>JACBWW010000041.1:4384363-4523941 GCA_020086605.1 Lanius collurio
ATATATAATATAAAACAAATTTATCCATACAAGGTAGGTGAAATTAAGGCTGTTCATGCAGAACCAGCTTAAGGTCCAAATGCTCCAGTTTACAGTCTCAATCCTCCTTCAGATCTGCCAAGTCTCCCAGTCTTGTCAGGAGCTCCTTGCTGGTGCCACTGCCCTTCAGCTTTAGAGCTGATGCCCTGTCTCACACAACAACCTCTCAGATTTCTGAGTGTCTGGAACTCCTGCTCAAAGCACCACTCTGCCCATCCCAAACCCTACCCTACTAAAGGCACAGAAGACTTTGGTGTTATTTAAAAATAACTCTTTTTATTGTAAAAATGCATTAGTAGCAGGTCTGCTGCTTAAAATTCACACCAACATCTGCCCTGTAAACTGGGAAACCCAACAGCTGAACTTGTAACTATCAGAGGACACTTTTGATCTGGGCAGGCTGCCATCAACAGCAATCTCTCCATCTATACATATCTAAAATCTACTCATGTCACAGTGAGAATTCTTCCCAATTTCAAAGTGATCCTGTGCATAAAACATGCTTGCTAGATTTAACTATTTTACTAGAAAACAACAATTAGTGATTGCTGAGGAAAAGAGCTCAAGTAGAGTACATCCACTGGCTACACGGAGAGTCTGTGTTTTCAAATAAACTAGAAGGAATTTATAAATAAAGAGATTGAGGATAAAGACAACATGCTCCTCCAAGAGATTAAACAATGACTGTTTCTCAGTTTCCTTAAAATAAGGTAATAAATATTAGTGCAATATCTGAAATGCAAGCAACATTGAGAAGAACTTTCCAAACTAGTATAAATACAAGTTGCTCTCCAGTATGATTACCAGCACTCTCTGGCTACTAAGAACAGGAAAATGTTTCCTTACCAAACCAGATGCTGTACCAAAACAGACCAAAGCATCACTGAATATAATCCAAAGGTCATGTGCTTCTCCAGTAAACAAGAAAAACCCCAGAAGTTTAGGAAGAACACACTTCCATATTGTTTCACTTACTTGCCAGAATTCTTGGAAGCAGACTACAACTTCTATCAAAGACAGTGGAAATTAGAATAAATCAGATTGTTCAGTTCACTATTATTGTAAGAATAAGCCCCCAGCAGTGGGGGAGTGCTTCAAACAGACTCCATGTTACAAATTATTGCCTTCTAAAATGTGCTGCAGATATGCAAAAATTGCACTCGAGAATATGCAACACATCTTACACTGCAGTGCTGAAATTACACTTTATGCATTGTTTGAAACTGCAGGTGCCCACTGAAGCAAAGAACTTTCTCTTAATTATTCCCATAAATGCTCTCAGACTAAACAAGAAACGAGACAGATTTTAAAATGACGCACGGTGTTTTAAACCAGTGTAACTGGGTTTGCTGCCTTTAAAAAATTTGTATGTCATCACCACAAGCCTTCTTGCTAAAGTCTAGACATGATTAATCAATGTCTAAAAGTGACATTTCTTTCTTCTGATTTTTATAAGCTAAAAACATCATCTTTGCTTGGTTCATGGATTTGTTCCTTCATGCTAACCTAGAGCCACAGCTGTGCTGCTACTGCCTGCCTTGTCCTTCTCTATTAAAATAAATACTTTGCATAAATCAGCACATCCCTCAGCTATACTGTATACAGGTTTGATGTCTAGAATCACAAAATCCTAGGACATCCTGAATGGGAAGGAGAGGGTCAGGGAGCAGATCATCCTGAGTGCTCCCACTTCGAAAAGGGCACTGAGATTCTGGAGTGTATCTGAAGATGGGTTTGAACACCCAGAGCTTTGAGGCCATGACAACTTCCCTGGGGAACACTTTAAAGTCTGTTGAAAAATTGAAGAAAATGTTGAAACAGCCACAATTTCTATTAAAGCACTGGAGAAATTAGAATTCCTGAGAAGGACTGTTGGTTACTGTGAATATGAAAATTAAATATTATTATGATAATGAACAGTAATTATAAAGCGGTCAAGTTCCATTAAAGAAAAATTTTAGTCCTTTGTATCCTTATAATAGCAAAATATAATATCCATATCTCAGAAATTACCCAGCTGCTGAACTACACATTAGAAATTCATAATTTTTTTCTGAGCTTGCAGCCCGAGCACAACCAAGTCCACAACAAAAACTCGAACCAATATTCTAGTTGGGTCTGTGCAGCCACAGACTGCTGCTCTCTGCACTTTTCATTGTTTTCTGTATCAATGATCTGTCAGCTTTCCATCAGAAATCCACCACCTCTGATGGCACTACTGAGGTTGAAAGGGGAAAAAGCTTGTTCAGAAAGTTTACAACATGACACCCTCTTTGCAAGTCATCCTTTGAAAGCATTTTGTGAAGGGTTTACACAGAACAGTAGGCAAGGTCTGTGACAAGCATTATGGAATCCTGCCCTCCAATAATTATATTTAAAATATAGTCTCACACTGTATTTTTTTCTTCAAAATAGATTTGGGCATTTGTTCCTTGTCAAACAAAATGCAAAGCCTTCTAGGATGCACATAAAATAGAAAACTCTTGAACTCCATTGACAAGACTTGAATTAAAAGATCCCAAAATGATTTTAAAATCTAAGACATCTGACAGAGATATCCACTTTCCTTTCCAATTCACCTCTTTCCCCAAACATTTACTTCTCCTATGTAGCACTATAGGCACAAAGATTCATTTTATTACGCCTGCTTCTGTAGGCCCCTACTATTCAAGTAACTGTGCTTTGTTTTTAACATTTATCATTCATCATCTTTCCTGCAAACCTCCCTAAAAATAAAGAACCATGTTCTGGACACTGTGTGAAGGAAGTTTGTTCCATCTGGACTTGCATGACCTAGCACCAGCTGCTGAGTGTTTCACCATTTCTCCGTTCACTTATGTATGGAATTTTGGCAAAGGGAATTTTCTTTCTCAGATGCATACCTCTACTTAAAACAAAACAAAACAATTACAATGCTCACAGGCATGATAAAAAAGCAATGTTATGAAGCTGTAAATATGGAGAAATGCTTGGAGCTTTGGATATCTCTGGATGTAAACAGACCACAAAATATGGACTGAATTTTGTAACAGCTTCCTGCCTTTCAATATCTTGTATCTAAGAAACCATGTATTTATCTTTTCCCTGTTCTAAAAAAAAACTAGGGCACTTAAAGTACACTCCAGATTATTTCCAGGTAAAAGCCCATTTCCAGCATTGCAGAATATTCTGATGATCAATTGTAAACAATTAAACTCACAAGGAAATCAAGAGGTCTTAATCCGAAAGCTATAAAGAAATAGAAAAGAAAATAAAGGCTTTTTTTTTTTTTTAATTTCTACCTTGGAATGAACTGAAATGCAGCATTCTCCAAGGGGAACCTTTACATAATCACCTTGTGGCACCTCTGAACTGTGCTGGTTGTGAATTACTTCTATTATGAATAATCCTTCCCCTCCCTGCCTGGGACAGACTCTCCCCAGGTACAGAGGAAATTTCCACCTCAGCTCCTCACTCAAATGCTTTAAAGCCATGTGAAAACAGACACTAAGAAACTTCTCCTCAGAGGAAAGATCCTCAACCACATTCTTGAGCTTCCTAAGGCTGAAAGTTGCTGAAAGATCTCTCAATGGCACTAATCCTGCACAAGTGACAGATGAGGTATTCTCTAATTGGAGCTGCAGATTAAAGTGATCCTCAATAACCAGAGGCTCAAGGTCATCACTGAGACCCTGCAGCCAAGTTCAACAAGGCAAGGAAACCTAAAATATGTGGGAACATCTCAACTAAAACCAGTTGATTCAGCCTCCAAAGTCAAAGACAGAGGAGTCTTTTACTGAAATTCAACAATCTCTCCCTTCCACACACAGGTAAATAGATAATCCTGGGTGCACATCCACTCGAAAAAAAACCCCCATCAGTTTCAACTTCATTGCTTTGCCTTTTTAAAACCTCTTAACGTGCAATTTTAAACATCTTTCCTCAATGAGCTGCTATAATGAAAACTCAAACTTGCAAAAAGCATTCATATAGCAATTGTACTCCTAGTTTTTCTTCTGAAAAAAAAATTTGGCTAGTTTTCAAAAGAAAATTACACTCACTGGGAAAATAGTTTCTTCTTGTGTTTTCACAACACTTAGTATCACCATTCCAGTGTCTTATTTAAAACAATAACAACAAAAATCTGTCAAATGCTCTTCTGACCATTTCTGAACAAAACCAGGCTAGACTACAGAAATGGTGATTTATGGGTAAGTACTGCAAAACCAATGCCTTTATTTCAGAAATGGTACAGGATTAATGATGGCATTGAATGGAGTTTTCTTCACAAACCGAACTTCCAGCATCTCTATTCTGAACAAGCTTAGTAAGAATGTGGAATTGGTGGGCTTGTGCAAATAATTGTTGTTGGGTTTTTTTGGTTTTTTGGGTTTTTTTAACCTATTTAAACAGTGGTCCATCCTCTTGTTTACAGCCAGGTGTTATCAAGATGATCTTATGGAAATGTTAAAATTCTGAGAACCTCAGACCCAGAATCTTTTCTTACCACACCCACCCCCAGTAAAACCCAACACCATGCTCTGGGCTGCCTTAGGTAAAGTCAGCAAGGAAAGCTGTGGATAAACAACCAGGAATTCTCAGATGTACATCATTATGTCAACCCAAACATCCACATATTAGGCATCTGAAGCACATACTTTACATCACAGAATTTTAGGTACTTTTTTTTTTAAACATACATTTGAAACTTCATCAAAGAGTTAAAAAGTCATAAATTTAAACTTGGGCCTTGCAACTTCAATTCAGGAACACAAGGCCTGACTTCAGAATTTCTTTTACGAAGCAGTCATTGCTGGTCAGCAATAATTGCTGCCAATGGTACCACTGGTCAAAGGAATAAGAGAAGTCTGGAAATTAAGTGTTCAACACACAAGCAAAAAAGACAATTACAATGCAGCAATAAATTCAAGTGAGACATGACTTTAGCAAATTATACTTCAGTCACAGGTTAGTGAATATAGAAGTATACAGTTGTAGTGAATGCCCTGTGTTTGGTAATGAGACAGACAGTATGGAAGGAGAATTTCTGATATTTCAAATACTTAAAGAAGGACTATAAAAGAATTTCACTATCAAAGAAACCGATTCCTTGTATAAAATGCTTGTGTTTTAATTTTCATCACAAAGTAGACAAAGAAGCATCTATGCCACTCATCTTTTTCAAACAACCATTGTTCAGGAGTGGTTTGGAAAATGCATTGGGACACTATAACAATAATTAATTTGGTTGGGGGGGTTTCTTGCTTGCTTTTTTGTTTTGGGGCTTAGTTTTATTCCTATTTTTAATGACCTCTGATCTTTTAAAATATGAGTAGTCATCTCAGGTAGACAAACCTAGAAGTAGTTTCCATTTAGAAACATAATTGAGCATTTTATGCACAAATATCAGTGAAGCATGAAACATTAACTTTGCCTAATGAACTCTTTTTCCTCCTCTTCTCTCTCTCTCCTTCCTTCTTTCTCTTTTGGCAGTAGTAGCACTGTGTTACAACTGCAGCCACAAACATTTTCCAGTCTCCAGTGACTTCCCAATTCATTCTGATGCCTGAGGTGGCCACCTGAAAACAGACACTAGACAAGAATAAGGGAATAAAGGCAGGTATTTATTTGAAGGGCCTTCAAAGGTACACCCTGGGCAGTCAAAAGGCTACACCCAAGATGGACCCTGGGTCACGAGGTCTTCACATTTTTGTAATTTTGGTCCATTTGCATATCAAGGTTAATTCTCCAATTGCAACCTCAGTTCATGATGTAATTACCCCAAGTTTGCCCCCCTTTAGAGACTTTTAGTTTACACATTTTGTGGCCTGGTGTCCCTGAGGTGGAAACCTAGAGAGGCTTTGTTATGTCTGACCAGCATGAGAGACCAGCAGCTGACAGGCCACATGAAACTTCAGAGTTACACACTAGGCAGTGCAGGATTTGAAAAATATACAAGTTAAAACCTAAGGCATCAATTCACTAGATAAACTAGCACTAAAATACATACAGCACCTGCAATTATTGCATCGGTTGAATGTCCAAAAAAAAAAAAAAAAAAGCAGGGTAATTAACATACATCACTTAACAATTACAACTGGCACACAGTAAGCTATGTACAAAAACGTATATTTTTATTTATGTTAATGATTAATATTACTTCGGACAACTCAGGTCAATGTTCTATAAAATACTACTGTAACACACAAAGTCCTCATTATCTCATTTTTATAGCTCACACCTGCACAATTAGATATTAAACCACTCTGCAAATACCAAGCTACAGTTTGAAGATACAGTCTGTTGCTCTCTAACAATTGTAAAAAAAAGCACAAGGAGCCCTGTGCTAACCTATGTTAGGATTTTTGTATCCATCACCTTGTAACTCTTTAGAATGTATCTGCCAGAGATGGGTTCAAGTCTCAACACTCAGAAAAAAGCACGTGGCTGTTGGGCACGGTGTGTGTAAGCACGTGGCAGTGCAATGAAAAGAACACCGATGTGACCTGACAGAGGCCCAGAGACTGAAAGACCTGGGACTGCTGCAGCAAAAGACTTAAAATATTCCAAGAGAGATGCCAACAGCCTCAAGATGACAGAATACAGAACAGGAAGTCTTGAAATAGGCAAATTAGTTAGATGTCAGAATTTGCTCTTAAAACAGCAGAAATTTGACTGGAACATGCACTTACAGAGCAGAGCACAGAAAGGGTAACACGTACCTAAAACTCCCTGAAAAGAAAGTGCTCAGTGCAAACTGATAAATCAACTTCTTTTTGAAATCCACTCCTCCATGATGCATTGGGGAAGTTTAAATGGTTTGGCCCTCCCAGCATGAGCCCCGTAGCCATGTCAGGGGTGGAAGGTCTGAAGGGAGAGCACTCCCAGGGCCACATCCTAAAACCTCCACCTTGTCAAATGCAGCCATTCCCAGCAGCACCACGCCTGACACCCCCTGCTCACCATCAACCTCAGATGCACCAGAGATGCAAAGGACAGAGAGAACCACAGCAGCTCACTGCACCAAAAGCTTGAGTCAGCCAGAACTTAAATTAAAAATAAACAAAGGAAACTATAGAAAGGGCAGTACATTTCTGGTCTGTTAATTTTGGGAATTTAACAATACTTCTTATATGAGTCATATTATTGTTTCCCACTTAAGGTCACAATTGATTTCCCCTTTTGCAGGTGTGAATTTCTACAAGGAAACAGAAGAGTCAGTACATAAACAGAGAAAAATTAAGTGTGACAAAAAAAATCTTTAAAAGAAACATATGAGTGAAAGACTAGGATGGGAGCTAAAACAAAAAAAAAAATCCCAAACAACTGGATTGCAATATGAACGTATCCCACCAAAAAAGTTCTGTACATTGGCTGCTACTACTGAATTCTACATTTCCACAGCACTAATTAAGAAAAATATGAAATGGATTTCCTGTCAACATTCTCACCAAGAACACAGAAAAATAAATAGCAAGGAAAGGCAGTTGAAAAGTTTGGTGCTTTCCACTGAGTTTCAGTTTCCTGTGCAGAAAACTGGGATACACAATATGAGACATCCTTGTCCTCTCTTCCCACAGCACTGCATTATATATAATAAGCAGTGGGCATTAGTACTGGCCTGCACTACAGGATATCTCTCACGGGCACAGTAAGAGAGCGTGTCTGCCAAAAGCCCTGCTGTAAACAAAAGGGCTTTGTGCCACTGCAGATGCTTCCATGCACACAGCTGGCATGCCAGGAAATAGCTACTTTGAGCTAGAGACTATTTCCTCCAGGTAGGCTTGCTGAATGTAGCACTTTCTGCACTATGAGATTCCAAAACTCCTCAGAACGAAACTTGAGAGAGGTTTGGCACTGAGGAAGTTTGTGCTTCTAAGTTGCTATCTAATCATGGCAGCCACTTTTCCTCCCTTTTGGCAGCTCTCCAGTGTACTCCATGTTTGGAGTTTTGCACAATCACCACAGGACTGCAGCTTGCATGTTCTATATTCACCACGTGGTAATTAAAACAGAGCATCCAAAGTGTTTATGGGGGAACAGATTTCTGTCACACGATGTTACTGGAACAACAACAAAAAAATTTAGAAGAGAGAATGTGAGAGAATGTGAGCACCTCTGATAAAACTCAGTATTTTCAAGCAAACTGGCTCAAGTAACTTGCATGCAGCAGAAAAGAACTCAGGAGTTCTTCACCACTAAATATTCCAAAAGAAGGAATTCCCAGAGGCCTAGACACCAGGGACATCATTTTTATGTTTTAAGAGGGTAAAAAAGAATGTCCATAGGAAATTATTGACCAGTTCAGCACAACAGTCAACTCAGGTAAATTAACAGAAGGCAATTTAAAGCTGTGTCAGAGACAAAAATCAAAGATACAATTATGACTGATATGTTTCTGTAAAATCAAGGCATTAAAATGATTTTTGGGGGTAGGACAATGGCAATACAGTGCAGCTAATAAGTACAATCACAACCACTTAAGTACACCCAGACTTTTCTTCTTAAAGGGTTTGATTTGATGCTTTGTGGCAATTATATTTTAAAAGCACATTCCATAGATTAAAAGACAAGCCTGCTGACAGACTGGAAAAGAGAACCCATCTTTGCTACTACCAGTGACACACATCAGTGAAGTCACCTCTACTGAAGAAGCATTATCTAATATCCAACCCTGCTCCCAGCTAAAAAGCCTCATCCTGTCCCATGTGTCCTAAATGGGCAGACACAGAACTGCCAAAAACATCACTCTGGAACACCATGTAGAGAATACAAAAGAGAGTTTTCCAAGTAAGACAAAAAAAAGCCCCAACACCCAGGCTGGAAAACAAGTGTCATACCATGAGTCTAAAAGAGCTCAGTTTTTGGAGTTCATTGCAGAGAGCTGAGACACACATTATAGAGGGGTTATTTGTAGATAAGGTGTAAGTAAGAGGACTTCAGATAAGTGTTTGGAATTCATTATCATAAAATTTCAAATCTCAAAATAAGATCTCACACCCTAGTCAGTGAAGGGGATGGAAAACAGGGGCAGGTTATCAGAGTAAGCACTATGCTCCCCTCAGCTGGAGCTGGAGTCCTTCAAGTAAAATTGAACAGCTTTTGGAGAAATTATTTCGTCCATGTGTGTCAGCACAAGTCAGCTCAGACCAATGTGGGACCTGGAAATCTGTATATGAAACCTCTTGTTCTTTCATTTTCAGGGGCTCAACGTGCTCATAACACTTGAAGCTTTACATTATTATACAACTATAATCAGATCTCATGCTTCAGAGCTTCAACCATTCAAGCATAGAGATTTAGACAGCATTTCCACCTGGATACCTAATTGAACATCCGAGTTTGTGCAAGAGAGCCAGTGGCAGTGATCCAGCACTTCATGGGGCTGGCAGGTACTTCCAGAGCAGTCTGGCTGGCCTGTCTTGCTTATGTGACTATAAACTGCATGCCAAATCAAGGCTGAGAAGGAATTTTCTACCAAATCAAGCTGAGAGGGACCCAGGGATTTATTTTACTTGTTTGTTTTCCTTTGTAACATATGGCACGTTAGCATCAGTGCAATCAATTCCCTTAAGCTCAGGAGATGCTCTGGTTTCATCCTAATCCCAAAAATACTATCAAATTGGACAGGACTGAAACTAGCTGGAATAACTAGAATTGCTGGACATTGTATCACACATCAGTGGTGCTAATTAATAGACTCTAGTCAGACTAAATAAGCTGATGTATCACACATGGTCTCCTCCGTGAAGCCAAAAAGAGGGGGGGAAATTTTTTAAAATAAACTGAAATGTTTTAAAAACAAAGTAAACTTCATTGCTTGTGTGCAACATATCCAAAACATTGTATCATTTCATACCATAAAATCTGGTTCCTGGAAAGTCTTGAGTAGGATTGTATATGAAGGAATAAATATATTTCAAGTGGATTGGTAGGAATTTGATAATTCTGTCTTGCCTTGACAATTTAATGCAATGTAATTGGTCAGACTCAATATTTGCAAAAGGGTTTACTGCTTACAAATGCCAGTTATTGGTAACTAATTAAAACAATGCCATGTTAAGAGAACTGAACAATGTAAGCTGGTAACTTCACTGCTCAGAACAACCATGCATTACCTCCCCTGTCCCAAGTGAGTTACCAAGTGCAGACAAAACCCAAGCACTGCACTTCAGCTGCAGACAAGTGCCCTCTGCAGGGACAGGATGCCCAGAAAGGGCCTTCTCTTTACTGGGGGGATCATTCCAGTCTCATATCCAAAGGGACCTGGGCTGCCCTTACTGTGCTCTGAAACTGAACATCAGCAATTACAGATCCTCTTGTAAAACACAGGGAGCAGAAACAGAAACCACATCTTTATCATGCAATTGCACAAGAGATGGGGAAAATACGTTTTGGTTATCATTATACATGTCAAATTATTACCAAATAACTACTACACAATAGAAGAGGTTATTGAATAGTAGGAATTAATACATGGAAAATTACATTGTAAAGATCATAATCTCAATGAAAACATTAAATAACTAACATGTTTCCTTCCCCAAATTAATCAAATGTTAGTGGTACTTCTACATATAAAAATAGAAACACTAGTCAACCATGGGGGGTTCCCTTCTATTGTCCCATAAGTATACAGAGGAAATAGAAATATTTCAAGGCATCTGTAATGTCTTACATACTTTGAATAAAATAAAGAGCCAAAACACTTAACAGTACTGAATTTTATTCCAAATTATACCCAAGAGGAAGCCATCTGCAGGAAAAATAAAAAATAAAACAAGAAAAAAACCCTCACACTTTTGCCTTGGACATCACTTGTGCAATACAGCTATCCAAAAGGACAGCATGTCCTTTTAAAAGAATGACTACTTAGTCTTTCATGGTACAGGCAACATAAAAATCACCTGAAAACGTTTGGGATTTTCCTTAACTACTAAAAATAAATTCTATGCTGTTCCAGTGAAACACTGAAGTACTTCTGGCTCTTTTATTTTTCTCCTCATCTAAAATAAAGTATTGCTATATTGGCAAAAGCCAACTCTGAAACTGTCTGAAGTTACCCACAGCCAGGCAAACCACTGCTCCTATGGTCTAGTTTGAAAGAAGAATGAAACTAAGGTCTAAAATGCATTAATAGTTCAACATTGACACCTACAAAGCCATGAAAAGTTTGAAGCCTTTGCTTTAAACAACAGAAAATGCCTGGTAACATTTCAGTAGAGAAATAAAAACATATTCCTTAGCAATACATTCACAGTAACACTATAAAATAAAAATAAAATCAAATAAATATAAAATTCAATCTAGCAGGTCACAGTAAAACTCAGACCTGGTTAATCAGGAAGGGGTTTATGAAATGGCACTCCGAGACACAGCGGATGCTGGCAGGATGATGAGCACGGTGGCAGCGCCGACGATGACAACATCTCAGACATGATGGGCCTGTCTGAGCAGCAAGGACTGCAAAGCTGCCTACAAATATCAGCCCAGTCATTCATTTGTCTCAGGAGAAATGATACAAGATGAGCAGAAATACCCTACTGCAGGCAGCATTTCCTGGTGCATCAGTGTTTCCTACATTCCTAAGTCTCCCAAATATGAAACAGATCATATGAAAGAAAAATAATATGAAAAGTATTTGCTGTAAACTCCAAACAAATCAAGTGAAAATTTGAAAATAACTATGTAGTACTGGACAAACATTTGAAGAATAATAGATGAGCTTTGACAATGTTTGTATGGGTTACATTAGAAAAAAGAAAAGAACCAAAAAACAAGCAAAACTCCCCCTTTCAACAGTTGGATACCAGGAAACATGTGTTGACCTACGACACTTGAACAGCAAACAACAGTGTCCTACGCACAACCTCCAGCAGCACAGAAAAAAAAGGAACCTTTCAGAGTATTTAGGGATTCAAGGACCCTGTAAAACATTACAAAAATTTCCTGCTATTTCCATATTTCCTAGTCAACGCCATGCAACTTGAGAAACTCTTTCTTTCTCTCACAAAAAGGCGTAGCAGGCAGTAGATACTCTATCTAACAGTTTTGGCCCACACAGATAAACTTAGAGTAGATTTCCAGAATGATGTTTTGATTATGCACAGATTTACACCAAAATAGAAACCAACAGCCTTCTCTTTATGAAATAGTATTCCCTACCCCACCCCAGGTATTTAGGATACTAACTATGTCCTTAAAAATCTCAGCTGCTAAAGCTTGAAAACACTAAAGGAGAGCACAAGTCATAAACACAGGCCTACACACTTTTGCAAGTGGTCAGAAAGTCACTGTACTTCATTCTGTAAACTACACTTCAACCAGNGATATTTGGGAATTGCTGCTCTGGTGCCCTTTAGGAGGTGATGTTTAAAAAGTGACCAGAACCAATTCATCTATAAAGAAGTTCTCATCAAGTTCAACAAAGGGAAATGCAAAGTCCTTCACCTGGGGAGGGATTTCTCATAAGAAAACTATACAAGTACATTGACTTACTCGTTTCTGTGCAGTGCTTTTAAAGACCTGGTTTTACTTTCTGTGCCCTGCAGATATGGAAAAGAATCCATTCCAGCAAACAAAGATAGGCTGATATACAAACCCACTCAAAATGTTTGTAACCTTCCTCAAGCAATTACCACCATCTACTACATCATCAAAAGTCTAAGCTCTCTTCTCATCATTTCTTATAACAAAACCAGAGAATATTTCTTGGTATTACCATGGAACAACTGACAAATTTTAAAAACATTCCTCCATATGTCTGTTTTTCTAAAAAAAAAAAAAGTGAATTAAACAGTGAATGTACAAAAAAAAAAGTGACTTAAGCGGATGAGCACCGGATACAGGAAAGAAAAACATACCACAACACCAGAACAAAATGAGGCAGAGGGAACAGAGAGAACAGCTCTGCCAGGATCTAGACAGTGTTTTCTGGAACTCTAGGTTATGGAGAGCTCACAGACTGGTGCTCTTCATTTGTAAACTGCAGCTAAGCAGCACCTCCAAGTCCCAGAAGTTGCCATCAAGTGTCACATGTAATAGAAAAGCTGTGAAGCAGCTCCCTCCACGCTGCCAGCCATGGAACTGACACCCCCTGCTCTCCATGCACCAACTGAGGCACATCTCACAGCTCAAAAGAGAGACAAAAGCAACACTGGGCAAAAAGGGAAAGGTCAAAGACATGCCATCTATTTCATGCCTTTTAGTAAAAAAAAAAAAAATAGGAATGTACAAAGATCTATCAGCATTTCAGAGTAAGAACTGGATATATAAACATGTTTAGAGACTGAGTGGCAGACCAAAACTTGAGTCATTATCCACAGTCTGCTTCAGTTGGTATTCCCACCCGCATCCAAGGAAATGTAATTTTCTGCTATAGCTGACCACCTACTCTTCCTGTCACCGGTGACTCACATCTTTTTGACCCATTCTTCACTTACCTCTCACACAAAAATTTCTTTATCTTGTACCATTTCCATTATAACCACTAATAAATATCTTTTTTTTTTACATTCTATTTATAATTACCTAAGTTCTTCACTACACTGAGGAACTAAAGCATGATAATTTGAACTGATTCTTTTAAAAACCCCGCTCAGCAACTTTCTTTGCTTCAATTAAATCTGCTCCTTTGCAGAACCCTTTCTTGTGTTATCTCCAACACAGCCATAGCAAGATTTACATAAATTCTTGGTCTATTTTTTTATCTCTTTCACAAACCCTTACACTTGTTCAGACTTAATAACTTTTTTTTTTATGCAGGTACTCATTTTCTTCAATTTATTTTCTTCTTTTGTAGCCATTTGAAAAGCTCAAGAACTCTCTTCACTACCTTTTCCAATCTAATTCAGCTTGAGTTTCAACAGTGATTACTTTGATGGTGTCCCACTCATGAAGAGCAACTAATATGTCCTTCTTTAAACTTTTTCCTCAGTTTAAGAATTTCAAAACTGTTTTAAAGTTGGACACAACACACTTCACAGGAAAGCTGCTGGAAAACGGCAGAATGCCCTTAGTCAAGAAAGAGATTTAAGGAAAACAAAGTGGATAATACTCCTACCTTTGCCTGGACAGGTGTTTAGTGCCTAAAATGGGCATATCTCAGTTTCATGTCTCACTGAAAGCTGCCAGTCCAAAAAAACATTCCCTTAAAGGCACGAAGAGACAGCAATGTTGTAGCCATAACTCAGTCCTATGGGAACTGACATCTTTGCCCTTTACTGTTGAAAATTCTATTTGATTTTTTGCATATATTGAGTCTCCTACCCCAAAAAGTCTGAGAGCTGAACAACTCCTTGATAGAATTCTCATCCTGTAAAAGTGAAATTGGTGTGCTGCAGAAAGAAAATCAGAAAACCTCCTAAACACAAAATCATTACAATAAGGAACAAACACGATCACATTTTGTACTTCTTTAGTTGGGGAGTACAAGACAAAGATCTTCCAACACACATTAATAACAAAATTATGTACAATTTAAACTGCCTAATCCTTTACACATCTGCAAACCCATCTCCACAGAACTGGCCCAGCAAAGTGTGACTCGTGACCTCGTGCCTGGAGCACTGACCGCACCCTCTAACCGTAATAACAGTGATTACAACTTCTGGAATGACAGGATGGGATTCGAACAATCCGGGCGTTCTTCCACTGCTCTGGTGACTCCACATTCAGTAAGGTGCACTCATGCTCAGCTAAATGCTTTAAAGGCTTTTATATTTTTATATTTTTTAAGAATGCTTGATATTCTTGGGTGAAATAACTCAGATCTTCACTAACAGCTTTAATTTCCCTTGTTAAAGGCTCTTCCTTACTTCTTTGATTTCCTTGGCAGTAAAAATGTAACAGAACACCCCAATACTGACAATGTGGCATTTTCTATCATGTGTGTTCACAGCTACCAGTGCAATGTCGGCAGCTTGTGTCTTATAACACACACAAAAACCCCCCTGGTCTTTTTTCTCTGAACTAAAATCCATCTATTTCTGCATGATTTAATTTAAATCCTCAGACACAGTGATGTTTGAAGCACAACATCCAATAAATGTGGTTACAATTAAATCTAGAGTTGTTCTTCTGATCTTGATACTCTTTAGGTCCACTTGTTCCTCAAAACTATCATTCTACTGCCCATTTTCTCCTTTTGCTTCCAACCACTCAGCACCAACCACCAAGACAGCTTACAGAGCAAATCAAGCTGTGCTTGAAGAGTAAAGTAAAAAAGTACAGCAGAAAACAAAGATCAATGAAAATGTCTTGCTTATAATATAGTTAGAAAAGGAGAAATTTGGAAAAGTAGCTACAAGGAATGAAAAAAAAGCAAATTGGGAAACTTTACACTGACTGGAACTCTTCCAGGTTTCTAATAGTTTACATTCTGTCCACGGTGAAGTAGGAACTCTGTATCTGAGGGACAAAATTATGTATAAAATTGTACCTCTTTCGATACTGTGAGTTATATACCCACCTTTTCAAAGTGTCCAGTATTAACGACAGCTTGCCACTCAACAATTGGCAAAAAAAGTTACTAGAAGGAAAAAAAAAAAATGCTGAACAGAAAGCCTGGATATCCTTGTTTCTATAAACCCCATGACTTGCTAACAGCTGTGTAATTACCAGACACATTTCACGAGTGAAATGCAGATTTAATGATGCACTTTGTGATTTGATGGCAATATTCTCAGGATTAAAAACCTATGAATATTCAAGTAACATTAAACGTTTCTTCAGTACGCATTTAAAAGTTGCACCATAATACTTCCATTTACTTAACATTTTCGCTAATCAACTTTGCATGCAAAGTGTCATTGACCTATTGCACTACTTAAATGCAACAAGAACTGTTTTCAATTGCTCTAATGGCTTGCACTTCTCTAAAACCATTACAGAATCATAAAATGTCTTCCCCTCCCTTTTTTTTTTTAATATTTCACAATTATAGTTCAAAACAAGTTTAAGGAGACAAGATGATGTTCAGCTACATACTTTGCATCTTTCAGCATATCGGAAAGCCATACAAAACCAGAGAACTATTTCAAATCCAGTATTTCCACACTGATTTGGAAACTTTTCCAAACTCCAGAAAGTAGGGTAGGAACTGACACTACTACTTCCCAGTAATAGAAAGCCGAGAGTGGAAAATTACTCAACTCCTTGAACAACTGACTACATCCACTTGCTAATGATTTACTAGAAACATTTTATAGAAATTAGTGAATTCAGATGGAATATAAAGATGACTTTGCAACTCCTTGCTGCCTAGCAAACCAATTTTACTTGTAAATTCAGCAGCTACTTGTAAATGAGCAAAAGAAGCTTCAGAAAAGTGAAGGAGCAGGGAAAAGCTGTGTCTATCATCTGATAAAGAAGAGGTGAAGTGATTTGGATAGAAAAAACACTGACATTTAATACCTATTAAGCTTCCTGCACATCACTGAAGTTCCTGCTGAGAGTTGACACTGCTGAAACTTAAAGGTGGTTTCTTAATTCCAGTGCTAAGCACACAAACACTCCAAAGAAGATTCCTTGCTGCTAACAAAGGAAGAAAACAGGCATGGGTGGACAATCATAAGCAGAAAAGCAATCAAGGGAAATGTTTGCATGGTAAAACAATACGTGTTTGATCAGTCACACAGGTGACCCAAACTGCTGCCTTGGGAAACAGCACATAACCCTGTGCCCCTGGCACCAATTTTCTGTGTGCTGTTGAGAAGATGCTTCTTAAGGTGTTCTCTAATTGCTACAACTGGACACTAGAGTCAACAGGGCCAGATTTTCAGAAATCTTTTTAAAATGTTTTCATTTGGCAGCAAACTCAGCAATATTAGTAGTATGGAAAAATTGGGTCATAGATATTTGAGATTTGGCAAAGCTGTTGCAGACTTAAAATTGTCAAATCTCAATAAAACGATGCCTTGATATGAGCCTTGAGTACAGCAACTCCAGGGAACTCCTGCATCAGGAACAACAATTTACAGAAAGAAAGTAACTTTGGACCCTTCCCACAACGGCCTTCAACACCATCAGAGGCTGCACAGGAGATGATGATCTAGATTTACCCAGGATCTTGAGTGATCTTACCCATTCCTGATCATCTCTAAGGGATCCACTACTATCAGCATGAGTATTGAAGTAAAATTGATTCTTATCAATAGAAAGTTAAGACTTTCTAATACTTAAGGAGGAAAAAATCCACACACACAAAAAAAAGGCCTTTTAAAGAGAGAACTGTAGGACATAACAACCATTTCTAGAACAAGGTTACAGCACGAGTCACACCTCAACACCATCCCTGTACAGTAACATAAAACAAATAGATTACTTCTGTTGGAATAAAAGCTTCACATCCCCACAGAATAGTAAGGAAAAAATATGGAAACATGACCAAAATGAATTGATTGTGTTGACATCTGCTTGAGTTTCTAAGCAAAATGAAAATTAAAATCTTAAAAGATGATTTTTTTTAAGATCATTTCATCAACCATGATAGCTTGATGGTGACAATATTTCAGGGACACCAGACCAACATTGGAGAATTCGTACCACATGGACTTAGTCATCAGCACAGCATCATTGTGTTGGTATCCTCTCTCAACCACTTCGGGGTCTGAACAAGTCTGGAGATGTTCCTTCCCAACACAAGGTGGAAATCCAAATGAAATTAGAAAGATAGCACACTAAGTGACTGTTTGGGGCAGCTCTGTCTCTAGATTAACATACCATAAAAAAAATCTCATGGGGGTTTTTCTTTTTTGGCAAGGCTAACCAAAGAGTTCTAAAGAAATTAAAACAATGACTGTATGATGTGCATGAAGGACTTGGGGGAAAAGCCCCAAAAATATTATAGTAATTAAACTCCTCAAGTCTTCTTCACAAAAACAGTTGGCATTAGCAGAAAAGGTTTGTCTTGCAGTTAAGTCTTTAGATTTCAGGTCTACAGATGTTTTGCAACAAGCTGTTGACAATATTCAAGTTCCTGCTGAAACCAAAGACAATATAGTTTGAAAAAAGCCACAAAGTTGTCAGGGCTCCTTCAGAAACGAACTTCCAATCTAGAGGTGTATCCTCTTTAACAGGACAAGAGGCAAAGGGCAGAAACTGATCCACGAGGAAGCTCCACCTGAACACGAGGAAAAACTTCTTTATTGTGCACTGACCAAGCATTAAGCAGACTGCCCAGACAGGTTGTAGAGTTTCTCTCACTGGAGATATTCCAGAACCATGGGGATGCAGTCCTGTGCCATGTGCTCTGGGATGACCCTGCTTGAGCAGGGAGGTTGGACCAGATAACCACTGTGGTCCCTTCCAATCTGACTCATTCTGTGACTCTTTAGCCAGAATAAACAAGTATTTAAGCAACCAATTAAAATCTCAAAAAATGACCACACGATCATTTTACAAGGCTGATATTTGCACCACAATTATCAAGATGAGCAATTAAGTACATCAGTAACATCTGCATTCCACTCTTGTGTATCCCTAACTCACAACTGCTTTGTTTTATAAAGATACTTAAAATATTTTTATCAATCTGATGTCAAATGGTTGGTTTTTGAAATGAAATAATGTGGCCTAACCGGTCTGCCTGCATGAAACAGCACCAAGGTCCAAACATAATTTTTGGCTACTGAATAAGCAGAGAGATGCATGGACCAGACAACAACTTCTATACAATCTTACACTTTGAAACAACAAATATCTAAACCACAAGAATCTAAGTGAAGTCATAGTTTGAAATAATTGTAATCAAGGAAAAATTTCAGTTTTCAAACAGAGACGATCAAGAAGAGTTTACCAGGACATTCCACTATCTGAGCTTCTTGGAAAGCAGTACATTTATACGAAATAGATATGAATAAAGATGTAGAGATATGCCAGAAACAAGTCAATACCCTCTAGCCAAAACTACAGAAAACTCTGAAGTTTTGCAATGCTGGACATTTAAAATTCCGGAGGAATCTTCACAAAAAAATCCCAACCTGTATAATTTGCAATTTATTAATTTAAAAGCAAAAGGAGGATTGATAAAATTTGAGAGCAAAGATGTTTTTAGCTGGCTAGCGCTCTTCACAGGCTAACCAATTTTATCTTGCTCAAGAGTCCTCTTTCAGATACATTTGTTAACCATTATTATGAAGAAAATAAGGCAACTGTACGATAGCGTGTTTGTACTCCTTTAAAGCAAATCGTGCATATTAACACACTCATCAATTTTTTATGATTTGTAAATTCCACTCTCATTAATAAGCAGCTTATTTTTGATAAATATGTTGATTCCAACTAACTTGGCAACAATTTTTAGATGAGAACTTTTAGTCATAAGGAACTTCAATGAATTTGTGTGCATTTTTGCAGAAAGAGTTAGTACATTATGAAATCCCAAGACACAACATGAAGCATAAAACAATTTTTAAAATTAGAAAATAGACAAAGAAATGCCAAAATTAGAACATGAACAAATACCTATGAGAAAACTGATTTGTCCACTGCTTGAAAACACAATACTTCAAATTCCATTCAAAATCCTGAAAACCCATAAACGCTTACTCTAATCTTCACAATGAATTTGGAGTTTTTCCCATGAAGAAAATCAGCCAACCAGATGTGAATTCAATCGACTACGTTCCTTTCTAAGCCCAGAAACAAAAGAGAAAAAAAAAAAACAAACCAACAAAAAAACAACCTCCTTCAGCTTCACTCAGAGACTCAAGTTTTCTGGTTTTCACCCCGTTAGGTTACAAACTGATGATAAAATTTCTTATAGCTCAATAAGACCAACACCACCATTGCCATTTGGGAAGAACTTTTAGAACGTCCCCAGGGTGGAACTTACTAATTTCACTTAAGAGCCACCCCAGTTCTAGACAGCTTGCCTGAGTCTGAGCACTGGAAAGGGAATGATGTGGGATTAGTCTCCCAGGGACTGAGCTCATATTTGAACCTAACAAACCCAGTGAGGCTGTAGCTGACAGTGCAGAAACCACTGCAGTAACTTCTATACTGCACGTGCCACTGCTCCAGATTTAGAAACACACAAACTTCCCAACGAATTGGAGGCACAACCAGCCCCAGGCCAGTCCCACTTCCCCTGCCCACAGGCAGAGAAGGGTGGGACTGCTTCCTAAAGCAGGCTAACATGGAAACTGGACAGTGACCACTTGACAGGAACAGCATCAAGGGCACAGTTAATGTGTAACTCAAATGCTCAAAGCCTGGACAGCTCTGTGTAGGGATAAGGCTGCCCAGTGTCAGAGCACCTTTTTACTTTTTACTCTGCTTTCCTGGGAAGCACATCCAAGGTCCTGCCATTATAAGAAACTGGTATGCAAATAGAGAGATACATATGTTTTGGATTAATCTTAAGTAGAATTACCAAGTTTTATTGAATATATATCTGCTTTTAACAGCTGTATTTTTAATTACTGTTCTTGCTTTTGCAAAAAGTGTATCATATGGAACCTTCTACATCATTTGCATTGAATCCTTTTGCTCTTGTCCTAAACTGCTTTTCTCTGGCAGATGCACCAATTCTGTTCCACCAATCACCAAAGCTCTGCAGAGCAGTAAAGCTGTGGCACAAAACTCTAAGAAATAAAACATGGGTATAAGAACATAAAGAAAAAGAATCTCAACTTCTCAGCAAGGTGGTTTAACTTCACTCACAGTACAGGAATTAGAATCTCTTCTGTTGAGAATAAATTATAAACAGGAAAACATCTCCGGAGATGCAAATCAGGCCCCTTTAATACATGTTTTTATGGAATGCAAAATAAAACTGGCATGCCTTATTTTTCAGGTCCGTTCAAATCTACAATTTCACTACGGGCCTCCTGTTGATTATTCAAATTACAGTTTTGGAAAGCCATCTATCTTTGGCAAGGCAAACAGCCCCATGCAGCACTACAGCTGATGACAGGATTCACAGTGGCCCAGCAGGCACACAGGTAAATCTCCAAGCTCACACACCAGCAGGAAGAGCAGGAATACCCTAATATATAGGGTCCTGAACAGAAGTGACTTCAGGAACAAACACTCTCCCTGTCACAGCCCCAATCTCTGTCAGACAACAGAGGACAGCACAGCAGCCTGAAAGCAGAACCATTCCAGTATGGACCAATTTCCCAAAACTATCCAGGTCTGCCATGTCACATCTTCCCAAGTGATCTGAGCCATAACACAGCAAAGTCCTCTAAGCACAAGTCATGAAAACAACAGCCTTTCCCAAGGACTTCTCTTTTAAAACTGAGAAAATGGCTAGAGAAAAATAATCTCCTGAACCATGCACAGTTTAAAGTCTGCCAGAGAAGCTAAAGCCACGTTATGCCTTCCCCAATAAAATGCCTTCAGTGCTCTACAGGCAGTAGCCCACAGATGAATCCTGGAAAACTGGCAGCAATGGAGAAGTTTCCTGCTCAGATGTAGAAAACACCAAACAGCCAGAAGAGTTGAAGAGACAAGGGAGATTATCCAGTTTGCTCCGGAATTTCCCCTGAGCTGGAAGAACGTGCATTCTTACAATTGGCTCTGCACTCAGTGGGAGCCAGGCTTGCAGGTCTCTGAAACATGCACCAACCCTGCGTGGGGTGATGGAGAAAGTTATTTTTATTGAGCTCAGTACCAGCAAATACAGAGACAAGAGTGAAAAGACAGCAATCTTTCCACATAAAGAGCTATTTTTTCCCAAGCAGTTATCTTGATCAGCTAAATCTGAAACATTATTCATCTAAATAAACCTTGAGTATGCTTGCTAAGATTATAAAAATTGTTTGGATAAGTGTAATGAAAATTCACTCTGGATGGTTGTCAATGCACTGCTGAAGGTTTAGCAGACTTTACTAAAGCATAAAATCATCGTGGTGCATATTTATCCTGACTAAGAATGTCACAATCTTGCTGTAATCTTTACTACATTCCCCAACTTTCAAGGTCAGTATATCTAGATGAAAAATTAGCTTCCTTTTTTTAGTACCAACAGAAGTGCATTATAAAATCCAAAATTATACCACCCTTGTAAATTCTGCATATCAGACATTTATTTTTAGTCCGTCAAACCCAACAGATTGAAAAGTCTTTCTGTTTAATGGGAACCATCCACAGCCATAGACATCCCTACTTACTGGCATTAACAGTGTCTTCTATCAGTGATGAAGCATGCAACACCAGGCATGCTGGTCACTGGCTCTCCAGCTGCTGAAGTGAAAGAATAAACTCAGGCCCAAGAGAGGAAAAGGTGAAATTAGGTCTCTATGAAGAATTACACAGGCATACAGCACACCTGTCAGCCAACAGTTTAGAGAAAAACAGAATGGTTTTGGTTGGAAAGGGACCCTAAACCAAGATGAGCTGCTCCAAAAACTTTATCATGGAGCTGGTAACTGAACCAGGTGTTAGAGTACAATACTGAGAGGTTTGGACACAAATGATGGCTTCATTTAGCTCCATAAACTACGCAGATGAACCATACAAAAATATTGGCTCCATTTCCTGGGGTTTCTCTCAGTACATTCCTTCAGCCTGTCCAGGTTGATCTGAATGACATGTCTGCATTTAATTGCACCCCCCAATTTTGCATCATCTGCAAATCTGATTGTGCTGCAGTCTACCTCCTCCAGACACTGTTTTTCACAGTTTTTGATGATGGACACAACATATATCTTTGTCCAGGCAACAGGGACAAGTTTCAGCATGAAAAACAGAGACATACGGGAAAATTCAGTAAATTAGAATTTTTAGTATGTTCTGCCATTTACATTGATGTCAGACTTCTAAAAGCATAGTTCTAATTTTTGTGTATGTATCTTTAGTTTCTCTTCTTTCAAAAGGACAAATAATTGGGTTATACTTATAAAACAAATAAATTGAAACCAAAAGTTGAAATTAACCACTATACATTCCTCTGACTAAAAATGCACAATGCATAAGCAGTTGCATAAGCAGTACAGAGACAAACAGGCAATGTGATACTATAGAGACTACATTCCAAACCTTGAAGTTTGTTTGTTTTATGAAGAGCTCCATGATATAAGGAACACTTAATCCTCCAAGCAATTTATGTGCTTAAAAATATGCCACTGGCATGAATATGTTAGTATGACCACCTCAGTGCAAACCATCAGTCTGTACAAGATAAAGCACTGTAATCATTTAAACAGAGAAGTTATTTCTAATTAGCAGAGCACTTTTAGTAGCAATCACTCCTGCCTGAAACTGATACAAGACAGAAAGGACGACTGGGTTTTTCAAAATGCAATTAGTGTTTAAAAATATTGGCATTAATAAAGGTTGATAGCACTGTGGATTAAAGAGGCAGACACATGTGAGATTACACACACAGGTGTATTATCATATCCTAAATCTGTCATTTGAATCAAAGCTAGTACATGATACTCTCATTTGAACATGATTCAAAAATCAATGTTCTAGATGACAGAACTGAAATTCAGACATTCACAAGAGCATAAAGACATTATCCAGCTCTGCTGAGAAAAATATTTAGTCTTCTGGAAGAGACTGAAAAGTTTTGCTATGTAGTTAAATACAATGTACACAAGAATTTAAGAAAGTGCCTAAATGTAACCAGTCAGTGTTCTTCCAACAAGAACATGCATCTCCTGCCTGCATTTTTGCCAAAGAAAATGAGGCCTGAAAATATGTGCCTTCAGACAACCTTAGACTTCCTCTAACTCAAAACAGGTGGCAAGTCACAAAGGCTGACCATTTCTGTGTGACTTAAACACACACAAGCATACATAGATTGAATTCAACAACAAAACAAAAGAATTTCTTTATCACACAAAGACACACAGCTCCCTGTACACTCTTAGCCAAATGCATTTAACCAACACCAAAATTCTGAGCTAACCTGCCACCCATCACTTACCAATGCTTTTGTACTGCCCAACTGAGATGTTAAATACTTTCATCTGTGCAGACGAGTTCCTCTTCAGGCACATCCCTTTCATATACACCCTTCAGTTCTCCTACTGATGCCATGCTTAAAGAGGCTTGGAAAAGCCTTGAGGATTTTTAAGGGTTTTCTGGCTGCTGGTGGCAAGCTTTTCCGGTTTGTTGCATTTTTAACTTGCAGCCTCTGAGACATTAACGTGCTGACATAACTTTCTCCCTCCCTGCAGAAAAACTTCCCTTACAAGAGGTACCACCACTGTTACAAGGGACTGATATTTTAAAGACATCCAGCTTTAGGCACAGAGGCAGAGCCAGCACCTTCAGGAAACTACTGACAACCTAAGCAGGGAAAGCTTTCTAATGAGGAGCATGGGAAGCTGCCCAGAGGAGCTGCTGCTTCCTTGAGACACCAAGTGTCAGCTCAGCTGCAGACTGAAAAGCTGAGCTAACTCGGGGCATTCCCAGAGCTCTCAGATCCCAGCCCTTGGAAAGGGAAGGTGATACACTCCACCTGCTGAGCACTGGGTAAACAACTGGGAGCATTGAGCACTAACTGCAAATCTCTGCACTTGCTAATGCTTTCGTGCTTTTTATCCAGGATAAGCCAGCTTTGGTTTCCACAAAAACATGTTCTGGACATGTCAGTAATCCATATGGTTAACTGGTTAACTCCTGCTGTGAAATGCAGAAAAGACACCCTGAAAAAGAACCTGACTGTGGGGACACCAAATACAGTTTTAGAGCACTGAATAGAGGGATTCATTAAGCCTGAGAACTTAAACAGTCTTATTCATTACCCTCCCTGGAGGGCAATTGGAGCCTGGGTTAATTAGGGTAAAATGAGGATAATGGAACCGAAGGCACAACTCAACGATCAAAACTACACATCTCACCTGTTCTCAATATTTCTCTTCTTTCACAGCCAGAATGTCTTGTAGAACAATATCCTGCAATCACCACTTTCCTTCACTTGCCAAATACAGAACAACAGTCAATCATCTGATGTGTTCCTCCTTGTTCCTCTCCTCATCCTCAGAGCAGAAAGGTCTACAACACCTTGGTCTGTAATTTAGGATGATCTTTTCATTCCATGCAGTTTTATGAGAAATAATTTCTTTGTCTATCACACTCTGCTAGGTTAATTACTGGTAAAACTGAAGTGGTCACTCTCTCCTTACATATCTACTCATTATATTACAAAAGGATTTGAGCAGTGAAGGCCATCCAAAAAGCTAGGTGTGCAAGAGCTACACCCCCAGCAATTCCCAGAACCCAAGGTCTTGAGTTCTAACAGCTTCTTTAGAAGAGATACACAGAGAAGAATTAAATTAATTAGCATAATTTAAATTAAAGTTCATTAGCAAAGGTAGACACACTAGATGGAAAAAAAATACATTAAGAAACAAAGGTTGGTAGACATTATGTTAACCTTGGACCAAAATCAAGCAGCAATGACTTTTCCAAACTTTTAATTTACTAGTTGTACCTTTTTGTAAGAAGGTCATCAAGAGACACACCAAAAATGAAGTTTTAGGATACAAATTTTTAGAAATCCAAATGCTAAAATCCTGTATCCACCAGAAACATATAAACAGCATATATCTTTAATAATGAGAAATTATTCTCAAAAACTCAGTCACCAGTACTTATCCAAGGTTTCACAGTCACACTGATTCCAATGTAGTTTCCAAAAGACACGGCTGTAAAGCCAGTTTCTGCTCCAAAACAGAAACTTCCTAAGAAACAAACCAATGCTTAATTAACCTATGCCATAAAAACGCATACAGTCACCAGTAACAGATGCTGGCATCTCAGAATTACCTCAAGACAGTACCATGTGCATCTTCACAATGCTTTGCTTTTCTGGCAATGGTGCCAAGTGAGAACCTTGAATCAGAAGGGTAAGCAATACCTGTGGCAGTCAGTGGATTATTTTAACAATAACCATTCTCAGCATTGAGAAGGCAACTGAAAAATACCTGTTGGCATAAATTCACTTGAGCCAGAAAGGCTTTTTAAACTAGTTCTTCTGCTGTTCAGAAAGGAATTTAATGTATTTGCTGCATCATGCTGTTTCCTAAAATTCCCTGTGAACCCCAAATTTAATTGCATGCATCTACCAAGATTGTTTAGTATCAAAAAGGATTTACTTATAGGCATGATTTAAATCAAAAGCACCTCATTCATTGATTAGCACTGCCATTTTTTAAGAGGATTTCTGCTTTACTTGTTCCAAGCAATAAGACCATTTATAAATCACGAGATGCTCAGATATAAGTCACAGTTTATGAGAGGAATTGTAAATTAAGAGGCTCCCACCAGTCTAAAGCACAAATATGAGCAGTAAATAAGAGACTGAGGCAGTGCATGAACATAATGTTCAGCTCCAGCCTGAGTCACAAACAGGTACCTATCTCCCTGCAAATGCATAATCTCGCTGGCTGTTACAAAAGTATAGCAAATACAAAAAAAGTCACTCCCCATATATGGCATTTCTATCAAAAAATAAATTTATCTGAGTTACAGGATTTGGAAAAATTTACTCTGCTGAACTAAAAAACATTTTGTTTATTAACCTGCAAATCCTTTAACTACTGCGAGTATTTCCTCTATGAAAATGGAAATGCAAGAATCTATTGGTGAAAAGAAGGAACTTATTCTTCTCCTACACACATCACAGGATCTTAAAATTACTACTTCCTATCCAAAGAAACAGTTCTTCAAAGTTTTGCCTTCTGACTTTGTTACACAAAGAGAGAAGAATATACCAGGTTTGAGAAGATGAAGAAAGACATATTCAACATATTTATTATACACCTCCACAAGCTTTTCATCTACCTTGTCTCACTAGTAATCATCCCCAAATTTCTTGTTTCTGTGGTTCAAGGCAACAGGGGAACTATTTGTTTATGCATTTTATTTCCATAATTCCATCCTTAACAAATCTTAGCTTTTACCTTTTTTCACAAACTGTTGCTTACTAAGCCAGTGATCTTCAACTTTGCTGTCCAAAACATTGCTCAAATGTCTTCTAAATTTGTAAAATTAATTCCTAACACAGCAAAGCTTATGCAGAGTTCATATTACTTCCTTCCCTATGCATGGGTTTGCATTGATCAGCACCAAATTTCATCTGCCATCTTGCTACTCACCCAACTAACCTGCACTCACAAAATTCTCCCAAGGGTTTCTTCTGATCCCAACTACATAAAGAGTTCTAATATCTGCAATTTTGTTAATCCTATAAATGGTATTTATTGCAGATACACATTCTCATCTCCAACAAGGAACACTTCTGCTGGGATGAACATTTTGTTTTGTACCTTTTGATCTCTTTCAGCTCTCCTGGTTCCAACCTGATTACTGACCATCTCTTGCCTCCTATTTCCTTGACCTATTTTGAACGAGTTTGGCAAAGGACTTGAAATCTTCAAATAAACATACAGGAACTCAGCACTTCTGTACAATGAATCATTATGATTACACAGAAGCTCTAAAACTCTCTAAAATATGCATCACCTCTTTGGGCATCATGGGGGAAATCACACATCTTCCAATTTTTACATAATGCCTTTCTCATATATTCTACCTACTTTTACATACTCATGCATAACCTGTATAGTTCACTTACTTATACACCTAACTCACTATCTTATACTGCTTATACATGTTACTCTACATATACACTTTACTCTTATTTTTACCTAACACAGTACATACACATTTTACCTACTTATGCTTACTTTACACAGTACTTCTGCCTAACATAGTATTTATACATTTTACAGCTTATCCATAATACAGCATGTACACATTTTGCAACTACAGTGCAGGAGATTACACCTTGCTTGATTGATCCCTCTACTTTGTTCAAGAGCTCTGCATGCACTTTGCAGAAAATAACATAGGTTTTTGCCCCGTGCAGCACAGTTCTTTTTATCTATTCCTTGCTGTCTTGGTATTTAGCCTTTCAGCTCCTCCTTTCCCAACTCTTTTCCAGTTTAGCACAGTTCACCTTTCAGTACCTTTCAGCCCTTGATGCTCCAGATCCAGGCAAGCAGACAAGATGATGGCAGCAACAAAACCCATCCAGTGATCAGTACTGGAAAGTCAGCCCAGGAAATCCAAACAACCAGCCAGCAAAGAACAGGGAGCAGATACAAGCCTGTCCCACCTCTCTCCTTCTCTTTCCTCACTGAGCCTTCTGACTGGGCTTAAAAACCCTCCAGGAGCTGATCTGCTACACCTGAAGGTGGAGGGCCAGGTGAAGCTGGTGAGGGTAATTCCAGCCTGGTCTCACTCTGAGGGCTCCAATAGGAATAACTACAGATGGTTTGGCTGGGGCACACTACCATGATTCAAAACACCTTACAACATAAACGATGTCAGTGATTCAGCTGTATCCACTGTTTGGCTTATGCACACAGAGAATATTAATAGATTAGTTAGGCATAGCTTTGCTTCGTAAAATGCAGAGAATTTTATTCTGTATTTTGTTCAGCTAGAGTTTTTTAAAACTGTGTATTTTAATAAGCAGTCCAATTACAAAATGAAACAACTCCTGAGACGGGAACTGAAGCTCCTCTCCAAATTCCCAAATACTGCAGTCCCCCTCCCCCTTTTCATTTTATTTCACACGATTATTAAAAACTCAATATTCCTTGTGTGTGTCACTTAACATGATGAGAACGTCAGTTCCTGGAAAAGGAAGAACATGTCAGCAGGATGCATCTTTCTTTATGCGTACGTTGTTTCTACGCTTTCCCTAAATAACTTCAAAACCGACAAAAAAAAAAAAAAAATGCTTTGGATGAGGTGCTGGGTGTGGAAGGATTTACTGAAATGGAATGTAGGACTAGGAATGAATCCCTTATCCGCTGTGTCACACACTCCAGGTCACAAGACAAAGGGATCAGCTGCATGGACTGAGCAGCCTCCCCATCTACAGTGCAGCTGCATCCAGTTCTGAATGTGCACTCCAACAGATTCACAGGGCAGTTTTCCTTTCTGGAACCATTAACTTCTTCCTTGATACCTTCTTTATATTTATTTTTAAAAAAAAAACACAAAAACTGTTTGATCGGTTTCATTAGTTGTTCAGGTTAAGTTCTGCCATCTTTTCATCTATCATCTCTTCAAAGATTTGATGCTTTTTATTGCTACAAAAGGAATGCACTAAATGGTCTCTCAAGGAAAAGTGCTCATTTCACTCTCCAGCCAGAGCTCTAATCACCTGTGCAATTAAGGCCTGACATGTACAGTACTTATTAAATCAGTCAGTGTATTTTATACAGTAATGAAATCCTTCCCGCATGATTTTGTGTTCTTAATTACTAGAAATATGTAAGCAGTAAGCATACTACTAGGAACAAGTAGGCAGCTAGTACACATAGCCATAAATTTTTTTGTGTCATGAAAGCATTACTACTCACATAAATAAAAGACTTAATTCACCATCTGCAAGGTACATCTATCAACTAAAATGAATTCTAACTCTAATGAATCATCAGCAAAAACAGCACCAAAGTAACCCCTATCATGGTGCAAAGAGAAATAAAAGGTACCTTTTTTAACATGAAAGATCCTAAAGTAGAGGAAAATCAAAATGAACTTTCAGATGTTTACTGCAATGTGCAATTATGGCAACTATAAGTAGTATATAGTTCACTAACTAAAACAACATGTAAAATACTGAATTTTACAACAGTGCATAAACAAACCAACTCTTCTGATTATAATCATCACACCAACCTCTTACACTAAGACATTAAACCACAGTCTCAGAAATGCTGGATTCTCATGTTCCAAGATGAGCTTTCTAAGTAGTAACACGATGCTTCTGGTCAAAAGTTTTTTTCTGGATTATGTTATAAACGAAAGGAATCTTGGCAGGTCAGTGTCTCACTAGAACGTGCAATTCTGCATGTCATTGCCACTTACTTATCCACTGAAACAACAGCTTTCATTGGCAAACCAGAAAGAGAAACAAACACAGCCTCCCGCAGTTCCTGCTTGAGGAGCCGCTTCACCTTTCCTTTCCTTTATCACAACAGCCATTGCCAAGACCACGTCTCACCGCGGCACAGGAAAACAAAAGAACTGAGGAATTGCTAAGCTGAGCTCAGCTGCCCTTAAGTCACCGATCCTCCCTGCCCATTCAGGCGTTTGTTGGAGCAGGGTTCGAGCACTTCCCGGAAGCTCCCGCTGCATTCCACATCACAGCTGGGACTGCTTGGGAACAATGAGCAGAGTTTCGGAAGCCAGGCAGTCTCTGTCAGATAAATACCTTATTTATAACACCTCCACGCATAACTGATCTGCCGAACCCCCAGCCAGGTTTGCCCTGCAGCCCTCACATGGAATAAAAGGCAGAAACAGGGCGGATTTAAAAAAAAAAAAATTAATATTTACATGAACTGCAGATTACTCAAAGTTGCCTTTATCTAAATCACGTTTCTTGTTTGAGGCAGGGGGGCGCAAATCTAAGTTTCGTTTTCATTTCCCTCGTGGAACTTTTAATTCACTGAAATTACTGAAACATAAATTAAGCCTGAATAGATTCTTGCCTGAAGCTGAGCACTCCCGTTCTGTAGTAAAAGAAATCTTTTACTACTAACAAATGGAATGTTGAGATATTTTCATTGAGATACTTACATTTTCCTCTTTTAATAATGCTTTTTCATGATGGCACCTTAAAAAACTACTTATTTCCAACTAGAAGAAAACATCAGTTGAATTACATTTCTACTCTAAGATGCAAAAACATTTTCACAATTTACATCTTTAAGGAATCTAGATATTTTTCAAACCAATTCCCACAAAACTTTACATCGTCATTTAGTGAAGGCCAAACGTACTGATTTGAAGGATGAAAGCAGCAACTATTTAAGATTTTCAGAGAAAAAAATTGTCAAAGGAAAGGTCAAGAAAATTAGCAAGCTGACAATGAGACAAATTTCTGCTTAGGATTTCTTTTCCTGAAAAAAAAAAAAATGACTGTGTGATAAAGCGGACAAATTTATTTCTCCAGTCTTTGCAGCTGCTTTTTCTGACATTCTAAATGCCATAACTAAAAGCAATACACGTGTGATGAAGAGAAATACCATGCTGTAACACAACCACCTCCCTCACCTCCCATGGAAAACATGCACTTCTTCTAGAGCAAAATGTGAAAACAAATTCAGACCAACTTTTCATTAAATTTGCCATTTTTACCTTGGCCTTTTCAGTAGGCAACCACACTCACCCAACAAACAAACCACCTATCAACTAATCAAAATGATTTATTGTAAGAACAGCTACCGTGAGTTAACGAAGCTTATATTCTGTTTCTAGATAGAGCTGATAGCAGGTCTACTGGGAAGACCTTCCAGGCCTTTTAATAACTTTTGATCAAGAGATCTGGCAAGCCAGAAGTGGCATTTCTGCTTCTACAGGTTTCCAGGAACATGCACATCGCTATAAAACAGATGCTGTTGATGAATACCACAAAATCAAGGCACTAAATTACTAAGAAAACATCTTGCATATCTGGCTCTACACATGAGAAAGTGACTGGATGGAATAATGAAAACCATACCACAACCTATCAATAATTTAAATACTAAGAAGGAAAAATGTATTTTTAGATTAGTTGCTTTCATCTCCCTCTTTTTTCAAATACAGTTAGGCCACCAGTTAGACCTGTTTATCTCCAATGTTTTGGTCTATCTCCTACATTTTTAGGAAAGTACTTATTTCCAACAAGATCTTTTAAAAGGTGGAATGTGCACTTTGGTTTTGTCAGCAGCAAATGCAGCTGCTGTTTGTTCTGTGCAGCTGGAGGAAATCTGCTGGTACCAACAGCCAGACTGATGAACAACATCCAGAACCAGTTCCCACATGAAGCACCCTTAGGATGTTGGGCAGAGAGCTGGAAAACAACTCTTCAAAGCTACCTGTATGAAATGAAGTACAAAGTTAATCACAGCCTGTGTGTGACCTGGCCCACTGGATGTGAGCGACGTGCTGGGATGCAGCTCTGCCCCTCTTGCTCAGCAGCAGGACCCTTTTGCAATGCAGAAGCTGCTTTAACTGAGATAAAATCTCACTGCAGTTCTTCCTTCTCCTCATCAACCTCTGCACACTGAGATACCCAAGGCTGCTGACAACAGGAGGTGCTAGGGAAGGCATTTAGGAGTCCTACGGCCCAACCTCCTGCTCAAAGTACAATAAACACCGAATTCAGACCAGATTGCTCAGGGATTTACAAAGTCAGTCTTGAACACCTCCAAGGATGGAGACCAGGAAGTCTCTTGGACAGTTTATTCCAATGCTTGACTCTCCTTATGATGCAAGCCTTTCCCCTGCTTGGCTTACAACCTCTCTTACTACAATTTATACCTTTTGCCTCTTGTTCTCCCATCAGGTGCCACTGAGGAGAAGCTGGCTCCACCTTCTTGATATCTACCTTCAAGTAGGTATTGGGAGGCTGCTGTTCAGTCATCCCAAAGATGTCCCTTCTTCAGTCTGAACAGTCCCAGCTCCTGCAGCCTCTCCTCATGGGACAAGTCTTCTGGGCCCTGACCAGACCATCTTGGCTGCCCTCCTCTAGAACAGCTCCAGCTGATAGATACCCTTCTTGTATTGGGGGGCCCCAAAACAAGATGCAGCTTTTTGGATGGGATCTCTCAAGTGCTGACTAAAGGACATCAATAATCACCTCAGGTTCCTGACTATGATCCTCTGAATGCCATTTGGGATGCTGCTGGAGATCTTTGCTCCCAGGGCACACTGGCTCACATTTAGTTAGCTGTCTAGCAAGACCTTGAGATCATTTTCAGCAGAGATGCTTCCCAGCCAGCCAGTCTCCAACGTGAAACAACACGTGGCTCTTCCCTCCCAAACATGGGCATTGCATTTTTCCCTGATTTATTTCATAATGCTTGCTCTGGCTCACTCCTCCAGCCTGTACAAGCTCCTCTGGATGGCAGCCCTACCCTTGAGTGTATCAACTCACATATCTTCTAGTGCCAGATTCCAGTACCTGCTGGAAGCCAGATCCTTGTGGCTTCTTCCTGTAACAGGTGCTAACCGACTTCTACTGCCTCCTCCAGCAGAGACGCTCTTAAATGTCAATTTTCTTCAACCAAGACACAGCTTGGAACACCAACTGATCAGATATTTGAAATTAGACGGTGAAAACAGTGAAATTTAGATGGTAAATACCTGACTAAATGTATGCTTTTAACACCAACACCAGAAACAGAAAAAGCACAAGAGAGAATTTTGCAGTCATGAATGCATTACATGATTAACAAAAAGATACCCCTAGAACTCATGGCAGACTGCAATAATACCTGTTAGCCTATTTGCAAAACTGATGCTAATAATGATGCTTTAAAGAGCAAATTATAATACCAAGAGTAATGAGTAAATTTACTTTTCAAAATACAGAAGGAGTAAATTATCAAGTGTTCAGAGTTAAAAAATTGAAGTGTTCATATTTATCTATAATTCTAATGTCTCATCTGAAATAATTGTTTCCAGAGCCATCAGGTTTTTGGGTTTGTAATAGAGAAATAGTATCCTCAGTAAAGGAAAATCTTTTCAAAAAATGGTAGAAGGAAATACTGCCAACTGAAAGGGAAAAAAAAAAAGTCTAAGAAAAATATTCTGTCCAGTCATTTCCAATGAATCCACATGAAAGTGTTCACAAAGCCCTGTGGAATTGTACATCAACATATAACAACCTTTAACAAGCTTTTCCCCCTGCTCCATAGTATTACACAAATCCTTATCTTAAACACAATATAAGACCAAGACCGATTTGATTAAAAATAAAACCAAACTAAATATAAAAGTATCAGCTACTGTTCTGAATAGTGAATAAATTACTGTATTCATTGAATACAACATATTGAGATAATATATGTAAGACAAAAATAGTAAAGAGCACTCCATGCATTTATGTTGCTTCCATTTAAAGCATGCAACTACATATTTATATGCATTTTAAAAGCCACAGTAAAAACACAATAAGAATTTCAAAGTCATTGCCTATTTCACAACTCAGAAATTCTAAAAAGTAAGGGATATATTAAAAAAGCTATCAAATTTTTGTTTTACATATATGTATAAACATATTCATTCAGTCATACTGACTAAAGTCAACTCTGTGACCCATGGCATTCCAAGGATTAGGTTCATGACCTCAAAGCATTTTAATTCTTTTCTTGATGAGGTTATTAATGTTTACTGTAGTTGAAAACACTGCACATAAATTGCAGTCTTGTGCAAAATTTATGGCATGTGGCAGCAAAACTAGAGCCTGAAATCTTAAAAAGAAGAAACAAAACCCCTCTAAAGCCCCAAAGCCCCCAATAACAGTACCTTTGTGCCACAATAGTGCCACAGCTTTTAAGTGAGACCTCTTTGCTTTCCCACCACAAGTGTGGCACAGCTGCATCCCAAAGAGGATGTATAAACAAGTACAGACAAACACTCACATTTAACAGCACCATGTACAGTCTTTCCACTGTGGTATGAAAATGTCTGTATAATCTTTTACTAAAATACCTATCAGAGCAAGAAAAAAATAACATCCTTTTCATCACCTCAGGTATTTTCAGGAAAGGTACATTATCTTCAAGTAAATCCCAAAACCAATGTAAACATAGTGCAAATACACAATATGCAGTGAAAACATACACAAATTAATTTCAAAGAGGAAGGATAACCACAGGAGGTTTAGTATGGGAATTTCAATACTGTTCCTACTGAGGAAAATTCAGGCAGTGACAAGCAGCCCAAGCCCCAGAGTTGTGTTCCAAACTAACACAAGTGAGCTGGCCACAGGCTTTTACGAAACCACACTCTTGCCAGCTTGCTTGAAAAGTTTAGAGACAAAACCCCTGCTTGGAAAAATTCATTAAAACTCTTCCTTTTTCAACATTTCAACACTTTTTAATTACACATTCCCGTATCAGACAGAAATTGAAGAGTCAAGAAAAAAAATTGACAGCAAGCACATAAAAACTAAAAGATCAGCATCCACAATAACCATTTTATTTTCCCTCCTCCTCCTGCCACATCCCAGTGGTGGCCCACATAACTCCCTTGGTAAGCTGTGCCCAGGCACTGCTCCTTGGAATGCCACGCTGCTGCTTCTCTGCCAGGAAAGCAGCAGGTCAGTCAGACTCTGCTGGGCCAGCCAGGCCACACAGCACAGTCCCACTCCAAGCCTCATTCTCAGTACACAGAAGTCCCAAATTAAGAGAGCATTATTCTAAGATAGGACCCTTCCCCACAAGTAGCCTTGACCCTCTTTCCACAGAGGACACTCTCACAGTAGGAATGAACACAGCTTGTAAGGAAAAGCGAGTTCTCAAGGCAGGGGAGTGGGGATATAATGGATACTAGCAAGAACCTGTAGCAATTTGTCTGCTGGAAGTCAATGTGATAAACCTCACGTAGACCTGGCTGCTCCTAGGAAATGGTGATGAGTCTGAAACCTGCTGCTGTCAGAGTGTATCACCCACCAGTCATAATTATCATTTGAAAACAATCCATTTTTTCGGGGGGGGGGGGGGGGAATCATGTCCAAGATAAGGAAAAGAGAAGCACAGAAACTCCAGCAATTTGCATATAAAATACCTTTGAAAATGACTGAGAAATGTGGCAGAGAAACATGCTAAGGAATAAAGATAAGAATCATCGAATCATAGAATATTCTGAGGTGGATGGGACCCATCAGGATCATCAAGTCCAACTCCTGGCCCTGTACAGGACACCCCAAGAATCTCCACATGCCTGAGAATGTTGTCCAAACACTCTTGAACTCAGACAGGCTGGTGCTGTCACCACTGCCCTGAGGAGGAGCCTGTTCCAGTGCCCAGCCATGCTCTGGGTGAGGAACTTTTTCCTGATACCCCACCTAAACCTCTCCTGACACAGCTTCAGGCCATTCTCTCAGGTCCTGTCACTGGTCACCAGAGAGAAGAAATCAGCACCAGCCCCTCCTCTTCCCCTCGTGAGGAAGTTTTAACTGCAATGAGGTGTCTTCCTCAGTGCCTTTTCTCCAGGCTGAACAGACCAAGTGACCTCAGCCACTCCTCACACAGCTTCCTCTCCCAACTCCTCATCTTCATGCCCTCCTTTGGTCACTCTCTAATAGCTTTACATCTTCTCTATGTTGTGGTGCCCAGAACTGCACACAGGACTCGAGGTGAGGCTGTCCCAGTGCAGAGTGGGATGATCACCGCACTTACTACTAAGATACACTTCATCATGCATCAGAAGGAGAAAGCTTCTAAAAACTGATGGTGACAATGGATAAAATAAGACCAAAGCTAAAATCCCTCAAAGACGACTAAAAAAAAACCCTCTAAGAAGTCCTTCTACATTATAGCTCCTTGGAGAGGTTCCTGGGGAAGTTCCCAGAACAAGACTCTATTTTGGAGGGGAAGATACGGAAGATTTTGGAAAATGAAAATAAAAGTATCAAACAGCATAATTTCAAGTGTTTTGTAAAGTAACCAAAATATAAAATTAGAAAACTCTAAATTGTGGGTTTCAGAAGACAGGGCAAGATGGGATTATTGGAAGTAGGCAAATGTTTCATCTGTTTATAAAAAGAATTATCCGGAATCTTTGCTTGCAAGTAGCAAACATGCAGAAGACATTAAATTACAGAACTAGTAACCCTACAGAAAAACTAATTACACTGGAAAATAATCAGAAAGGCTTCTCTACAGCTAGATCATAAATCATCCATCTATTAACAGCTCTTCAACAAAAGCAAATGGATGTACTCAACACAATAGAATCACTTAGTAAAAAGTCTTTCAGCAAGAATATTCACCAAAAATACTCTCAATCAAATTAAATTGTCATGGTATAGGAGAACAGTTCTCTTTTGAAGTAATGAGGTATTTTTAAAAGTAAGAATAAATGGTTTTCCCCAAGGGAGGCAAATTAGATCTCTGCTAGGCTCTGTGCATGTGCAGTAGGGGCTGACTGACTTAGAGTTTATTTTGTTTTCAACAGATAATTTCTAAACACATCACAAACATTCAACAGTAAATTCATCAAGTCTGGGGACAGTAAAAGAATCTGGAACAGTCAATACTAAAGTCTTCTGTGATTGTACATGAGAGGCTCTTACCCAAGCAATTGGGTAATGAAACATTACACATTTCATAACTAAAAGGAAACTAAAGCAATTGAAAAAAATCCTAGAGATGCATATGCAATACCAGACTTTTGTTACCACTCAGGAAAGGGAACCTGAAATGTGGTTCACTTTAACCACATTAGCTCAGCTATCAACAGTGTAATATCCCCAGCTGTAGCAGAATGACAAGATCTAAACCTATTTATCTGTTGCACTGCTAATTCCTGTTTAAAACATAGTTTTCCAAAATTCATATTGTACCCACTGCAGTTATACAGACACTTTCAGAAGAGGAAGGCAGCACAGGCAGACTAGTAGAAGACAACCTTGCAGAAATTTTACCAATGTCAGCATTTTGCCACTAGGCTGAAATATAAACAGCAAGTCACAGAATCATAGAAAGGATTGGATTGGACCCTAAAGATATTTTAAGTCCAACTCCCTGCCCCAGAAAAGGGACACTTTCCACTAGACCAGGTTACTCAGAGCCTCATCCAGCCTGGCCTTGAACACCTCCAGGGATGGGGCAGCCACAGCTTCTCTGGGTAAACTGTTCCAGCATCTCACCCCTGCTAGAGTGAACCTTCTCATCATCTGAGCTAAACCTACTTCCCTTCAGTTGGAAGCCATTCCTCCGTGTCCTATCACTACCTGCCCTTGTAAAAAGTCTCACTCCAGCTCTGTTGTAGCACCACTTCACACAACAGAAGGCTGCCAGAAGAAGGTTCCCTTTGGCCTTCTCCAGGCTACACAACCCCAGCTCTCCCAGCCTCTTCTCACAGGAGAGGTGCTCCACCCCTGTGATAGTCTTGGTGGCCTCCTCTGGACTCTCTGCAACAGCTCCACGTCCTTGCTGTGCAGAGGAACCAGAGCTGGATGCAGTGCTCCAGGTGGGATGTCAGCAGAGCAGAGGGGCAGAATCCCCCCCTCACCTGCTGGCCACGCTGCTTTTGCAGCCTCAGCAGAAAGCTCACAGCCCCCGTGGGCACGGTCTGCCCTACTGCGGTCTGAGACGTGCACTTTGCAAATCTCATTTATGCATTTCTAGATTGCATCTCAAATTAGGTAATTGGCTTTCTCCTCTCCCTCTGGATCAGTGCTGGCACAGAGAACCGCACCCTCTCAAACAAGAAAACCCAAAGAAGGGGGTAACTCAGACTAAAACAAAATGATAGGTAACTCCTGAGCACCCCATTCTTACTCCTTTAGTGCAAGACATCAAATGCTGTGAAACTGAAACAGCACATTCTTTTCTGCCACACTTAAAGCCAGTAATCTGAAGAGACAGGAGTCATTAAGTTTCCTTCTTTGAACGCCCTTCAGAAATGAGTACTAAATTCAACCCCTCATTTAAATACGGTTTCCACTGTAGTGTAGCTCTTGCAACAGACACGTAAGGCATTACCCATAATAGGTGAAACTGTGCACATAAATATGCTGTTACTTAACTCACCGTAGTAAATTCATACTTTAAAAGGAAAGCTTATAAGCACTGTCATATTTAAGCAATAAGACATAAGAGGGTGTGCATATGCTGTAATAATGACACACCTTAATAATATAAGAAGTATGTCAACNAAAAGTGTAACAAGAATCAAATCTGGAATTTCAAAATAGAAAACTTCAGCCATGCTTATATAAATGATTCAGTCATAACAAAAAAAAAAAAAAAGTGACTTTTCAGAGCAATTTTTGCTCCTCAGTGCCAATACCATAACTTGCTGTGGATGCTGAAAAGCTGCTCATGCAGAAGCAGCTCCTGTGAACACACATTGGTTGTAGGAGCAAAATATTTAAATTGAGGGGAGGGAGGAATGTACTCTCCACCCACTTTTTGAGAGGTCTTGCCAGTTCCTCTGCTTTTTGTGAGCAGCAGATCAAATCCAATACACAAGACATGAACCAGATATGAAAATGGTCCAACAAATCTTCAAAATTGCACATGCCAACAAGTCTCTACAAGTATATTACTGGGCCAGAATGCAGGAAAATCCTTGTGAAATAAGGTTTTCTGGTATGCAGTTATAGCAAATAATCATGAGGTGATGCCGAGAACTAGACAAATCTGGTATTCAAGGAATGTTAAAAACATTGAGGTCACAAATGCACGCTGTAACTTTAGTACTCACTTCTTATCCCACTATTTTGACATTAAATCTAATTCATTCTTCATTCTAAGCTTATAAGCCATGATTTTAATGAACATCTCTCTTGCCCACTGCTATAACACATGTCAAAAAGGAAACAATATAGTTAAAAAATGAAGTGAGGTTGATTCTGCATATGCCATGTACATAACAGGAATATTGCTTGTTTTTAAAATATTACAGTAAACCACAGATCTTTCAGTAAACTAAAGAACAGATCTTCTCCCTTGGATCAAAATTTTGAATTTATTTGCATTTTTTTAGAATAATTGTTCCTGTCCTCCTAGCTCACAGGTAAGCCTAAGAAAAAGCACCAAAATCATAAATGCAATGGGCATTTTATTAGTAAAAGAATATTTGGGTTGATTATAACCCAGTGTAATATACTGCATGAATCTACATAAAGCAGTTACATAATCCAACCTTGTCCTACCAGTCTGTTTTACATACACTAGAATGGATTTGTGTTGAACTCTTTTACCTAGATATAGAGCTAAAACTAAACTCTGAAGACACAGAGATGAGGGGAGAAGAGGGAGAGGGACATGACCAGAAAGTTAAAGCCAGTTCTTATATTAAATTCCCCACAATTTATGGCAGACTGACAACAGAAATACTAGCAGCTCAGTAAAACAGCAGATCATTTTTTCTGGAGGTAGGAGGTGTGACTACATATTATGTATTATATTAAAATTTCTTTAGTCCTAATTTTATATATATACTAGTTGCCTTTGTCCAAGTAACTTGGCAGAGATTCAAATAAGAATATATAGTTCCAACAAAAAAAAAAAAAAAAAAAAGACATTTTTGACTTGAGAATGACCAATATTGGTCAGTATTAGGGCATGATCTGCTTTTCTGATCTCCTTTTGTTGACATAAATAAAAGATCATTTCTCATCAAGCTTAAGGAACCAGCCAGTGTAAAGGAAAGATGAGCAAGCAATTTGGGGACACCTGTATGACAAAATCTGGACAGAAAAGTTTCTTCAAAAGCATCAGCAGTACCTTAGTTAGAAACATAAATCCAAGAAGGGCAGGATGGGGAGCAGGGGGAATTTGCTTTATTCTAGGGAAACATGCAGAGAGCAAGTGATAGTTTAAAGGATACAAACCTGCAAGACTTGTCATATCTGGTCAGGGAAGCTCTTGAGAACAAGTTCCAAACACCATTTAAAAGAAGACTTGGGTGTCAGAGTTCTCCCTCTTTGCCTAGGTTCACTCCACAGCTCATAATTAATTAAATTTTAAATAAAAGATTAATTGCAGGCTGAGCAAGAACTACAACCTATGCAAGGATCACCATACAAGCAGCATTAGCCACAAGTAAAGCCTGCACTGCCTCCTCTCCAAATCTGCAGGCTGGAGCTTCACAGATTCCCAGTAGCAGCCAGTTGAAATGCTTCACTTATTACTCTATTATTGATATAGAAATAAAATTCCTTTTCAGTTTATGCTGGTATCCATGACAGCTAAATAAAAGCACCTGTTCAAGTGACGCTTTGACAGCGTGTCCTTGAAAAACACAGACACTGCAACCAAACACACCCAAGAGAGGTCTCTCTTAGCAGCATTAACCAAAGTTCTGACACTCCATGGATCAGCTGCACCATTAACACTCACCTTAAAAATCTCTGTAGGTTTTGGGCTGCACTGGTTTATTTCTGACATCCACAGAGCAATGAAGACAGAGAAAGGAGGAAAGTTGTTGCTAGGAGCAGTCCAGGTAAACTGCTGGCAAAACTACTGGTGCCACACTTGCAATTCACTACAAGAAGCCATGCTGGTGGCAGATCCCCACTCAGGAGATTTTTAGGTCAAGGACAAAAATTCTTCATTGGTGACCAGCCCTAAAATAAGCACTTACAAATCACATCTGAATATAGTTATATTTTTCTTCTTCCTCTTAAAAAAACCTGTGTTTTGCAAATAAAAGTGCATTATTTCTTTACTCTTTTACCTTATTATAACTCCTGTTACAACAAATATATAGCAAATTACAGTTTATTGACTTTTACTTAAAGAAAGATATCTTCAGCAAAATTCTCATTGTCATTTACCAAATCCATACTAAAATCAGCATCAGAACCACAACAGAAATTATGAAATACCACACTACTAATGAATAATACAGGAGGAAGAGGCCATCTAAATAGCCTAGCCACCTTTTTTACCTTTTAACCTTTGAGTTCATTCATAAACTTCCTCTTTTTCCATCTACAAGTGCCAGGTTTTGTATAAAACAAAATAATTTGTTCCATGTTACTGGGATAAAGACAAGAGTTCAAAAAGGTTGTACAATAAAAACTGAAAATTCCAGTGTGATTTTGCCAATTCCATGCAATTAGCCAAACACCAACATCATCATGCTGTACTGAAACAATATGAAGTAGTGTTTGCCTTACAAACAACACCCCAACCTCAGAATTCATAAACTAAGCTCTGTTTGAGACTTCAGTTAGTGGTGGTGCTGGAGGCCAGCAGGCTACTTCTGAAATTAAAAAAAAAAAAATTAAAATTGATAACAAGCCTCCAAGACCTTTCCCAAGAATTCTGCATGGCTCAGCCTCAGTCAGACACTGAAGCACTGGAATCAGCTGCTTTCTGCCTGGATGCTGTGTCAGGTGTGGGCCTGGAGCACACTCCCCTCTGCCCTGTATGGAGCACAGAAATCAGGATTTACACCAATGGGAACAGCAAAAGGACTCTGCACTGACCTTTCTGTTTGGCTTTACAATGGATAATGCAACAATAAAATGAGCTCTGGCTCACAGAATGCACTAAATTGTGAAGGATCATAAGATTTATTAATGTTCTTGTCTGGTTTTTGCTGAACACAAGTAGGACATACCTTTTATAATTAATTATGAATAAGCACTTACACTGTATAAAGGTTTCAAAAAAAGTTTTCAAGTTTAAGAAGCTAAGCTTTAAAACAACTCACATGACTTAAAGTCAGCAGAAGAAACCTGCATCAAAACATAACAAAATTTATGTTGAGTACAAACTAAAAGGTCAGTCAAATTGGAGAGTTGGGGGAATGTAATGATTTACAAGGACTACTGATTAGAAATTCTCAGCATGAAAAGTATCAGCTTTAACAAAACACAAACCATTAACAAATTTGTTCAGAAAAAAAGTAAAATACCCTTTATTTGCCATTAATCTGTTTTCTTGAACTATTAGAAAACATTCCAAAGTGATTTACAGTCATAGGAATCAACTTCACAGATAAATTATTTCTGGATTCCCAGAACACATTCAACGACCCAGTTTAAGTTTCACAATCTTGTATCCAGCCCAATAGACTGTGTTTGATTAGATGCACATCATCTGCCTTTCTGCTCCTTCACACAATCCCAGAAAGGATCACCCTGTGACAACTGGATAGATGGTTATAAGTTCAACACACAACACCCTTGCTTGCTGGTTTTCTCCAAAACCACACAAATTCTCAGCTCCCTGCACAAATACACAGAAAAACCAAACCAACCAACCAAAAAAATCCCAGAAACATCGGTCAAAAAATTGTCTAAATTACAGCACTTCAAGCATAAAAGAAGTTCTAACTTCTTACAGAAAGCTGACAGATAATCTGTAATAAGAAGCCAAAATGAAACATAGGAATTTTAAATTACAAAGTGGTAAGTGGCTCTGAGGTAAATTCAGTGGTTTTCTGGATTGTTAAATTTGTCCAATTCTCTCTCAAGGAAGATGATCCAATGGTGACAAAGTTTGCTGTACTGAACAGCGAGGGCAAACAGGTGACAATCCCCCCTAGAGACCAGGTCTCCTCTCCCTGGCAATCCACACAGACCTCTGCATTCACCACCACTCTGAGGTCCCGCTCTGGTACCAGCACTGTCCCTGCAGAGGGGCAAACAAGGAGCCCCACAGAGAGCCAGGGCCTTCACTTTTCAGATTAACAAACCTCAAGGGGCAAACNGCCCCACAGAGAGCCAGGGCCTTCACTTTTCAGATTAACAAACCTCAGGAGACTATCCAAGCAATTCCCCTTTCCATGTCACACTCTTAGCCTCACACTTGTCATTCCCCATTAGAAACAGACAATAACTGCCCAAAATGTTCATTCTAAATAGCATGAGCTCCATCTATTTATTACTGTTTACACCAAATCTCCTTTGCTAGGGAATCCAGTCACTCACCATGCTCCCAAAGGACAAGGAGAACAGTTTTTCCTCTTTGTGTTATTTGTCTGAAGTCTTCTCAAGTCTAACCTCTGGCCATCTCAGAATAGTGCTTATCTTTATTCAAAAGCTAAACTTCTTTGATTCATGCTGAGCTCAACATTGTTGTTTGTGGAGACAACAGAGGGAGAAATGCCTGTACATAACTAACTCAGGTACAGTCCTCTGCACATGGCAAAAGGAACAACTGGCAACAGGAATTTTGTATAACAACAGATCTGGATGCACAAACACACATCAACAATTCATTCCTGTGTGACTGGGTCAACCTAAAAACACTGCTGTAAACCCAGAAGGTGCAGCACCCACAGTTTTAACTGACTCAGAAATGTACACTGGTTTGTGTCTTTCCAGATAAACTGCTCTTTTGTTGCTTGCACTCCAAACTTACATGGATTTGTATTCATATAGAATTACTCTGAAATAATCTTCGGTGATGATCAGTCCAAAGTGGAAGAGGTCATTTAGGCTAAAGAATGTCCTCTGATGTTAAGGACATGCTCAGCTATTCAAAAACATGTGTCACTTTGCAGTCATGTGCTGCATTCATCCAAGTTAACTTTCAAGTATAAACTCATGTTTTTGGAAAAACACAAAGCACATCCATAATCAGGCTATTCATAAAGCTGAAAATAATTAAAACCATATCTTTTTCCCCATAATTTTTGCTCTCATAAAGAAAACAATACAACTTCTGCTCTTCAGTTTTGGTTTCTGGAGATACAGCCCATTTTCATACCGTGTGTTTGAGACACATGGTGCTCTCCCATATTAGTCAAGAGTATTTCAAGAGCTTTTACCTTATTTAAAACAAGGAACAACAAAAAAACATTTAATACTCAAAATTCAGAACCTTCAGGAAAAGCAGGGCCTCCAGGAGACTTACCACAGACAAGTCTGTAAGTTATAAGGTGGAAATACCACGACAGAGTTTTGTAAATGTTACACCACCTCATGGCTTAACTGGGGGTCTAAGAATCTCCTCTGCAGACTGTTACACAAAAACCCCACAAGCTGTGACACAGGGAAATCCATGTTGCAGTCTTTCCTCTAATTTTTAAACAAGGTGAGAAAAACTTTCAGAGAGGTAAGAAAGAGACTGAATCACACACAAAGCTTAGGTGAACAAGATCATCTCATGCAGTCAAGTATTATCTGTGGAGATGACAGATATGAAGAACAAAGAAAACCAACTCAAATCATTCTGTGACTCTAAAAACACCTGCACTTCTTAAGAAAGCTTGGAAAAATGGCTTTCTCCTCCAGAAAAGAATTTAAGTTAAAATAGGTAGAGTGGATCTTAAAACACCTTGATAGATAAAGGTTACATATCAATATTCTCCACTGAAAGATTAGAGAGCTGTAAGAGAGTTGAAATTCCAAACAGGTGACACTTCAACATTTTACCATTTCTACCAAAAATGTTGACTGCAGTGCTCTGATGGGGTTACTTTTCCAACTCAAAACAAAACAAAGAGTGGATAAAGCATATTAATTGAACAGTGCTTTGACAGCACTTAGACAAGTTATGCTACACAAGGACTATTTGCACATCCTTAGATATCAGTATCAAGTTATTTTATCACATTAGTCTACAAAATCCAGAAGTTAACATCCATTCAGTAAGAGCAGTGGAATTATAAAATCATAATGCAACTGGTTTACAGCGCAGCAGAAACACTACTGTAAAATACACCACATTGAAGGCACTCTAAGATGTCTAGCAGAGGCTAATATGGCAAAAGAATATAAGCTGAGTCCAGAAACACTCTGACCAAAAAAAAATTGCTGTACTTTTGCCATCATCTGCTTTCTACTAACTGCTGAAAGCACCTGTTCTGTAACATGAGAATGAAAACAACACAATGCACATGGTAAGTGCTACACTGAGCTCTGCCATGCTTTTATTCATTGAAGAATTACAAGTGTAATGATTCTTGAGAGGTAAAAAAAGTTTGAGGGGAAAGAGGGGCAAAAAAGCCCTCACCAAACCAGAATTTCTGCAGCTGACCAAGTGCACTGAAGATTAAATGGATATTGTAGACAACTCTTTATTCAGGTCCTTAAAAGCATTAATGTTTGAGAAAAATTGGCTTACAGATCAGCTAGCTAAGACTGAAGCATTTAAAGATTAACTCCCTTAAAACTTTAATCACTTCAGGCCTTAACTGTCTAATCTGCAACCCCAGTTGTCTCTTATGTCTTATTTAAAATAAGTAGTGAAATGTTCAAACACAGTATTTTTTCCTCAGAAAAGATGCCTTACACCAAGGTGGCAAAGTAAAAACAATGCTAAGATTTTAAAAGTATTGCTTTTGACTGAATGTGTAATAATTTCCAGAGACTCTGCATTGGAAATTTCCAGAAGTTTAGGAGTTCTGTAAAACTTTTCTACTTTAAAATCTGGCCTACTTTTAAATGTCTTCAATTGAGTGCAACTTTGAAGACAAATGAGCTGGATTTTGGCAGGGGTGTTTTGATAGCTTTTTTCTCCCCATTCCAACTGTGAAGCTCCAACAGAAGTAAATATCAGTTAAGATCTGGAGGTAGAGCTGTAACTCATAAATTACGTATGTCAAAATGAAGTGGAAATTTGTACAAGACCGACTAGGTCAGTCAAAATACAAATATACTTCGAAAATACCATTCCTTACTCTCATGTGTTTGAGGGCTCTTTCTGTAACACAGGCTAGCTGGAATTTGAAAGTAAACTTCAGTTTTTTCCTAAAAGACAAACTCCACATCCATTTACGAGTTCATATCTGAAGCCAATCAAAGGTGCAGAAGTGCTAAACTTCATAGCAAAGGGCTGCACACCAAGGAGGAATAAGCTGATTCCAACAACTCCAACTCCTCCTTTGGAAGGAAGCAGGCAACCTTCCAGATGCCAAAGGGACACATGCAGCCTTTCTTTCTCTCTTAGTCCCATAACTTGTGTAAGTGGTCTTCAAATGGTTGTATTAAATAGCAATTTTTACCAATTAAAAATAAATTTTATAATTTAAGTAATTATTTGGATAGGTGGTTATCTTGTCTAGAAATACGTGTTAATTTCTATACTTGCACATACTTGAAATGCAGATTACTAAATCATGACACTGCTGCTACCATCACCAGCAGTTACAGTAGGAAATTTCCTTCCCTGCTGCACACAAACTGCAGAAACACATTATATCCAGTTTAAACTTAAGACAATGTACATTTCTAGGTATGACTTTCATTGGCCTCATTAAGATCAGCCTCCCAACACTGAGTAATGAAGATGGCACTCAGTTTAGCTAATTTAGCCCTGGGACAAAAATGACTTTACAGTGTAACATTACAAAGCTTCCTCTGATGTATAACTAATTACGATGTCTAGAAAGTTACACAGTGGAATGAAACTGGATTAGAAATAGGAAAAATATGCAGAAATGTAAAGCTAACTCATTCAACCAGCATACACTCTCAAGCATTCTTTCTACAAGCAAGAACAAGAAGTTTGATTGTCCTAATTTTAAACTGCTCTATATGTCTCAGCTGACTTTACAGGGTTATTTTTAAACTTAAGTTGCATCTGAAACAACTTCTCTAAGACAGACCATGGAGAAGGATCCTCAAACATGTTCATTTAAAATATCATGGGGGGCAGCTATCAGACTGGCATGTTCCAGCTGTATTCTTTCAAAAACCAATGACTGAAATGCTTTTCTGAGCCAAATACTTTATTAACTTTAAGAATGAGCGTAAATCTCTCTTTATCCCTCAAAGTCAGCTTACTTCTGTGGAACTGGAAGAAACTCACTCTGGCTTCCATTTGTAAATAAATTGCAGATGGACTCCTATTTGCCAGTAAAATGAAGATGCTGAGATTCTAAACTGAAATTGTTCCTTATTTCCCTTGAATAGCCCACAAAAGGTTCTAGCAAATGGAAGAAGAACATTTTATTGCTTCTGAAGTAACACTCAATACATATGACATATAACATTAAGAAATATCCCACCTTATTCACAGTTACATCACACAATTCAACAAATGGTAAAAAAGTCTTCAGGCTCTTAATAGCCTCTGCAGTTATCAATAATCCATTACAAAAGAGTTCAGGTATGTGTCACAGCAATTTGCAGGTGGCTTATCAAAGTTTCTGCATTCAGTTATGAACAGAACAAAATTTAAAGCTCTATATGTCTCAGCTGACTTTACAGGGTTATTTTTAAACTTAAGTTGCATCTGAAACAACTTCTCTAAGACAGACCATGGAGAAGGATACCCAAACAGGTTCATTTAAAATATCATGGAGGCAGCTATCCTACCTTATTCACAGTTACATCACACAATTCAACAAATGGTAAAAAAGTCTTCAGGCTCTTAATAGCCTCTATAGTTATCAATAATCCATTAAAAAAGATTTCAGGTACATTTCACAGCAATTTGCAGGTGGCTTATCCAAGTTTCTGCATTCAGTCATAAACAGAACAAAATTTAAAGCTGTGAAGTCTTTAATGAAATGGCAAATGCAAAAGGCACAAGGTTAAGAAAAATCTGTTTAGATAACCTGAGGAGATGCAGACAAGTAGAAGGTGTAAGAAGACACACTGACCAACACAGACAGACAGCACTGTTCCCTCAGCAGACTCATGGCTTTGCTCACCACTGACAACCAGAAGACACACAGAATATAACAAATTAAAGTACTTGACTTGAATAAAATTGCATATATTTCTGTTGAATTTTGGACAATGTGTTTACCCCCAATATCATGGGTTTGTGACCAGAACATAGTTATCATGCTGCTCACATTAATACAGACACACTTTGAGTAACTCTTTAGCCTTTCACACAGAACACACACCAAATACAACACCCTTCAGCAAAGTTCAAACTGCAATTACGTTTTATAATGACCCAATTCTCTGCATATTTGTGTCAAATTACCAAAATTACAAATACTGTCAAATTGAGTCATCATTCCTAGAGAAGATATTCTCAGAATGATCCCTTTTCACTCAGTCAAGAAAAGGTCCAGTAGGCCCAGTTTGTCTCATGGGAGTCTGTTTATCAAAGCTGGGCTCAACAAAAATGAAAAATATTATTTGATGTGGTTTTATTATTTACCTTTAAATTTATTGACACAACTTCATTCTTTACATTGCCTTAATTTATGTCTCAGAAATCTGATCACATGCATTCAAGTGCAGAAGGATGGGGGGCATGAAGGGTTGGGCAAAGAGAAGATCTCTCCAAAAAACTCTGAGGATTTTTGTCTATCAGGTTTTGGCTGGAGCTTGGACTAAAGGCATCTGTACATCTACAGATCTACATCTACATCTAAAGGCATCTACAGAGACCACAGGGGGTCCAAGAAGGCATCTTCCATGTTAAAGCACTAAAGCTTGAGGAGTGGGGGTGTGCACAGGTCTTTTCCAGTATTTTCCCCTTGTCTTGTTTCATAAAAGGCCATTAACAATATGAATAGGAAATAAAAATTACATCATTTAGGGATACAGTGGAATTCTCATGCTGAAGGTTTCAGCAATGCTTCCTTTCCCTGAAAGGCTGGACCAAATCACATTTCTGAGTCCTTTCCAACCTGGGCTGTTCTATGATCCTGTGATCTGTGAATGTATCACCCACTACATGCCAATACAAACTACCCCATTCAACCTGTCTTATTAGGGAAAAAACACCAAAACCAACCACACAACTGGAAAAACCCCACAAATGTCTAAATTCTCAAGAAAAGAATTCACTTCACAAAAAAGCTGAGATCATCACCAATAATCAGCTGAAGGTTTTCACAGCAGGAGAACCATCTTTGACAGAAGACAAGATTCAAACATCAAATCTCCCTTCAATCCTATCATTAAGCAAGAAAAGCTTTGGCCTTTTTCCTTCATGAGAATACAGTGAAGAGAGCTTGAAATGCTTTTCAGATACAAACCATTGGGTTTTTTTTCCATTTAACACAAACCATAAAGATCTTTCAAAGAAGAGGAAGTACATTTAAGAGGATATTAATTTAAACTTCTCATAGAAGTAAGTGCTACTAATAAATACGTCTCTCTTCAGTCTCACATACATTTGTCAACTATTCTATTCTTACCTTTTACCCCCATCTCTTTTTCCTTAGGTTTGCCAATTACCCCCTTAATGATATTAAATTTGCCCTTAACATGACAAGCAGAACATGGTAATGCAGTTTTTCTTCTTTCCTTTCCATGAATTAATGCTGATTCTTGTTAGACTCATCCAAAACATTGACAGAAATTCCTGCTAAAAACTGACTTTCCTAAGTGATTTACTTTAGTACTTAACCTTTGCAGTATCTCTAACTCCTCGATCTTCATTAACAAAAATTTTATTTACCACACTTGGAAAGCAGATCAAAACTTGACTGATTTTGCCAACTGGCTAAATCAATATTCTTAAATTGTCAGATTTTGTTTTATTTGGAAAGTTTAAAGTCTTAATGGCTTTGCCTAATGAGTCATTTGAGAACCAATGAAGAAATAACATTTTGTCCCATCAAAAAAAAAAAAAAAAAAAAAAAAGAAATCTGCCTTTAGGAAGGTGTTTCTTGTAGTGGTAAAATCCTTCAATTAAACTTAAATGGGAGGTAACACCTGGGCACAGATCAAGATTCACTGCTTTAAGAGAAGCTGTGCTTATTTATTTCATATCATCACTGGAAATCAGACCCATTGCTCCTTCTGAGCAAGGTAAGGAAGATCTGTATGACAGTAAATTTTACCATGACTCAGCCTCTGCAGTTGTTTGAGGCAAGATCAACCCTCCTGGTTGAACCTCAGAGCTTCCCTCGTTTCAGCAGAGCTCTGCATTGCCAAACCTGGTGTTATGCAAGTGCACCACAGAGGCTGCAACTCCCCATCACGTGTGTGAGAAATCGTGCTCACCCCCTGATCAGGGCATGGCAAGCCCTGAAAGCCCAGGCTGATGCCAGGCTGAGAAGAAATGAAACCACAGAGCCAGAGGAAAATGAGTGCCCGGGACATACACCAGCTCAGGGAGCAAAGGCAGCTCTGCTGCACCAGGGAGAGAGCAGCAAACACCAGGATCCCCTTCCCTGCCCTTCATGGAGGGCACAGCACGTGGCAGTGGCACGGAGCAAGGAGCTGAACACTGGTGACAGGTACCAGACTGGTAAAGGCCTGCTCTGTTTGCTGTGTCTGTGCAATAAATTCAGGGAAGAGTCACTGTCTTGGTCTTCTGCAGCTGATTTTGCCCCACAGTACAAAGACTCCAATTGCAACATTTCCTACAGCCCATCTCCTCCTCTAGCTCATCCTGTCCCAGAAATTACCAAGCTCATGGCAGTAAAAGTTTTGCTCTGACTTCTCAGAAACCTAATTTAAGAATATGGCCACAGTCCTTAGTTTCTTTTCAGGATTTTTAGAGATAGCTGTTGAGTGAATACCTGATCCAGATGAGTAATAGACACCTTTTCATTTCATCCCACAATCAGAGACCAAGGAAGGAAAAGAAGCAGCATCTTGGGAATTCTCTCTGTAAAATAGATCCCTACACACCAGCCTTGCTGACCACTTTAATAAACCCAGTTTATTGGGAGACTATATTAATTTCTTTTTTCATCTACATTACACAAATCCATATTTGTAATTATTTGAATATGTCAATGAGAAGCCATCTGCCATCTGAAGGATGCTCACGAAAACATAGGGGCACAAATGAGCATTTCTTTTAAACACACTGTTTAGAAACATGCAGCAGACATTTTCTATTCATCTAGGAATATTTACTTAGCTGTGTATACCAGAACAAATTATATTCTGTTAGCCAAAATTGTTGTTCTTAAACCTCTTATTTATCCCCTCTGCTCACATAATTTCTACCCATTCCCTGTTGGGTTAAATAATACAGATCATTACATGAAGGCAGATGGATCTTCCAACTGCACATGAAAGAATTCTAAAAATTGCAAAATGTAATGCAAACTTACCAACTCTATTCCCTGTGGAAAAGGAGTGTCTTCCCAGTCCTTCTGGGGAAACCTTTGTATTATTTTCCCCAAACCTTCTGTTGGTCCTGCTGAAAGATAAAATTCCATTATTTAAATGCAAACTGGTGGAATTGAAATCACCATACACTTGAGAATACTTTCAAAATATACCCAGTACTGGTAACTTTTTGACACAAGAGGCAGAACAGGCTCCTCAAATGTCATATTGCTCCTCTTGCAAGTCACATAATAAATACAATCTTAACATTTTCCAGCAATAACACAAGGAATCACTACATGAAATGAAGCCACAAGCTGCATCCAGCCTCTACTTCTCATGCATGTTTTCAAAATGACAGATTATTATAGACAATTTTGGTCTCTCGCTACAAACAGCAGTGAGTTAAAAACTAATATAATGGATAATGTGATATTTAAAAAAGAAATCAAAATTTTAGCAAGAAGCAGTCTTCCAAAAGAAGCCTATAGATTGATATAAACCTACAGATTAAAGCTCCACATAATTTATCCAGGACACACTAGTTCCTTGCCAGTATTTCTCACTAGTTTCCTTGGACAAGTCAGCAGTGGTTTTCCACACAGAAGAATGTGAAGAAAAGCTGGTAATTTCTGATAACTTTTCTGATGCAACTGTCTTCTTTTTTCACATGTTCCTTTTTTTGGAAGGAGCAGTGCTATAGATGAATTTTGGAAACACCACAAATACACCACAACTGTAGTGCAGTGTCATCCTGAACAGTATAGGAATGCAGGAACAAACAGCAATTTTGTTTGTCTCCTTCTGAAGTCCTGCAGTAAACACTGAAGAAATCATAACTTTTTTTTTTTTTTTTTGCTAAATTTTAGCTCTGGGATTCACCACAGATGGGCTTAGAAAGATGAAAACAAAGTGAAAAGACTCCTAAATCATCAGATCATAGAATATCCTGTGTTGGAAGGGACCCACAAGGATCATCAAAGCCCAAAACCCTGCAAAGCACCATCCCCAAGAGTCCCACCACGTGTCCCAGAGCATTGTCCCAACACTCATGAGCTCTGTCAGGTGTGGTGCTGTGACCACTGCCCTGAGGAGCTGCAGGGCCCAGCCACCCTCTGGGGGAAGAACTTTTCCTTCATCTTCCATCTGCACCTCCCCTGACTCAGCTTCAGGCCATTCCCTTGGGTCCTGTCACTGGGCACCAGAGAGAAGAGATCAGTGCCTGCCCCTCCTCTCTGCCTCTCAAAGTTGTAACTGCAGTGACCCTCAGGTCCCTTTCCACAAGGCTGCTCTCCAGGCTGTCTCATTCTTCAGTCTATGTATGAATGGCAAAGTTGAAATTTGCAACCATTTAAAATATCTTTTAATAACTGACCCATCATATCCAATTGAATCATCTTTTCTCTAAAGCCCTATCACAAAATTTTGAGATTAATCATTAAAATTGTTGAACATTTTCTTGTCAAATTCTCAGAGCTGTACTACAATATTACGAAGCAGTCCAATTTATGTGTTAGTAGTAGCAGTCCATATGTGTTGCCTCCTCTGCAGACACCCAGGCAGCAGCAATGAATATATTACTCTCCTGGCTTTACCATAAGAAACCATTTTCAGTCTGACACAACTCAAGTCTACTAGCATAAATCAGTGTTACAGTGAAAAAAAATAGGCTTCCTCTAAGCTCCCTTTCCTGCTCATTTACAGTTTGAGTTTGCTGCTGTCTTAAAACCCACAAAATACCTTACAAGATGTTTAGGGAGAACCAATCTGATGGGTTAGCAAGAAGTATTTCCTCCAGTTTGCCTGTATTTACACCTCATGTTCTGTGATTGTCTCTTGGAAATGACCTAGGAACAGATGTTCTTGGCACAATGGACATACAAACTACAGGGAGTAAACTCCCAATAGCCATCTTACACCCAAGGCAGCACACACTGTGATTCCCAAGGGCACACAGGGTTAGCTACGAGTTCTAAGGATGAGATCAGCAAGTTAAACTCCAAAGGAAGTATCATATTATAGAGAGCTGCAGAGATGCTCAGAAAGCAGAGTGAGGATGTGCCAGAAACCAAGGAACAAATACAGATATGGCTACAGCTGCAGTTTTTGTAAGGAAAAGGAGCAATCTATTCAACTGCAATACCTGAACAGGGTCACCAGTCCCTGATTCCACTGTTCAAGATCAAGTGTTCCTCTCATGTACTCTATCAAAGCATCTTCTACTGAATTATCATTCTTCTGCCCTACACCATTTCATCTCAACATCCTTCCAAAATTAGCAGGCATAAATGGAAAGGCTTTACCATTCCCTCCCTAAACTGCTCTGGAAAAGCAGTCTCACAGCTTCTCTCTAAAGGCAGGCAAAACCACTGCTCCATTCCTGCTTTCTTCTCCAGTCCCTGTTTCCTTCTTTCATGCAAAAAAAGAAGAGAACTGCTATGTTTTCCACTCTGTATGTTAGGAATTGGCATGTATTTTGTTGGCAGCACGCAATAAACAGCCTTCACCCTCCTCTGTTTTGCTCTTGGCCTTCACCTCTGGTATCTCACCCAGAGAATTTATCTCTCCTTCCATTCCTTCATGCAGTCACCTACTTGACAGTCACTACTACTCTCTTCTTCACCCCAAGGGGGCTGCTCCTTCATTGACTCAGAGTCAGAACTTCTCCCCTTGTTGAGTTAAAGTCTCAAATTACCACGTTATCTGCTTATCCTAAGTCATATCTCTGTCAAATCTCTTCTTCCTCCCGTTGTTCTAGGGCTGGCAGGTGGCACAAAGAAGGGACAACAAATAAATGCATCCAAGGCAGCAGTGAGCACAAACACCCTCCAGGCAGAGCACAGCCTGGGCTTCAGAGGCCAATAGCAAGAAAGGGCAGGAGGACCGAGCTGAACAGAGATATCCAGACTTCCTGGAAAAGGAAGTATCAAAGAATTACAGCAGCAAACAGTCCCTGATATGTATAAGCTCCCTAAGTTTCTCTGGGAACACAGGTGACTTTTTTAAACTCTGAATCCAGTTTACAAAAGACTGAGACCTCTGACACTACCAACTACACTTATAAATTATGACATCCAGGAAAGCAGCTCAAAATTTCTTCTGCTTCATCCTGTTCTGAAGCTATCAATCCTTCTAGTTCTCTTTTTACTTGACTGCTACAAAGACTCTCCCTAAATTACAGAATAGGAAGCTCTTCATTCAGAATTAAGAGATGTATACTTTTTTTAAAAAAGTTTTTAATATTCTCTCCTTTATGTCAAAAGGTTATCAGGTTTTTTAGGTAACTTTCCTTAGAAGGCCATTAACGTTGGCTACCAGTGTCAAGAGTTTACTGCAGGTAATTCCATTTTGCTTTCAAGAAGGATTCTAAACCTCCATAGGAATTTACCTGAAGGAAATGATGTGGTTCTGAACATTTTCTGAAAGCCAGACTCAACTCCTTATGCTGCATGAACTTGCACTTCAGGTCACCTCTGGGATCAGAGAAAAATCACTCCCCACAGCCCATGGAGCACCTCCCTCCAAGAGGTGCAGCAACACTTCCCTCCTTGGGTCCCCAGAACCAGCTTTTGTCCACTGTTGGGAAAACACCTGAAAACCAAAAATGCTTTCTATCTACCTTTAGTTCATGCACAACTGACTTGGCATACAAGTTCTCCAAAATTTTAGAAAAGGATCCTTTTCAGAACAGCTCACAGAAGCCTCCCAAACATTCCAGGTATTAAACAGTCAGACTTAAGGCCCACAGTAGTAAAAATGAATCTTCTGAAAACCATCAGCTTAAATACAGAGAAAGATTAACATTTTTTAAAAAGTTTATGGAACAGTGCAGCAAGGATGTATCATAGAAATGCAACATTTTAAAGTGAAAAAAAGGAAGCGAATAGTTCTGTGTTAAAGATACAAGCATTAGAAAATTAAGTATTCATATCCATCACATCTGAGTAAAAAAAAAAAAAAAAAAAAAAAAAACACCAACAGAAAAAGCACTGTTTCCTTCCACAGAAAAGTCCTGTGATGCAGATTTACAACTCTACTTACAGTGCATAAAATCTAACTATTTCACATGATTTCTAAAGTTGAACACAATACAGACAGATGGGAAACACTCTTTCCATCCCACTAAAACTTGGTTTGGGGGGATTGATGGTTTTGGTTTTTTAAAACAAATTTTCACTCCTTCAAAATTAAAGCAATTCTTCAGGATCTCAAAGTCTTCTGTGTTTGCAATCACGAGGTAGAATTTATTGTAATTTGATACATTTGAAAAATAAACAGAATTATTCTTTGCAATTACAAAAGTTACTGAACTGCAAAGTTGCCTTCTTTGTGAAAAGTTTAGACCCAGGAGCACTAGAAAGAATCTCCTGTGCAAGGGAAGACCCAGAAGCTGCACTTTCTTTAATAATAAACCAAATCCAGCACAGTGTGCTCACCACATTCTCCCAAAACTTTATACTGCAATTACTGTTGATTTTCTGTTGACATTTTTCAATCCAATCAGCAACAGTAGAAGTGCAGTAAGTCTCTAAATCCCATGGTCTGGGGTGAGGAAGGGTTGACACTTTCTGCCTTCAGCTGACTTTTATTAAATCACCCAACTTTCAGCAGAGCAGTTTTGTCTGAAGATAACAGATTATTCAAGAGGTGGCTGCAATTCAACACTCAAGTGAATTTGCATTCTTGACTGATTTAGCACAACAGGAAGAAACAGAAAAATATGAGGTCTTGGGATTTCAACAGCAACTATCACTTGTTTCAATATATGCTACTGATAAACTACTTGCAACCTTGCAAAAGTACTGAAGCCACAAGAGGAAAAAATTTAAAAATGTGATTCATATTTTCCAATTAATAACTGCAGATTTTGACCACATTCTCTTCACTCTGTCTCTAGTCTTCTTTCAAGCCCCCTTTAATAATTCTTAACACTAGAAGGATACTCCCTCAGTATCCTAGTGAAATTCCTATTAACTAAAGCTAATTAAACAAAAGTGACACCACAGAGACGGCGAACACCAGGAGTAACCTCCCCAGTTAGTGCCTGACAGTATCTGCTTTACAGACCTACCAGCATTTCAGAGGTCTTAAGAACATTAGGAAGAACTTCTTCATAGAAGGGAGGATTAGACACTGGAATGGGCTGCCCAGGGAGGTGGTGGAGTCACCATCCCTGGAGGTGCTCAGGGAATGACCGGAGGTGGCACTCCGGGCCATGGTCTGGTTTGACAGGGCGGGGTTGGGTCATAGGTTGGACTCAATGATCTCAGAGGTCTTTTCCAACCTAAATGATTCTGTGATCTGTCACTCATTAACACTGACACCTTGTTTTTAAACTGGTAAAACAGTTTATTCCAGTGTCAATGGCTCCAGATAGCCACAGGCAGCAGGAAGGACCTCCACCATCTATAAAGGGAATTTTTGTCTTTTGGTATGCTTTCTAATAACCTACAGTCTGCCCCAAAACATGGTGGGAAGCTCATTGCTAGCACTGCTCACTGAATTCAAACCAATCAGACAGAAGCTCCTGGAGGTTTCTGAAGCCACTTAAAACTCAGATGCACTACAGACATCATTCAGACAACAAACTACTTAATACAATATTGGTGTGTGTGAGCAGAGCATGGGCAATCACTGCACATTCAGGGTGCTCCACATAACACAGGAATTGATCTCATTATTAATTATATATCTAAAACAGGCCTGGTAGTAGCAAGAGACCTATTCTCAACATAACTACTGCCATTATTAGTGCTGTTGTTATTAAACACTCATATGGTTATCTTAACAAAGCCATTTCTACAAAAGCAAAACTATTTCTGTATTTCAATTGAAGTATTTTGCATTTTTTCATTTTGTAGTGAAGTCACATAAAGTGAAGTACAGAGGTTTTAAAGACATTGCAGCCATTTTCAAACTAATTTTACAGCTACAGCAATTTATTGCATTTTCATTTTCACTAAATATGCCAGGTTAAAATAATCCTTATCACCCTCATCCAGTAGTTTTTCTACCTTTAAGATGTCTTAACTCTTTAATCCATTAAGAATCAAAGTTGACCACAAAACAAATCAAGCTTCAAATCTCTAGACATCACATTCCTGTTCCTGTACAGTACATACACATAGTGAATTGCCAAGACCAAACCCCAAATTTCAGCCTGTAAGAATTCTGAACAAGCAGTCTATACCTTAAGCTACTAAGGGAAAATTAACTTTTCTCCCCAGCTTACTTCTTCTGATTTGCCTTTTTTCTCCTTCTCCCATCTTTTTCTTTAAACAGTACAAACATGCAACACATTAAAATTCTGGCATAATTTGCTGGTTCCTGAACCCTAGTCCCCTAAACTCCCTTCTTATATAAATCTTTCCCCATGAAAGGTCACATGCCATCTCTTGGTCGCCCTTGAAATTCCAGAAGCGAGCTGTTAATGCAACTTACATTCCAAATTAATGAGGACTGTGATAAACTCAGTCTTTTCACTTACAAACCCCTGATAAAAATGCATTTGAGCACTCAGTACTGTTAACATGCAAAGCTTTGAATGGAAGCACTTTGGTGAACTGTTACAAAAAACATAATTTTCGAGCCTGAAGAAGAAACACAGCACAGATCACAGAGAAAGAACATCACTAGTTATGCCATGGAAAGCAGCTTGCCACTGTAGCTCCTTCCTATAAAGGTAATAAATAATTTCAAGTATTCAGAAGTACAACTTTACGTGTTCAGAGTTAGGAACATTGTGTGAAAGATGCACAGACAGGTGGCAGAGCACAGCTCCTCTGATCCTTTTCAAAACAGTACCTAGTGCTAAAGACAGCACTAAAATCTGCTGTGAAGTAAAATCCTTTTCATATCAAGATTCTTAACTTGAAAACAGCAGAAGTTATAAACTGTTGGAGATTCTGGTCAGTTCTGGGTGTTTTAGAAATGCTTTTCATGGAAGCATAAAGACAACTCATGGTCTATCTTGGGAACAGAAATGTACCTAAGGCCTCCCTGTGCCTCTAAAAACATCACTACAGAAATCTTGATGCCAGAAGACAGAAAACATGACAAAAGATATCCCCATTTTAACTCAGTCCCTATAAAGAAGTCAGAGCTGAAACAAAAGTAAGAAAGAAGCCAAAGGAGAGCTAATACTAAACAGCTAGAAAGAAAATTATTTCTCTGATAGGCCTAAAATACTTGAAATTCTGAAAAAAATTTGTCCAACCCCCACCTGCACATCACAGGCCATGTGCATCTTAAAGTCTGAAGCAGCCTGGACATGGAAGTTTACATAAAGAGCACTTAATTCTGATTTATTCAAGAGAATAAAGATTTTATTGCAGCCTAATGGCCACAAAAGGTTAAACAAAATGCTGGTTCGTTTAGGAAGATGGAATGAAGACAGGCTTCCCACCATGACCACAGACAGTATTTGTACAACTGGCACAACTCAGAGTCAGTTCATCTTAATCAGGTCAAAGAGATGCATGCAACAATCCCGGGAATTTGAACGACAGACGTTCTGGAGGCTTGCCATATTATCAAGGATGCAACAAATAATGGGATAAGGCAAGCCTCAGGCTCTTTTCTTTGTAAACAGGAAAAATTTGTTGAACTTAGTGAAGGAAAAAAAAGCAGCATTTCAATCTTCCCCCAAATGTACTGGCACTGCTAGTCAGGACTACCTGAAATACTTGGGATGGTCCAAAATCCTGAATGTCTCGATGTTTATTTGATTTGGGTACTTTTGTAATTTGTAGAGCACAGAGAAATGGATCTACACCCCAAGAGTGTACGAGAAACAGGCTCAGTCAATACTACCCAAATCTTAGACTGGCACTTTATCTGCAGGATCATCCTCCTCACTATTGCAATAGATATTCTTCTAGTCAGGGTAACATCTTCCTTGCTCCTGGCTATCAGAAATCATTCCTATGCTTTATTCCTAAATAAAGGAGGGAAAACATTCTAGCTTGTATTTTAATTACTTTAAAGTAGGAGGGAGAGGAGGGAATATGGCAAAGCATGCCATATCTCATTCCACTAAATCAATTGGTGTTGCTGCTGAAAGGAGGTTAGCCACTGGTACACAGATAGGAAACCTCTAAAACTGATTTTCTAGGGAAAATTCACATCTAGGGATGAACTTCACCCACTGAAGTTGTATCAGTGCCAAGTGAAATGAAAACAGATAAATACCATAAAAAGCAGAAGAGGAAGGAAATGGAGAAAAGGGAAGCAGAACAAGGAGGAAGAAGAGGGAATAAATATGAATGTTACAATCATCACCACGGGCTAGAGGCCAATTTTGCTGCAGCAGCAGTGTCTAATGCTGCTCAGTGTGATCCAGCACAACAGCACTGGCTGAGGGTGCACCAGTGATTTGGTCAGCCAAGACTCCACCAGCATCTAACCCTTCAAAAGAGACGTGCCAAACACCACAAACTCAGCATTATCCCTGGAAAACTGTCGGTCATGCAAAGTGCTGCCTCACACTGAAAGCCACGTTTGAGAGCAAAACCTTCATGACCTGTGGCAATGAACTCACTGACACTTTTCAAAGTTCTGTAAAAAGTTGCTTGGTTTTGCTGCCACTGCATCCCTCATCTTTAAGGGCTCATGTGGGAACTTCTGCTACAGCACAAATTGTCCTTTACAAAGCTTTTCTGGCCTACACCTGTGAAGGTGCCAGTTGCTCCTGAAGAAACCCCTCCATACCATCATCCTCCACCTTTCCCCAGGATTCCAATTCCCACAACATTTTATCTGGACAAGTTATTGATATAATTAATTCAGCTTGGCTGTATCAGCTGCACCTCAGGACTCTTCCTTCCAAACAGGAGTTTGGGATGTAACACTCCTGGACAAACACTGTATTTTTGCTGGGTGGACAGTAACATGGTTTTGCAAAACCTTAAAAGAAAATAACAGACAAGAAAACAATAATGAATGGTAAATAATTTTCAAGTAACTCCCTACCCAACACTTGGCATAATATCCAAGAAATTGGAAAAAAGCTTGGGCAGCTGGCAGGGAGAAAGTTTCCTGCTCATCAACAATTCCCCTTCTTGTTTGCAAACAAATCACTTTTGCCAGCCTCTGCATAGGAAGGGAAGATCAGACTTCAAAATAAACACGCTATGTTAAACAAACTGTCTTTTGAACACAACAAACTGAAAAAGACTTCTCAGATGTCTTGAAGAAAATATTTGTTATTTATTTTCAAGGAAGGTATAAAAATCAGGATGCCAAAATCATACTCAGCTTTGTAATCTTAATCAATGTCTTAAATGTTGAAAAAAAAATTAGCCAGCTTCTCAGTTCTAACAAATTATGTTTGCTGCCCAGCTTTAAAAATAACCCTGTTCTAGTTACTAAATATTATTACTATTTCCAATAAGTTATCTTCCTTCTACAACTATCCTTTGGAATTATCTTTAACAGATATACCAAATAAATAAAAAAACCCTCCACTTTGAAATTTCCTGAACATAACTGTAAGATTCTAATTTTACCAAAACAATTTTACATTTTCAATATTGTTATTTTAACATATTAATCAACACCTGTTTCAGCATACAAAATTTGAATACATTCAAAAAATAGCCCATGTAAATACTTCTCTTATACCTTTTTTTTTTTTACTTTTTGTATGGTTGTTTTTTAAACCAAACACAGATGGGAAGGTTAGAATCAGATTTCAGATATTTACACTCCAGAGATATAAGTAGCTGTAACTGTAATCTGATTTTATGGAGTATAAAGAAAAGCTATTCATACTCTAAAATTCAGCAACTAAACCACTTCGGGAAAAGGCTTTTTACATTTACTCTTAGAAAAGTCTGATCATGAGCTAAAACTTATTTTTCTAAATCACTTTATGGGACTACAATAGGTAAGAGAGACTACCTACAACAGTTCTGTATCAGTATTTATTTACAGGATTCACGAATAAGAAGATTCAGGTCTAAATGCAATACTTAAAACATACATACCCTAAACATGTCAAAACACTTGGTTTAATTTTTATTTTAAGTACAGTCATGTTTTATCCTCTACTATGGTTTGGGGGTTTTTCCTATTATGTAACTTTCTTCCAAGGAGTGGAGTATACATTGATAATCTGGGGCCATGGGGTGGGAATCCAACATTTCTCATTTTCCAGACTGTACACTATTTGTTCACATACACAAAATAACTTCTGGAAGTGTCTAATCATGTTTGGTGATAGCCAGAAAAAGTCATAATTAGCTCTATAAACAGCACAATACAGATAACAATACTACACAAAATTCAGGCCCATTCAACTGTACATGGAAATATGCTACTGTGATCTATTGAAAATGTTGGTAACATGGTTTAAGGGTTTTTTGAAATCCTTCTCACTCCCACTTGTGTGAACACTGATAAACAAGGTCATAAAGCCAATACAAAGAGAGATTCCATCTTTTGACATCCTGGGGGAAAATAAGAGTCACGTGACAAAGTAAAAAATGAAATGATGCTCAAAGTAATTTCATTTGAAGTGCCATTTACAGTGCTATAATAAATTATTCATTTTGAAAACCCATATATCTGATGAGGAAATTAAAATTTTAGAGAGCCCTTTCAGGGCCTACAGAATATAGGAAAGTTGCAGACTAAATCCTCTACAAAGAGTCTGAAGAAGCTTCTGCAGTTCTATTTTTAAAAATGCTCCATAACAACTTCAAGTAAGGAGAAAAAAAAAACAAGTAAAAAAACCCAATTAATAATAAGTACAAAGAAAAACCATTAAAAATCTGGATGAGGTAAGGAAGAACAAACAGCACTGTGAGCAACAAGCTACTGAAGCCTGAATTCCTAAAGGCCTTGATTCCTCCCAGAATCTCTGTCTACAGCTCTGATAAATTTTTCCTGCTTCTCTAACACCTGCTCCACAGCACCCTGGTGTGCAACAGCCCTGTTATCACACTGCAAGCTTTGAACACTCGTACAGTTCTACCACTGGGTCTCCCTTCTTCCCAAAAACTGCTCAGAACTCCGTGCTCTCAGCACCTCCTGACCCTGAGCTCCCCATCTCTGACAGGATATCTTCACCCTCTCCCAGCTGGTTTCCTAAGGAAAGGGGGTTTCTGCAGGGCACACTGGGCGAGTCCAGCAGCTTCTCCCCACTCCCTTCAGCTCTCAGCTACACACACTAAAGCAGGAGTACAAACCTCTAAATACATCACTGAGGTACTATTCAATCTGATCCATCATCACACTTATTTTTCCATTGCTTATTCTAAGACTCAAGTATGGAAAAATTATTTTACAGAGACAGCGTCCCAAGTTCAACAAGTTCTTCCAAAAGCGATGCATAAGCTAACAGAAAAATATTAGATCTGGCCTGTTTGGGAGAGTAAGAGTAGTAGTAGCTGGGTATACAGGGTGGAATAAGCATACACAAAGTTTGGGGTTGGGTCTTGTGTTGTAAAACATGTGTAAACTCTTGGACAAAGACATTTTTCTAAGGCAATCAAGGAGATTTCCCCTGAAGCTCACATTTGTATCCAATAGTGTGAACAAGTGGTTTTCTTTGAGGGAGAGAGTCAGAGTTCAAACACAGTCAGAAAATAAAGAGCTCTGAAATTAAATGTCTCATGAAAAGTATTTGGAAAGAACATTCTAAAAGGAAAGACATGCCTATTGTATCACCAAATAAAAAGTGGAAACAATGGCAAACGAGTTCTCAAAACCTATGTAAAGTTACACACTTTCCCTGTTAACAATCACTAAGAACAAAAATATTTTTTGCTCAAAAAATCACAATGGTTTGTGTAACACCATTTAGACCCTGTCAGAAGGACTTCAAGTATACTTGAAGACTGCAAGAAGAGTCTTATCCCTACCTCATTCTGCCTCAGAAAAAAAGATAAAATTAGATTACCAGTGTGAATTACCACCTGAAAATTCTGCTGATGAGAACAAATGTCACTGTACAAGACCAAATGTGTCTTCTCAAGCGTTGACTTGTTCCAAAGGCACCAGAGTGTCGGATATATCTAATTAACAGGGAATGCAATGTTGCAAAAGAGTAAGCAAAGCACTTCCCAGAGCTGGCTGATAACTGCATTTCAACGTAGGGCTCACCTACATACAGACCTGTTGTAGTGAGGGGAATCCTTACAACATGTATAACCCTCACTACAACACAGACCCATGATAAGTGAGCAGAGAGGACAGTTCTGAGAGACAAAAAGACAATTCTGGAAAGATTTCTCCATCTCATGAGGAAAAGCAAGCATAGCACCAGAAGACAGTTCTTGCTAAACCAAGTTCACCTATTTGAAGTAGATTTAGACTATTTTTGAAGACTAATCTTTGCTACAAAGCAGACATCTTTCTTTCCCCATTTTAGACTGAGTACAGACAATTCCAAGCACAAACACAGACTGGGCAGAGAATGGACTGGGAGCAGCCCTGAGGAGAAAGGCCTTGGGAGAGCTGATTGATGGGAAACTCAACATGACCCAGCAATGTGCACCTGCAGCCCAGAGAGCCAAACACATCCTGGGCTGCACTAAAAGGAGAGTGCACAGCAAGCCACAGGAGGTGAATCTGCTCCTCTCTTCTGCTCTCCCAAGATCCCAGCTGGAACACAGCACCCAGCTCTGAGGCCCTCAGCATAAGGACATGGACCAGCCCAGAGGCCACAAAGGTGCTCAGAGGGCTGGAGCACCTCTCCTGTGGAGACAGAGAGCTGGGGTTGTTCAGCCTGGAGAAGGTGCCAGGGAGACCTTACAGTACCTTCCACTACCTAAAGGGGCTACAACAGAGTTGGAGAGGGACTTTTTACAAGTGCATGTAGTGACAGGACATGGGAGAATGAGCTTAAACTGAAAGAGAGTAGGTTTAGATTAGATATTAGGAATAAATGCTTTTGTGTGGGGATGGTGAAATAGGTTACCCAGAGAAGCTGTGGATGTCCCATCCCTGGAAGTGTTCAAGGCCAGGTTGGATGGGACTTTGAGATACCTGGTCTAGTGGAAGGTGTCCCTATCCATGGTGGGGGCATTGGAAGTAGATGACTTTTAGGTCTCTGCCAACTCAAACCCTTCTAGGATTCTATGATTCTTAAAGAGAGTCAAGGGGAAGGAATGCAAGAATGCACTGTTTTAAATATAGAAAGTAAAAACGTAAAGTTCAGATTTAATATGCAGTGCTTAGGTACTCAAAAGTAGGAAGGAAGAATAAGGTAACATCCCTCAGCTTTCATTTTCCCCAAATTAGCTTGACCTTACAAACTTTAATAGGTGGGATCCTTTTAGCTAAAATGCATCAGCACATGCTGGTGCACAGATCCAATAGTGGTTACAGCTTTTTTTTTTTTTTGTTAGAGGAACAGAATCATATCAGCTTTGGGTCTGAAATGTTCTACTTCTGGTAACTTTATATAAAAGAGTGGCATCTGGATCATTTACTACAGTTCCTAAAAAACAAAGTTTTATTTCAAATTTCATAATGACAGCTGCAGTTTTGACTGAGGGGCTTCATTAGATATAAAATACCTATCCCAAAGCAACTGCAGATGCAGCCCTGAACCTCAGGGCAGAAAACTGTGTGTGATCTGTGAGAACTCAGCACTTCTGTACAACAAATTATTATGACTACGCAGAAGCTTTAAAACTCTCTGAAATATGCATCACCTCTTTGGGCATCATGGGGGAAATCACACATCTTCCAATTTTTACATAATACCTACTTATCACCTCTTTTGTGTATTGAGCTTACTTATATATTCTACCAACTTATACATACTTATGCATAACCTGCACAGTTCACTCACTTATACATAACTTACAACTTATATCTAATATACACTATCTTATACTGCTTATACGTGTTACTCTACATATACACTTTACTCTATTCTTACCTAACACAGTACATACACATTTTAATTACTTATACCTTTCACTTACTTAACCATAATAGAGTACATATACATTTTGCAACTGCTGTACGTGAGTTTACACATTACTTAATTAGTCCCTCTACTTTGTCCAACAGCTCTGCACACACTTTTCAGATAATAAGATTGGTTCCTAATTCAGTGCAGCACAGTCCTTTTTATCTCTTCCTTGCTGTCTTGGTATTTAGCCTTTCAGCTTCTCCTTTCCCAACTCTTTTCCAATTCAGCACAGTTCACCTTTCAGTCCTTGATGCTCCAGACCCAGACAAGATGATGGCAGCAACAAAACCCATCCAGTGACCAGCAGCCAAGTTAGCCCAGGAAATCCAAACAACCAGCCAGCAAAGAACAAGGAGCAGATACAAACCTGTCCCACCTCTCTCCTTCTCTTTCCTCACTGAGCCTTCTAACTGGGCTTAAAAACCCTCCAGGAGCTGATCTCCTACACCTGAAGGTGGAGGGCCAGGTGAAGCTGGTGAGGGTAATTCCAGCCTGGTCTCACTCTGAGGGCTCCAATAGGAATAACTAAGGATAGTTTGGCTGAGGCACACTATCATGATTCAAAACACCTTACAAGAGTGAGCCAGCAGTGGCCACATCATGAGGTGTAAGAAAAAGTGTCCATGAGGCTCTTCTGTCATAGGTGACTCACAGAGACAGAAGTTTATAGCTCATCACTCCCTCTTTTCCCTTTTTTGCCTGCTAAATACATAATTTTCTTGGACCATCATATTTAAAGAGAGACTTTTATTTTCAAGTTTTTGACTACTAAGTTCTCTTCAGCCTAACAGCTGCTTCCAAATGACATTTTCCTTCCACCAGATGTCAGAACACAAAATTGATGTTTCAACTTATAAAATACTTTCCATCATAGTATCACAACACTTCTAGCCAAAGACAGATGACCTGTCAAAACAGGGACATCCCCATTTAATACTCATTGGAAGATTAACTACTGAGCACCAGAAGTGACAGTGCTACAGCTACTTATGTCCAATTGCAATATCTCCAACTAAGGTTTAAGGCCCTGTGTGCCCACAGAGATAAACTCTTCCAAAAGCCATTTTTATTAATTAGTACTATTGCCACAGATAACAATTCTTGCCATAACCTGCTCTCAATCGCAGCCTAATAACAAAGATTCTTTAATAAATAATTCTCTTTAGTTTTATGGCATTCTTATGTAGGCCACATATAGAACCTGGAGAAGAATTCAGTGCTATGACAGGTGATTCTCCAAGAGCATTTTTTTATAGTTATGCAATAGTTTGGTTATATATGCAATAGTTTTGAAGAAAACATCAGCCAGGAACACTCTTACACACCTCTGAATTCCTACCAGGATGTAAACTGAATGACCTAACATGAACCCTAACTCACAGAAAGTCTCACAATTCAATTACTTGACACAGAATAAGGCAAATTACTGGGATTGAAACAGATTTCTACACTCCACCCATGATATCAGGAAACAACACAGGTGGAAAAACTCTCCAGAAGTTTACTTAGCAAAAACCAGAGCTGAAGCAGTGCTCATGCAGTGCTGACTACCTTGTCACCTGAGTCTGGAGAACATTCTAACACACAGTAAGAAATGCATTCAACCAGTCTTGAAAAATAAGGTACAAAAATACATGTGAAAGACCACAAGGCTAAGCAAGGTCTTGAATTTTCTCTACTCTTTTACAAACAACAAGAATAGCAGAAGGCCTAAATATCAAAATCTTCTCACTTATATAAAAAGAAATGGATTATCAGTGACAACACACATGGTCCTTCCTTGGGATGGAAAGATTTGCAACAGTGGAACCAGAAGAACATAAATATGGCCAGACACCCTGATGTAATTGGGAGCATATCCAAGAATGTTTGGCTGCAAACTCATTTAGGAGCAGAAGAGCCTCCAGTTGCTGTAGGAAGAAAAACAGATTGATACCCCACTTTCTACATTTTAATTAGAAGCTGCTGCTCATGGTTTAGGAACAAGACATCTCAAATTTACCTATGAGAGTTTGAAGCTTCACTTGGGTGAATTGCTGGCAAGTGAATTTCCATCTACCTATGCCAAAACCCAATTTGCTTATTAAAAGAGAAATGACTGCATTATGTTACCTGTCAATCTGGTATCAGGCACTGGGGTTGCCCACCCATTTCCAAGAGTGCAGGGCCACACAGCGTTGATGCAAAATGTCTCTTCCAACCAAGACCACAGACCTTGCACAACATCACTGAAAATGAGCTTCCCAACTGTCACGAAACACATCTGATGTCACTTTTTTGGAGGATTCAGGGAAGCTCAAGTGCTGAACAGTATTGTAACAACAAATCTGAATGATGTTGACCCACTCACCAAAGGAATGCTTGCCAGAAGGACTCAGAACAATTCCAGATACTTCAAGTCATCTGAGGTAACATTTGGTGCAATGAGTCACGTAAGAAAATGGGTCATCTATTTCAGAAGGAGGACATACTGATTTACCATAGTGGTTAGCTGAGTATGCAATCACAGAACCAAACTTACAGACTGGTATCAGTTTTATAGGAAACAGACATCTCCTCACTCAGGAATCAAGAATACATCCAGTTACTCCACAACGTGCACTGGTACAGTGTTTAAGCTTTTGCACAATAGCTAACTCCACAGACCAGTATCATCCAGGTCTCTTTTAACAACTCCTGAAGAAATGCCCTGAAGACAACTTAGAAGAAGAAGTAATTCTGTCTGGTTTCAGTGGGCAGGAAGTCAAAGAGGAACAGCTTGATCACTTTAGGAAAGCAGTGTGAAATAATCTAACAATCCAACTGCACTGAGACAAAGGAACAAATGCCTTTGCTGAAATCAGCCTCATGCTGCAAATGCTTCTGAAGGAAGGTTTAGCTTAGAAGAAGGATTAAAGCAAGTGTTCCTTAAAAAACAGGTATTCCCCACTTACTCTGTGAGCAGTGAAGTAACAAAATTTGGAGACTTTCAGGGACAGAATGTTCTGGGTACAGTTGGAATGAAGTGAATTTCCTTCAAAGCAGCCTGAATAGTGCTGTCTTTTAGATGTATGACTGAAGCAGTGCTGATAATAAACCAAACTTTGAGCTGTCACTCAGCAGTGCTTGCACAGCACCAAGGCCTTTATTTCTCACAGTTTCTCCTCACTTCTGCCCTTTTGATTCTCCCCCCAGTATCGCTGTAGAGGAGTGAGCCAACACCTGGGTGGGGGCTTAGCCACTGCCCAGGGTCATCCCCCACAGAAGATCCAGGAGGTTCATCAGATTTCCTTCACAGACAATGACATCCAGGCTCCAGGCAGATAATAAAACATGACCACAAAGCGTGGTTCCACTTCCACACTGAGGGACTCCACCTCAGTAGGATCCTCTATTTATTCCAGCTTTATCACCTCAGTACACCTTTCCCAAGAATAAAGTAATGGTTCTGACAGACACTGACCACTGGAAAGGTTCTGAGATACTAATTCCATGAAGGTGAGGAATTCTCACTGCAAAAGTAAAGATAAACCCTGCTTAAAGTAAATTTTCACTATTTTTCTGTGTGAAAGTGTATTGCACAAATGTACTGTGGCTGAATGCCTGGTCTGTAGCCACAGAAAAGAAACACAGGTTCTTCTGGAGGCAAATCTAGAACTCACAGGGAATGAGGACAACTGCTACTGTCACAATTCTGGCTTCTTACTTCCATTTCCCTGCCACAAGTAGCAATGCCCCCCATGGGCATGAGAACACAGCACTTCAGGCATACATTGCCATTGTCTTCCTGAATTTTACTGAATAACACAATGCTGAACAAGTTGTCAAATTTATCATGGAGAGAGAGAGGCAATATCCTCAGAATGGACTTGTTAGGATAGCCCCATCCAAGGAGCTGGCTGACAAAAACTTGCCTGCCACTAAAGACAGTGCTGAAGGCTCTGACCTTAGGTGATGTCAACTTGTGACATCCAGAGGCTCTTTAATGACCTTTCAAGAAGAAAATTTGCCAAGGTAAAGATCTTGCTCACTTTTGTTTTGATGAAAGATGAATGGTGGATTATCTTGACATTTCCATCTCTGTGGGAATAGGGATACAACACATGTGGAGTACAAGATGGAGTCAGTTCTCAAGTTGCAAAAGAAGAATTTGGGAAGCCAGAACATCTTGGAAAAAGAACAAATATGGAACAACTTTCTGCCACTCTGAAAAGAAAACAACTCACAGCTATGGAACACTCCATCTCCCCAAGGAAGAGCTGTGCCAGATGCATTCCAGCTAATGAGTCCATGTGTTTCCTCACTCTCCACACATGGAGCATGAATGTTCCATCTACAGAGCCTGCACAAGGAAAATATTCCCCTTTCTCAAGTTTACAAGTGTAAGAGGTGTGTTCAAATTCATGGGAGTCACATTCAAATACAGAACTACAAATTCTGTAGAACTTAAAAAATGCAATATAAAAGAAATATTATTATTAAAGGTCTAAGGAAACACTCGTTCTGTTTATACACTAACTCTACAGAAAAATTTTATCAACTGTACCCAAAAAAATTCTTATTCCTCTGGAACAAAGCACAAAAAATAACAAACAGGGACAACTGTTCTATACTGGTGTTCTCTGTTACCTTTTTTTCTTATTTTTGAATCCTACAAGAATTTCAATATTGAAACAGAACCAGATGTATCAGACTAAGTCCTTTCATTCTGGCACACTCCAGCAATATCTGCTTTACATGACTAAACTTTAAATATTCAATCTGGGAGAGATGCCTATCTATCTATCTATCAGTGATAAGCTGCAGTCACTAGATAGAACATTTAAAAAAAAATTAAAAAAAGAAAACTGAGGGGGAAAAAAAGCTAGTCTAGGAAAGAAACCAAAGCCAACACTCCACACTTACCTCCCTAAATGAAAATTGCAACTGTTTCAAAGGAAAAATCTCTGGACAGGAGTTCAACTGTGGAAAAACTTATCACAAAATTCTTGCAGAAATAGGAATCACCTGTATATAAACAGCATTGTCTTAAGCTAGAATCATCTTAAAACTCTAATCTCTTAGTCCAAACACACTGAAAAAACCCACAAGAGTGCTATAAATGATTAATGACTAGGAAAAGCAAGGATTGCTTCACTTTTGTATCTAACCCATATGCACATATTGCAAAATGGTGAAGAGCTATGGCACGCCAGATCTGTTACTATTAAAATTATGCTATCTACAAACAAACAAACAAAAAAAAATAGCATTCATGTCAGCAGATAAAATTCCATGTCCAATCCCACTACTAGCTCTGGCTCTAGCACACCTTCTGTCCCATCTGTAGGTGATTCATGAGTGTCTACATGTACAAGTCAACAACAATTGCAATTAACTGGATTCAGCATATACAATCATAACACTCCACAGAAATGTTAAGGAAGCATTCAGAATCGTTATGCAGAACCACAGACATTAATTAGAGTATATTCAACTGCTTTTATTCAGATGTCTGTCACAAAACTGAAACTTCACTATAAATTCTCAATTGGAAGTGGCACTTCTGTTTCTAAAATGCTAAAATCAAAATCAGAGCAAACTGGTATGACATTGTTTCTCAGATTCTTCTTGCCCTAGAAGGTTATCACTGAGGACCTCCTGGGGCTACAGGCACCACTGTTTTTCATATGCAACCTCCAAACTCAAGTACTGTGCTATTATCCAGCCCTGCCACTACATGCAAAAGGATATTGAAGTGCAAAAGCCCTACAAACTTTGAAGTCCTGTGGGATTTGCATGTGTAATACAGTCTGAGCATCAAGTTACCAAATTACTTACAACTACTCTTAAAGGTATCCTTCCAGATCAACACAACTACAAAGAGGCAAGAATTCCTGTGCATGCTGCAAGTGCCACATCGAACTATTCCAAGACACCCTTCCTCATACATTATAACCTTAATTCAGTGTGGATTTTTTTCAGTTTCAGGGTTGACCTAAACCTAAGAAATCCTGTCAGAATCCCAGGATGGGTCAGGCTGGAGGGGACCACAGCCAATCATCTGGTCCAGCCTCCCTGCTTGAGCAGGGTCATCCCAGAGTACATGGCACAGGACTGTGTCCAGATGGTTCTCTCCAGTAAGGGAGACTCCAAAAGCTCTCGGGGCAACCTGTTCCAGTGCTCAGTCACTGCACAGTGAAGAAGTTTTTCCTCATGTTCATGTGGAACTTGCTGTGCATCAGTTTTTGCCTCTTTTCCTATTGCTGGGCACCACCAAGCAGAGCCTGGAGCCCTCCTCTGGCACATCCCTTCAGGTATTACAGACATTGCTGAGGTGCCCTTTCAGTCTCTTCTCCAGGCTGAATAGGCCCAGCTCTCTCAGCCTTTGCTCATAAGAGAAATGCTTCAGTCCCTCAATAAGCTTTGTCACCCTGCCCTGGCCCTGCCCCAGGAGCTCTGGGTCTCTCTTGTCCTGAGGAGCTCAGACACAGCTCTGCTCCAGGCACTGTCAAACCGGACAGCAAAGCACCGCGAGTCAAACATGACGTTACCGAGCTTCACTTCTAAAACATCGAAACTCTTTTCTTCTAGAATGAGTTTTGACCCAAATTAGACTCAGGAAATTAGAGTCAATCAGTGTGCACTAGACACCCAACTAATGACTCAGCGCCTACTGCAGAATATACAGATTTCCTAAATCCTTTGGAGAAGTCCTCATCACCTGAGGCACAGAGGAAAACAAACTTGTCTCCGCTGTGGGAAGAACACGATCCTGTGATCTCAGTCATGCACTTGCCAACAGCTACTGATAACATCATAAATGCACCTACAATGTTCCCCAGAGGAGAGATAACAACTTACAAGGTATTTTTATTTTCAGGATTGTCAGACCAATTTCCACATGAGACACATGCCTTCTGAATTAGCAAAGTGTGCTGCAGCCTCTTGTACCGGAACTTGAAAGTCAAAAGTACGCTGGATAAATAAAACATTTTGTAATATAGCTGCTGAGGACAAATGCAGAAAAAGAACCAAACAGATGCTCACCATCTCAGATTTGTATATTCAGAAAGGTTTCACGACGCTGTTAGATTCTAGTAATACTTTCACACAATTCTACAACAGCAATTTACACCAGTTAAACTTTATTTATCAAACTGGCAGCCCATGCTTTCTGAAGTAAACACTACTTTTCTCACAGAGCTCTGCACTTTAAGTACTCTTTGTCCTGCACAATGTCATCCAAAACCCAGTTGTTTTCAGTCCATATTTATATAATGCTCAATTAAATGAGTTTTCAAACACTCTCTCCAAACTGTGTTTCTATTTGTTATCCAAAACAGGAGCCCTTAAAATACTGTCAAACCATTTAATGGCACACATACAAAATCCCACATGGCTCTTACTCCATAACATACTTTTAATCCCTTCCTTAGTGCTCCCAACCAACTATCCTCAGAGCAATTAATTCCTAGAGAAAGAATTACCATGGAAGTTTTCATACCTTATTACATATTTTTACACAGAATTTTCATTTTCAAAATTTTCAATAAATAAAATTTTCCTCATTTTAACCAGCTGTGCAAATATTTTATGAAATTAAAAGTTTTAAAAATTAAAAATTAAAAAAGATAATGGCTTTTTTTAAAAGGACCCTATTCTAGCCTGCATCTGGTCGAACATTGCCTAGATCACCCCAATTACAAACTTACACACTCAGTATCTTTTTTTTCTTGTACCTCTAAAATATTTAAGGTAGTTTCCTTATTACCTGTGACCCAGGAATATGAAAAACTGTATTACAAGTTTGTGAACATACAAGATTAGCCTACTTGAAATGTGAGAAACTACTCCACCATCACAACTACCGTGAGAATTTCAAATGGTTCTTATTCACCCTCACAATAATCCAAATAATGTTTGAGGTCTTTCTTCCCAGCCCATAATTAACACTGAAGAGGAGGCTGGGGAACTTGTACTAAGCTATAAATATCTCCATTTTACAGAAGAGCATCAGGGTGTGTGGAACTCTCTACCCTATCAGTTTCCAAAGCTGAAAGCCCATTTTGTCCTGGCTCCATCCTGAAAGTTACTGACTTTTCCAAGCACAGAAGCCAAAAAGCACAGCAGGAGAGGGCAGCAGAGGCTGCTGCTGTGCTCCTCCACATCGTGGAGCAAGAGCAAACTCAAATGTCACATCTACTAAGAAACAGCTCTACATCTCAAGGGCTGCATCCTGTACACGCTGACAAGTGCATGGAGAAACAAAAGGAAAGGTATGAATATGGAAAAAAAAGGTACACATCCTGACTGCACATTGTTTAGCTCACAGGTTTTCAGGGAAAAAAATGTCTATTCAGACACAAACTCAAACACTGTCACACAGTAAACCAAAACTGAATGCCTGTTAATATAATGCATACCTGGCTTTTTGTTCACCCATAAATTCTATATTGTGTTGAATCTTTTCTATTATTTTGAATTTTAATGTTTTTCCTCTTCTGAAAAGGAAAGCCACCAAACAATCACACAAAATCTAGGACAAACTAAACCAAATACCAAAGCAAATAAAGATTTTGCAGTTCTTCTGAATGCATTATCAGCACTAAATTCCCACCACTCCACAAAGAACATCCTCCAGCCAACTACCCAGAGCACTATGAACCATGCAAAAGCAAGTAGGACAAACAAAAAACTCAACACATTATGAACTTCCAGGTCATCAGTCCACAATCACTGCTTCACTTAGCCAATTCTCCTCTATCAAGAATCAAGTACATTCAGAAACAGAGATGCTGAACTGACTGGACAAACATATTTTTGAGCCTTACTGACTGGATCAACATGTCCAGAATGTTATCTTCTCAGAGATGTGAGGGGTTGTTAATGCCACCCACGACTGTTACAACAGGGACACTACTGCAAGTTCAAAGAACAGAAGCTCTTGAAGACACCACAGAATTTACTGAAAGTCAAAACACACCTGCAACTAAAATCTGACACATATGAAAAGTGACTTATGATACCAAAAAAATGTAGTATTAGAAACTACCTTGAGTAACAACTAAACCTGAATAATACACCTCCACAGGCTACATGAAAGTGTAGGCTACTCCCAGGCACTAGATGTTTATATTTTCTTTAGCATGACCTAGAAAACAATACCTACATTCTTGCCTAATTTCATGCTGTAAAATTCTTCTTTTCATAGATTTCTGAACATTTACCCAGGTAATTTCAGTGTAATGATTTCTACCTCTAACCCTACTTGTAAGAAATACTGTGAATTAGTAAATAATTCACTTTATAGCCAGAACAGATTCTTAACTACAGAAGTGAGGGGCTGGCAAATTATCAAATCAAAGCAATAGAAAAGAAAATTAAACAGCTATCAAAGGCAGTAAGCTTGAAATCCAGCTGTCCTTTCAGAGAAAGAGATAAAATGAGGCAGGGTGGGGGGAAAGGAGCAGCAGGGAAAAACAGGATCAGTAAGTCAGTGAACACAAATGAAATATATGCCACAGCATTTGTGATGCAAATTTGATAATAATACACTCCTCAATAAGCTTCATTCAAACCTGCTTTGTGATTCATTGTCAAACAAATAATTCTAGTGATTCATTAACAAAAGAATGAATGATCTAATGTTGCTTTGAAGTAGACAATGCACACTCTAGAGGAAGGTTGCCATAGGTTTAAAAATAAACATTACCTTAAGAAATTAAACTTTCCATTTCTTTTCAGTTCACAAAAAAAAAAGGAATGGACTTAACTCTAAATAATTTTAAGCTGCCTTTTTTTTTTTTTAAATTCTACCTATAACATGTTACTCTTAGTTTTAGAGGTGATGCAATTACTCCTTATTACCTTACATACAGCATATTCTTTTAGCAATTTCATGGATTCTGATGGACTACCTCAAGGATTTCTCTACTGGATCAATTCCAATTTGCACAGCAACTACAACAGATTCAACTTCAGCAGCCCTTCTGGAGTTCTTCTGCATGACTTAAAAGCATCAGAATATTTTACATCACACAGCATTTTACAAAAGCAAGAAAACAAACCCATAAAAGCTGGGTTATTACATAAATATGCTATAAATATTTAAACCAGTGCATACCAGCACGGATTTTTATAGTTTTCAGTAACAGCAAAAAAAGCCTTCAAACCTAAGTCAGGTCTGAAGAGAAAAACACAGAAATACCTGTATATATCTCCATACATACCAACAAGTTTCATTATTAAAGCTTAGGCATTTGACCTAGACATTTTATAAAGAATAGCCTGGGGCTATTTATCCTATTTGGCTTGAATTGTTAAAATGTTTTTATTTCTGGATGAACGGTAGATGTTTTCTTTCCCTTAGTAGCAATAACTTCCAATCATTTAATTACATTCTGGAGAACAGCTAATGCTGTAGCATAGCATGCCAAAAGACAGGATACACTTAAAAACTGGACAACAAATTAATATAATGAATAAAGGCAAAATTAGGTCCTCATACAATGAAAACGACACTCCACTGGCAAACATCTCAGTCTTGCACTAAGATGTACAAAACAACCATAATGACACAACCCAAGTTAACTACAAATCATATTAAAATATTATTTTGTTCCTCAGTCAAGTTTAAACATTTAAACAGTGGAGGTAAACACTTTCTCTGAGCACAAAAGAATTTACTTTAAGAAATACCTTTCACATTCTTTAGAATGTACAATGCCTTTGGGATTGTACAAAGGAGCTGCTACTTTGGAGTAGGGGAAAAGACAGGCAACATTTCAACTTCTGATGAATGAAAAATGTCATATGAGACTAACATGTCAGGAAGTACTTTGACTATTTTTTTCTTAACACTATTGAGACGCAAAATGGCACATTATTACAAAATGCTCACACAGTTAAACAAGTCTGTAACATAACTTTGTTTCTAAGCTACATACTAAATGCAACCTCCTCCACAATCTGTACAAATTGGTGCAAATTGCATTTATTCTCTCCCTTCAAAGGATGTGGTTTACCAGCACGTCTTCCACATTATGTATGCTTGGCCCGGAGCCGCAGAGCAGCAGCACAGGACCAGAGGGCAAGTGGAAGTTGGTTATAAGCCACTTTTCCACTTCCCTTACCCTTTGCCTGGCAGGAATAAGACCAATCCTTGGTGTTCTGCTCAAAAAGCCCAAGGGCAGTTCCTAGACTTGCCCTTCAAGTGGCTCTTACACAAGCTGAGAACTGCCAGGACAGCATGGCAGCACAAGGGCTTTTTTCAGGGACGATTCATCAGCTATAAAATTACTGTGCATCAACACAACTCCAGCCCTCTGCACTCCTTAACCTCACAAATTCAGTACAAAACTCTTCTACCACTGAACTACAACCAAACACAGCAGCATTAGCAGCCAAAAAACCTCTCCTTTTTAAATCAATTAACCCACTGACAGCCAGGGTATTCTACGTCACATTTACTTCTGATGTAATGTGAAAGCTTCCAGCTTTGTAATTCCATAATAATCATCATCATCCTCATCAACCCTGAATTTCTCTTCACTGGACCTGCAAGATCTTGTTTAACTGCTTTATTAATTAAGGAAATTATTTTTACAAGGTAAGGAATATGCCCTACACTTTTAGGTTTATCCTTTTCTTGCTTTTCCAACCTTCCTTACATAACTGGGAAGATTGGTGGAGGAGAAAAAAATCCCTTCACAACACAGACAAATTACAAAAACTACATCTCTTCTACTGAACACCTAACACAGGCACCATGAAAGGAAAAAAAAAATTACTACAGTCTATTAGTTTGTTGAGGATGACAGTATTTTCAGATGTTACCCAAATAATACATCCATACATAGCATATATTTTAGAGATAATTATCTTAGTGCCTTATTTTTGAAATAAGAAACTATTGTAAACTTAAGACTCAGAATTCAGGAAATACAGCACCTAATATACTGAAAATTGTATCTGCTGGCCCTTGCATAAAAGACATTTCAGCACACAAGCCTGGGCCACAAGAACAAAGAATTAACAGGTATTGTACGTGATAAATATCGTCAGCAAAACCAAAAACTCTATCTTGCAAACAATCTGTCTGCCAAAGTAAAAAGTTTTATCACTCTATTACTAGCCATAGTACCAGCACTTTGAAATTTCTTTATCTGATCTTCTGGTTTAGCATGCCAAATAATTGAAATACGTATGAGAGCTGCTCTCTGAATTTATAAACTGCAAGTTTCTTTACTAATCCAGCCAGCATTTGGCATCAGTCAGAAGCTGGACACCAAAAAATGAGCATGGCAGAAAAACTCTGTCCAAGACAAACAACCCTCTCCTCTCTAGCCTGTCTTTTCTTACGTACAGGGTTGCAGTTGAGCCATCATACACTTAAATGTTTGGGATTAGTTTAGAGAACTGAGAAGTTATGGATGACAAGACAACGTTGTGTGTACATAACCTCTCCTAACTTCAACTCCAAAAAGCCTCCATGGAGACTTAAGAGGAAAAACAGAACCTCTCTGTCAGAATGAAAGAAGAGTCTAAAGAGCATCAATACTAATAAAACAGAGAGCTACCTGAAGGTGCAACACCAACTTGATTTCAGTTGTTATTAAGGTAACAGCACAGCCCCTGCCCACCCTGCTCCCCCAGGCACACACTACCCACACACCTCTATTTTCCACTTCTCTTGGCTTCTCACTTAACCCCAGTCTCAACTTGACACAAGGAAATCTGCCCCAGCCCATCTCATTACTCATCTTTCTACCTTCTTGCAGACACCATGACAAGAGTAACTATGACTGCACTGCAACAGTAAAGTCTGAGTTACAATTTCAGACTCATTTTTCAATTCTGTACCTCAAACAGTATGGTGCTGAATTATGTGGCTTTAAATTAATCAGGAATAAAACCTGGCTACATTAGTTTCCTCATTTATTTGTTACTTTCTCATATACTGTGAAAGAATGGAAGAGAGGGAAAAAAATCCACCAATGACTTCTGAAATTTTTCTTTAAGTCCTAAAAGTGCTATGGATACCAAGTAAGGTGGCCCTGTACAGAGTTACTATGTCACACCAAACCAATTACTATGAAAAAAAACCACAATTAATAAGGCAGCACAAATATTCAAAGGTGCAACTTATAAAGCAATCACTTGTCTTTAAACCAAAGTAATTTTCCATTTACTCCAGCCAGGTTTCGGGTTGTGCCCTACTTACGCACAGCACAATCATAAAACACATTAACTTGAAATTAACAGAAGTGAGAAAGATTAAATGCAGAGGTACAATGAAATAAAAGAGGAAAATAGCTAAAACAATCCCTAAAAGGCAGCTCATACACACACACCCCCCCAAAAAAAAAAATTAAAAAATCAAGATATTGTGTCTACTGCTTTCCTCCTTCCCCCATCCTGGAAACTGGAAAGCACAACTATTTTAATCTACATGCAGAGTACAGAGCACCAAGTGAGGCACAGACTTTTACTGTGCAGCCTGCAGAAGAGAAGTTCAACATGAGACAATGCTCTGCATGTCACTGCCCTATCACTGAATAATATTTAGCAAAAAAGTCTTCCTGTCACAAAGGTAAAAACCCTCATGTGAGGCAGAAGCAGGTGGTACCTTTTCATCCTCAAGCTTTCTATGCATTACCCCCTCAAGTGGCTGAACACAAACACTATCAAACCTTTTTCTACCCATTACTTGAATAAGTGAAATGACAGAATCCATCTGTGGGCCTGAAGGCCCCAAACTTCTATAGAAAACATGCAAAAATTAAAGAAGTTATTTCCTGGGGTTTGAGGGGGGCGTGTTTAGGGAGTTTTCTTCCATTTGTTTTGGGTTGGATGTTTTTGTGGTGATGGTTTGTGGATTTTTGGTTGGTTGATTTTCTGTGGTGGTATCTGTGGATTTGTTTGCCTTCAAGGTCTCCTTTCCTATGTAGCTTATCAGGGCTGGCTTTTGGTGTTGTCTTCTGCTCAAGTGGCAGCAGAGGGAAGTTACTTCATACTTTCTAACAAGAACAAAATTACTTTGACAATTATTGAGAAAATCTGCATTTAGAGAAGAAACAGACCTTCTGCTACTGAACATCCATAATTTGTTGCCATTCTCTTGTTTTAGCAAAACAGTCATATAGAAATAATTTATTAGCAGCTGGTAAAAAGATGCTTTTCAGAAATCTCAACTGAAAACTCAGCAGTCATGCAGCTGGATCCCTGGCTTTACAGTGCATTTTGTGCCCTATTATATAGTGAATTGTGTTAGTTTTTAAAAGAACTTCCTATATTATTTGGCATCACCATGACTTTCAAGTGCTGTATATACATCTCACACAGAGGAGGCTTCTGAGGACTTGTATTAATTAATAAATTTATATTTTAATAGAAATGTGCAAAAAGGAGCTACAAGGTTTGCACACGTCATCCTGTTACCCTTATCCTGCATTTGTACCTGTCATTATTTATTAGCCTCTTGGACTTTCCCATTGAGTTGTCAATGGAAAAGCAGAGGAGAAAAAAACTTGCTGGAGATTGAGTACTTAAACTTCAGTACTTTCAAAGTTAAAAATCAACTTCCAAAATATAAAAATAAAAAAAATCCCATAATGTTTGCACTAAGAGAAAATTTAGAATGTTTAGCCATCGCTTTGGAAACAGCAAATCTTCTTACAGGTAAATAAAATGGCAGACTCCCAATTTTTCTGATGCAGATACATTATTTGCTACAGAAAATGGAAAGGAAGTTACGAATTGGGATAACTACTCTCAATTTAAAAGAAGAAAAAATAAAAGTTGTGCTGAATGTCTGGATCCTGACTTATTTTTAAGAGCATCGTTCTCCTCCAGGGGAAAAAAAGAAAAAAAAAATCCCATTCCTGGATATATCTCCAACAAGAATTTTTCTTGCCTTACTAATCCCACCAGACCCCAACTCTATTGTGACCATCAGAATAAATTTAAAAAGGCAACTTGGCAACTCCTTCATGACTCAAACCAGAACATAACCAAACAGAACAACTATTGAAAAAAGTTTAATTATGACCTTCAGTTTAAACTGAAGAGGCCAAAGCCACTCCTCTAATGTTCCCCACTAGGACAAAACATCAGTGTTGCAAGACCTAACAAGGCAGCCCTACAGAAATAAAATAAAGGACCTAGAATGTGCTCTGCATTTCAGCAGCATGAATGCCCAAGTTCAAACCATGGTGCTTGCAGGATGAGATGATCTGTGGAGCAAATCTACAGAGCAACCCTGAACAGTCACAGCAACCTCCCCCTGCTCCCCAATATCCTCACCTAAGACAACACACAGTGCACACCTGGAATTTCTACCCACTCTCTTTGGCTCTGCACAGGAACTCCCTGTACATCTGCCACCTCAGAGCTGAAAGTTTACAGGCAGGGAATGAACTGATCCAAGTTTGACTCCAGATTTTCCAGGTCTTTCTGCAGAGCCTTCCATATGTTCACTGTACCCCCTGACAACAGCCATAGTGGAGACCCTCTGCAGACATCTTCCAGGACATGTTCCTTCAGCTGTTCCACTGCACCCTCCCACTGACAGGGCAGGATTTGCCTTGGCCTGTGCTCACAAAGCTCTACAGACATCTCCACATCAGGACAAGTTCTGTGGTGACAGAGCAGTATTTTTTCCCTCAGTTTGAGGATTTGGGCTTCATGTCTGGTTAATGGCTGAAAAGGCAAAGGCTTGTATTCTGGTTTTGAATCAATTTTACCTTTGAGATAATCTGGACTAATTTGTGATGTTTCTTTAGAAGCTCTTTATGCCTCCCAACCAAATAATACAAAGTATAAGTACATAATCATAAACACTGGAGTGAAGTAAAACATGGAGCATTATGTACAGTGTTTACATCATATAATAAGTGCCTTGCTCTTCTCACACATAGTAATCACATATTCCATGTTCCAAAAGACTGTCTTTGCACAGAGCAGCTGAAAATGCAGAATGTTTATTCTCAAGCTCAACTCTGACACGTTTGGAACTCAGCTGTTTCATTAGACTAATTTTTTCAGAGTTCAAAGTGATGCTTTGGTACACAGTAAAACATCCAAATGCTTTGTAAAGGAGGATCTGTTACTTCTTTGTCATCAAAAGCGAACATGAAGGATTAAAGTAAAATTAAGCAAAATGCACATGGATGTAAAAGATACAGCAGCAAAAAACCAGTCCCTTCTTGAAGCCAAGAAACCAGAAACCAAAATAAGCATGCATTACAGTATGCATCTTGCTTTCAAATACATGGAAAAATCCTTCATAAATAATATTCTTTATACAGAAGGCAATGAACTCTCTGAAATTTTCAAGGTGAAGGTTACCAAAGCTCTAACTCTACTATAAGTTTAGACATAGTGTGGGGTTGATGTTTTCAGTACCAGAGACACTCCACATAAACAGCAAAGTGTAACTCGTTAAAGTTGGTGTGATACACTTTGAAGCAAAACAATCAGCACTTCTAAAAGCATTTCAAGGTTGGGTAGATGATCAATAAAATAAATATTTCCATAATATCAAAAAAACACACTGATTCTTAGCAAAAAGCACTTGCTTGGAATCAAAGGAAATACATACTTGACCCAGATCTTATGTAAAAGATCCACATTTCCTGCTAAATTGCAACATTAGTGTAACTTAATCCTGTGTTACACTGGACACACTGTCACTCTAGAGCTAGGGAATTATTATGACCTCCAAAAATTTAAAATTACTTTTGGATACTATCGGCCAACTATGTTAAAAGTTAACATCACCGTGAGTTCAAGATATTCTTGCAATATATGACTAAGCCAGTTCATCTGAAATTTTCAGCCCAGGGCCTGTGAATAACATAGTTTAGGCAGCAAAGACAGATAAATCCCTTCTGTCTTCACTTCTTTCTTTTGAAAGCAGTACATTCACACACATCTCTCCTTCATCTGCCTCAAATCAAAACAATCCTCCTCAAATCTGAAATGTGTAAAGAAGGAATCCTCCTCACAAGAGCCCTTCTGATAGCCCACGCAGCAACAGTGCGGCAGAGATAACAGGCAACTCATTTCTCCAACTCCCTCACATCAGCCTTAAATCCAGTCTTTACTTGTAATTCCATATCACACATCACTGCAAATTCCTGGTGCAGAGCTTTCTCAAGCTACCCACATCTCAACCCAACCTGTAAATATTACTTAGCAAATCTCAACATGCAAGATGTTAGCTCTGCAATTCACTTCCTCCTGATCTACTTTCCAATCCTCTGTAATAAGAAGCTGCCTCAACTTCTAAGTCCCTGTTATCTCTCCACTACCTTCACAGGATTCTGCCTCTGTACACTGCACACTTATCTCTAAAAGACAATGTTTGTAATCTCACAGTTGCTCTTCCCCTACCCTTGTTCATTCCTTATTGTTATTTAAAATATCGTTTTTCTGTAATGCTTCCAGCCTCTAAGCATTTACAGAGCCACAGTCCTCTAATGAGAGGAACTGGAACGTGGATCCATACATGCTCACCCCCCAGCAGGTATCATTCATATACATCACATCATCAAACTTCCTGACATTGTACTTGATGCAAAATTTGTTCAAGACCTACAGAATTTTGTGACTGGAAGGTCATCTCAACTGTCTACTGCAACATTATTTTTCCCTCAACTTCACAGCAGCTGCAACAGATCTTTGGGTACTGAGATGCCCTCTGAAAGTCCACACAGAATTTTAGACAACCTCCTCCTCACATGCATTAGTTTCTTCTAAAACTGGGCTTAGTTTCATTTAAAACAAGACTAAAAGGACAAAAAAAATCAACACAAGTTGATTTCAACCTGTTCACTCAATCCCTAACAACAGATTTGTACTGCACATGTTTTTGCATCAATTAAGAAAGTTTCAAAGCTTTTCTTCTACTCAGCACATAAGATAAGCAATCATAAAGGATGAGGTTCTCTTTTTTTCCCAGAAATAACCAGCTGCTAAGATTTGTTTATTTAAGTCTGCGTGCCACTGCTCACCTACAGGTGACAAGGAGTGACAAGTCATTTGGGAGTTTCCCACCCTGTATATTTCCTGTGATTCCAATAGGCTAAAACAATTAAATAATATTTTGATCTCACCAAAGCAAGCTTTTTATACAACAGCTGTAAAAACGCACGTTAACAATAAAAATTTCTGAGTACATTCAATGCTTTCCTCATACAAAACACTTTCAGAACACAGATGATAAATGATGCTTTACAAAGAAGAATGATTCACATATCCTGGTAGGCCAAATATTTTGTCTGGACTGACTATGGACTAAAAACAGAGCAAAAACAAAGAGCTTCCAGTAAGCTGAGCATATCTTATGGCCCATATGTATTTAGCAAACCCCAGTTCCTTACCCACCTGCCAGAATGGCATCAATGCCAGCATTCAGGCTGGTCACCCTACGTACCAGCTAACCCCACACTGGAATGTGCAAGCATTAGGTGCTCTCCAGAGAATTTGGCCCCAAGTGTTTAGGCACGTTTTGCTCCACATTCTCCAGCACTCTGTAAGCTGGCCATGTGCAGGGGATGGGAGCAAGGCTCCAGTTACTGGCCTTCTGTCATGCCTGAATTTGGAAGAGCTGCTGTGTCCCCACACAAACACCCTGAGTTACCACGACAGCCCCACAGGAATGCTCCACTGATTGAAGAGGACTTACCTGGGGAACACACTGGAACAGAGATTGAGGAGAGTGGCTTCCAGGTCAAAATAACAATAGCCCAGAACAAGGGATCAAGTAAATATCCACAGAATGCAACTCCATCAGTGCCTGCTCGATTGACCCCAAATGAAACAAATCCATGCCAGTGATCACGCTGACACGAGGGCAGACGCAAGCACATTGCCACAGTAGTCACAATCATCTCCTGATGTCATCTTGCTCAACTGCTGCATGACAAACTTTGTTCTTCACAGCTGCAGACAAGTTCCAAACAACATGTTTTGCTTCCGAACCGAGAACAAAAAGCATGGATCTACTTCAAACAGGCAATCAAAATTAACACCATTGTTTGAAATACCCTCAGCTGTCCTCAAGTTAAACACTATTTGTTTGTGTTCCAGCTCGAAAAGGTTAACAGTATTTTGTTCCCTCCTTGCCCAAAGAACACAGCTACCAGAGTGACTTAAATTAAGTGGGGATCAACACATGGAATGTGAATCCTTAAAAATAATAAGCTGTATGCAAATTGCTTTCAAATCCACAGCCATGAAGTTTGAAACATCACAAGTGTTACTGTGTATCTGTATTTCTTCTAATTCTTGCAGTCCTCATTCAAGCTGAATTTGGCATAATGTGAATTGCATTTTGCTCACGTAGCACATTATTTCACCTCACCTCCAAGCATAGCTAAACAAGTACTACAAATGCTGGTAAATACTTACCTGATTGGAAAAAGACCCCAAAAAAATCAAACAGGAAGGCCCAAAATAAATATAAATGTGTTAATTATTATTGTATATCAGGGGTTTTAAGGCTTCTCTTAAAACCATAATGCAAGAATAAAGTGTGCTTCTGTGCTTGTGCTAAATCACTTATTTCCTTACTGCCATCTCCTGCCCCATAAATAAGCTATACTGCCAAGATTTTGCACATCCCAAATGCACTTCCAGGGCACCATCAGAAGTAAAAATAATACTTTTTTAAATCCTCAATCCGTATTTTGCAATTGCAAGAAACCGAAAGAGCTGGTTGTCTGAAATGAGAGCACAAATGAAGAAAACACTTAAATCCATGTCCTAGGACACAATTAAATGCCACTTGACTATGAGCCCGTAATTAATTAATAGAACATAACCTCTCCCTTCTGAGGCTGTGGCAGGCCCAGAACCTTAACTGGAGCGTATTTTAATGTGTCTGCCACAAAGGCAGGCAAATATTCCCCGAAGTGACAGTAAATCGTGTCCTCACAAGTAACACTGCTACTTTCAGAGAGATTTCCTACAGAAACAATGTTTGTGTGACCAATGGCCTTTAATCCAAATAAATAAATATGCAGTGACCCTGATGTGAAGAAAAGTTAGTACTCAAGACACCCTGTTCCCTGTCTGTAGCAGCACTACCAGGGCCACTCCAGACAAAAAACCAAAAATGTGCATAAATACGTCACTAGTTCTGCTGTTTAGGAAATAATTTGCTGACTTGTTTCTCAAAGTCCCTGACTCTTAAAATACCACCCTATTTAAACACACCCCAAACAACCCAAAATTTAGTATGCCTAGGAACATCAACTGAATATACTTTCTGCAAATTTATTCACTACACACACTCAGTCATATTTACAGCAGCATTAACTCTATCTCCCAGACATGATATGTGAGTCATTGTGGGGTCCAGGGCTCAGTTTTTGGTTTGGAGTGGGTTTTGGTTTGGTTTTGATAAAAGCTGCTGCAGGCTGAAACACAGAACATAACTGCAGCTGTTCTTTTAATATATAAGAATATATACACAAAAAATATTTTATATATATACACATATTTATTTTCTGAAAATGTAGATGATAAAAGAGTAGAGGACAGGATAAGAATTAAAAGTGATCCCAAAAGACCAGGAAAAAGTTATGAAAAATGTTAAGAGTGTGACTAAGGAGAACTGCAAAGCTGCAGAGTTAGGCCAGAGCACCTACTGACTGAAAATATAGGGGATGGCCAAAAAGTGGTTTAGGTAAAAAGCATGTAGAGGTTAAAGCAGACCACAAAGTGACCCTCAGTGCTGTGATGCTGAAAGCTAAAAATAAAAAATAAAAAGCTCAGAGTGATGTCAATGCATGGAACTGCCCACAAAACCAGCAAGTACCAGTCTCACTCTGTATTTTGGTAAGATTTCGTGTAACTTACCATATCCAGTTTGGTCACCACATTTGAGGGAGAATAGTAATAACAGGTTGAAAACTGTACCCAAACCCACATGACTCAAACACTACAAAAAACTCTCCTAAAAGCCAGAGGAGCACTGGAAGAGGCTGACAGAGAAGGTTGTGCAAGTGCTGTTATTGAGGGGTTTTGAGTCAAGATCTGCCCCAGCCAGCGAAGGCCACATACAGCTGGTTGTGCCTTGGGAAGAGAAGAATGGATCAGGAAATTCCTGGAGATCCTGCCCAGTCTTTTAAGGTTCTGGATCACAGAAACCAGGGCTGAACAGAACCTCTAGGATTCACTTAACCCATTCTTGGTCCCTAAGCTGCAAGTCCCAACACCACAGTGGTTTTGGGTGGGTTTTTTTCACAATTCCACACTGTTTATTTCTAAGTTTACTGATGCCATACTCAATAATAAGCTGAAGTTTTACAGAGAACTGTCCCAATAAATTCCAAGAACTTTTCCACTAAGTGACAATAAATAGCTCAATTGGAGACCACTGCTATGAAATCTTTCTCACCACTGATTGTACTTCAGCTTGTATTTATCAAAACTGCATTTCATCCAAAATTTTAACATTCCAGTCATTCACCATCATGAGCTCTGTCTGAAGCCCCTCACCACAAGCTTTAGATTCAGCTATTTGTAATTACTTTAATTACTTCCTTTTAATCATCTGCAAGTCTCAAGCATTAAGTATTCCACCTCCCTTTTTACTTGATATTTACAAGTTGAACAAAAAAAAGGTCTGCAAAATTAATTTTGGGAGTCCATGCTACCAATCTTGCCCATGAACAGGGACCACTTGCATCTGTCCTTGACCAGCAGGTCGAGGGAGGGGATTCTCTCCTTCTGTTCTGCTCTCCTGAGACTTCACCTGGAGTACTGCATCCATCTCTGGGGGCCCCAACATAGGAAGGACACCCCAATCCCAAAAGTGGAAGGCATCCCTGACCATGGAACCAGAGGATCTCTAAGGACCCTTCCAACCAAAATCATTTTATGATCCTTTAATCTATACATAACTCTTGAGACTCTCACCATTAAATCAGGAACAGCTCAGATTCAGATATAAAAGTTTCCTGCTAATTAAGTTTGGCAAGACCATGTTGACAAAAATCTTGGTCCATCTGCTGTGAAAAAGTGTAGAAAGCATATGGTGCTTTGTACAACTACATTAAGATCACTAAATTCCAAAGCTCCCCTTAGTAACCATCAAATGCAAAAGAATAAAAAAAGATTCAATCTTCATAAAACCATAAATCAAATCTAATAAAATGTAGAATTTATGTTTTGGTCTCTGCAAATCTATTTTCACACCTTTAAAAGACCAGTTAAGACCAGGCTGGGAATACATACCAGACTAAGACAGTAAGTAAGGAGGGTTTCCTACTGCTCATTTCTAGACTTCATATAGGGATTTTTAAAAAAGAACTATCTCCTGAGCCTTCTGCTTCAGAATTTTAAAGTATTTTATTAGTAGCCATGACTTAAGTTTCATATGAAACCTAAACCAAGAAGAATTACTGATTTTTGGGGAGTCAGAGAGGGGAAGGAGAAAAGAAGTTAGGCATGGGAGACAATTCAACCCACAGACTGTATTATAACTTTAAGACCACTGGCTGAGAATGAACAGAACACACACAACTCAGTTACAAAGGAAGATAGGAGATCCACGGGTTTTATTTTTCAGCATCCTATCCTTAACTGTCACAGCTCTGGAAAATAAAACATCTCCAAGTTCATTTCCACAAGACAGAAAAAATGGGTAGAGACCAGTTCAAGCCTTTCTTTAAAATTTTAGTATTGTTATTATTACTTTCATCTAAATCTTACCTCTGGGTTTTGTAACTTTGAATAATGAAAAGCATATTCTCAAGCAAACAACAGGTGATGACAACAGCAGTCTTCTGAGTTAGGCCTCTCAAATCCTACCTCACTGTAAGAGCAACAATCCTCATTTTCATCAGAATTAAGTTTGGATGTAAACTGCTACCTTTTGTCTTCTGCTAGGCTATCAGCAAGAAGAGAAGTTGTGATTATCAGTAACTATGTCTAGAGACTAGACCAGTAAAGCCACATGTTCCTGAACTGCAATTTTCAAAATTCAAAAAAAAAAGGCCATTTACTAAAATGCTGGCCACATTTTGTCAATTAAATAAAAAGAAACCCATAAACAAGCACATAAACAATTTTTTTCAGAATGCAAAAACATCTCACAAGGTCAGAAAGGTAGAAAGCATGTTCTCTGATTTTTTTTCAAGACAACTCTCTCATAAAAAATGAGTGATAGTCTTGCCTCTTCCAAAAAGATGCCATGAGGCAAAAGAGAGCAAAATGATAAAAAACAGCTACCACAAGGCTATTTTCGTTAAATACATATTATCTCATCTCTTTTAACAATAAACACTATAAACAAAATATTTGGAAAACACAGAGCTGAAACAACAACCTCACAAAAGTATCACAACTTGAACGGACGCTGTTTACTCAGGGGCAAACCTGGTATCATTATTTATGCACATTAATCAAACAGGAAAGAGAATCTTTTGAAAGAAGAGTTTTGAATTCCGAATCACAAACATGTGGCTCTCTACGGCTTTGTTTTCTTTTCAGTTGCCTGTAGCTGAAACAACATGGCCCTTGCTTTGGCTGTCCTGCTGAATTGCAGTGCCACCACAGCTGCAGGCCTAGGACAACCTACAGAGGGGCTTTGGGATGTTCCAGCTCGCTCTGCTGCTTCCCTGGTGGGAAGAATCAACCCCTCAGAGCTGGAAAAGGGAATATGTGCTTCATGCCTCAGCATTACAAATCCAGGTGCCTCCGCCTAAAGCATGCTCACAGGTAGCTTGAGTCAAAACCTCGGCTCATGAGTGGAAGCAGCACAGGCTCAGGTGTCCAAAATTGCTGCAGGGGCAGCTGCCTCCAGCTAAAGGGCCAATCTGAGACCTTCACACTTTACAAAGTGGACCAGAATTAGGGAAGAAACATTTCTCTGCAGCACTCTGAACACTTGTATGGATTTCTAAACACAAACTGAGTATTTACTGCCGCAGAAAACATCCCTTTATTCTGTGTGTGTGCCTCGTTACCTTACTTGTTTTGGAAATATCATTAAAAGCACCTATTCCAAACCTTGGGCTTTCTACCACTGCTGAGACCTGCTGACCATGAGACACACACACTAATTAGCTTCCTATTTTGCAAAAGCACGCAGCTCCTGAAAGGCATAAAATAAGAATAATTCAATAATTGCACTTCTAAGAAATGTGGAGTGAATCCCAAAGGCCGTTCACACATCTTCCCTCCCTCAGCAGGGAATTCCAACTTGTTCCTCAGCTGCAGCCAGGCACAACCTATGGCTCAGGCAGAGGCCCCAGGCTAAGATACTTTACAAAAAGCAAATTCTGCCTGGCAGCCCACTGAACAAAATACACTGAAGGAAAAAAAACCTCTCACAGACTGAAGATTCTAAGAACTTGCAGCCTAAAAGAGAAAGACTCCAAATAGATTAAATTCCCCCCAAAAAATAAAAAAAAAAGGGGGGAAAATGTGGGTTTAAATCCGTGTTTTAGGATGGCAAAATTAGCACCAACTTTTCTTTGAAATCTTCTTTCAAACATTCTATGTTCTTAAAAATATCAAACCTACTACTTCTCTCTATAAAACAAGAAGAAAAAAAATGGAAATCCTCTTGTAAGTTCTTCTACAATGTTTTGCATTAAACCTGGTTTAAAAACAGCATATACCAACAATATAGACCAATAACAGCCCCGTCATCACACAAGCTTCATAAAACTACCATGTATTTTTCTGGGAAAATAGATTAATTATGAAGAAACAGCTCTGCAGGAACAAAGTGTGTGGCTTTCTTCTATTTTTAAGCAATTGCAATTTGCATGTTTATGAAATGCAGTCTGTGTAATAGAACTAAAAAACACAGCTTTCCTAATTTAACCTTTCTTAAAAAGTACAGTATGCCCATTCAACAATATTTTAAGAATTAAAATTCCATTACAGCTGAATTTATGACAAGATCACAACTTTGTCTTTTGAGTCCTGAGTATTTTGTTAGTCACACATTCAGCTTATTCTTACTGCCATTTAGAATTAGATTTACAGTTCAGAGAACAATAGTCACAAAAAAGGACGAGCGTCTGCATTTCTTGGTCCAAAACAAAAATACACATTCAATGTACAAACTTAAACTGTGGAAGACTTCAACAACACAATGGTCAAGCTAAACAGTTTATTGGGCTGTAACTGGTGCAGTTATAACAAACTAAGAAAGAAGACTGCAATGTTTTTAGATGCACAAATAGCTAACAGCCATAAGCATCACTAATGGTGCTCCAACCTCTCGCTCTGTAACTCTTTTCAATTATTTTTTTACTTAGACAAACTAAATGTACCAAATAAAGTCTCAATGCTTAACATCTGTTTCTAGCTCAGTTAATTCCATAAAACTTCACACTAAATAACGTCTTCTGGTTCCAAGAAATAAGACTGGAGAGAAAAGGATTTTTTTTTTTGTCCAAACAAAAATTCTACCAAACATTCTTTTAGGCCCAAAATTTACAAAAGGGACAAAACCTAGCCCTAGTGTTTGTGTGATTAATTGAAATTTGTTTCTTTAAAGATGAAAACCATAAGAGATCCAACGGAGTGGCCAAGAGGACTTCTCAGAAAACCACAGAGTAGATAAAGAGAGTTAAGCTGATATTGAGAGCAAGAGAAGGAAGGAGAAAGTGCGAGAGATGGTAAGGCAGAGATTCTTCTGGGGTAAACCTAGAAAACCAAGCTATCTAAAACACCAGAATGTGTCAAACAGAGTATGCAGGAACAGTGGCCAGTGTCTTATGGAGAAGAGTTCCTAAATCACAAGGACGTGGTGTGCAACCCTCCACAGTCTGACAACTCCTGGCATCACTATCCATGGGACCTGGCAAAAGGAGCCCAACAAACCCCATTTCCCAAATGCACAGCCTTCCACAACTGAAGTCAAGGGTCCAGAAAGAAGAGCTGTCATCCCTTTTCATCCACAAGAGAAATCCTCTGCCAGAATGTCTCATCTTCCTTCCAGTTACTATTCCAGCAGTCCCAACCTGATACTCTTACATTTAAAAAGACACTTTCTATCTTGCTGAAGATCTATTTAAATGTCAGATAACGGATTTTCTGGGGTTCTAAATCCTAGGAAACACCACATGAACTACAACAAAAAAATATGATAAGGACATTATTCCTACCTTCCATTTTTTCCCCCTTGAATTTCTTTCTGAGTGATTGATTTTGTATGCCCAATAACATTCCTTTGTCTCTTTTTTATCCACTGATGTCTCCCATGGTCCAACAGGGTTTTGCATTCAACTACCCTGACTCTGTATCCAAAATTATGATGAGTTTGTTTTTCCTGTCCCTTAGCTTTCCTCCACAACAGCCACACACAACTCCAGACCACATTGTCACCAAGTGCTGGTTCTGGCTGCAGGAGTGACAGCTCAGGGGAAATTGGTGGTTAGTTACTTTGACACCTTGAGCACACCACTACTAGAAAGGAAACAAAGAATTCAAGCTGTGTTCAATGATTGCATTTTTTCAGAGTAATCAATTTGCAGAAGATTGAAAACTGAGAATTATAAACATTAGAGACATGAAATCATGATCTATCTAGTCACTAGCAGATAAGCAATAACCAGCATGTTCTTGGCTCAATGAGCAGGGATTTAGCTGCCAAATCCCAATCAACACTAATTGGATTGTCCTTGACTTCAGAGTATACCACTGACACCACAGCCGTAATTTATTTCAACAAACACATATAAATGGAACACAATTCCCAGAACACCAAGCAGAAGAAAATTAATCTCATCAATACTGATAATGCTATTGTTAGAAATAATTTTTTTCACTGTATAAGCAAGGAGTCTGAAAGTCTCATATTACTGCAAAGAGGAGTAAAAGGAGAGATGAACCAGAGGAAAACCTCCTACTCACCAGTAAGTATTTGCAGGATACAACTTTCACTGACAGTTATCAAGGCTGAACTGTGAATGTGCTGTTACACATTTTACAAATGACTCCACGGTGACTGTGGTTTTCCTTTGTAAGTACCAGTAGTTGGGGAGGTAGTTGGTACTTTAAATTCATGTCAGAGAACTACCACAGCAGTATAATTCTCTTCCTCACTGTCATAAGACAAGACTATTATGTTTGGGACGTTGGAGAAGTTAAATGTCAGTCTCATTGTCCCTCCACTGAAAAATATGACTGTGGTTATAGAAGGCCAGGGCTTACACAGTACTCAGGCTTGCATAACAAACTGTTTTCCATGAACAGGCTGCAGAAAAAGTGCCTTTCTGTCAGCTAATCCATGAAGTTAATCCAGGACAGAACAGGGGAGAGAGAGTTCCTTGAGTGCAATTTAGTCACAAAGATAAGAAATGCTACTTCCCTCAACATAATCTGTTGTCCTTGGATTTCAGAACAAATGAAGACAGCTTATAGAGAAAAAAAATCAGCCTTCATTAATGTTTCAGTTTAAAATGAAAGGCTGAAAAATAAGTATTTTTATTGCTGTTGTTACTTTAATGGCAAGACTGAATGAATAAAGAATCTCAAATCCAAGTTTTTTAGAAATATTCATAGCAGACATTTGAGGGAAAGAAGATTTACATGATCTGTACTGATTTTAAGATTTCTCCAAAATGGTAACAAATTCATAAACCGTAATCGAAGTAATTTAGTCAACATTGTGTACTAGAAGAAACTGTTTGAATACATTTTATGAAGACATGCTACCAAAAAATACTGGGGGTCTTCCAAGCAGACTTTCAAGAGAGCTTCATCTCACCAAAACAAAAAAAAAAAAACAAACCAAAAAACAAACCATCACACAAACACCACCACAATCAAACCCACACAAACAAACAAACAAATAAACCTACATGCAATAGAAATATTTTCTCCTCATTCAGTTTCAGCATAGTATTGTGGAATCTGTTGTATTTGAAAAGCAAAGCACAAGGTTTGGAGGAAGAGAGAATTCCTTTTACTGGAGCATTTGTTTGCAGGGCTTTTGGGCTGCCATGCCCTATCCAAGCACAGCCATCTCCCAGCAATCCACAGGCACACTCCTGCATTCTGCTCCACTTCCAGCACTGCACTTGATGCTTCATTCTACTACAGCTACAGCAATTCTTCTGCTACAATAAGAAGGGTTTTGTTTCTGTTGCTTTTTTAATCCCTTTGAGACTTCCCTGGATTGCATTTGAATCAAATTAAGCCACAACACAGATAAGAAAGCCACTGAAGTAACAGCTTTATTCTCTTATTTTTCTGCATTTTCTGTTCTACAGAGATTGCATACCATGACATCAAGAAATCATCTACTCCTTACACACTAGCTCAGTGGAACAACCAACTACAAATGTACAGCAAATACACCAGAAAATCCTCATGATACTATATTCTTCACAGGCAAAAAAAAAAATAAATAAAAGAATCAGACAATTCCATTTAGAAATTTCTCCTACTCCATCAACAATCACTTGTCTTGTTTCAAAATCCACCAAGATATGAAGCTATGTTACACAATAAAGGCTTTCCTGAAGAGGAGTTGATAAAAATCAGAACAGAAACAACCACAACAGAGCCTACACATGTTATACCAGCATTTATCAGCTGTGACAACAGCCAAATAAAACTGCTATACTGTTGCAAGCCTTCTGTCCTACACACTGCAACTGCACACAAAAGCAAGAACAAATCATTCCTCTGTCTTCTCAGAGGGACCAAACCTCATGGAAAACATCTTCCTCCACCTCACAGGTTTTCTCCTTTAACTTCTGGGTACACAACAGCACCCTACAGGAAAGCTGCTATGGGTGCATGGGCAAATTAATCAAATCCAGTCTTTGGATCCTCTTTTCTTTATCCTTACCTTTCAGCTGCTGAGCTAAGAAAGACACAGAATGTTCTCTCTTTTACCTTTTCCAAGTATCACTATATGTAAATTCTAGGGATAGATTTATGATTAGGGCATATACCAGCAAAACCAAGACCAAACAAAACAAAAAGGCATTTTCACATGCCCTTCTGTGATCTTTGCAAACATCTGTGCTCTTCCTAAATCCCATCCACATTCCATTATTCAAACATATTAAATAGGAATTTTATGGTGAAGCACATCAAACACACTTCAAATTCCATGAAAAAATACCACGGATAAACAGTAAGACCTCCTGGGATTTCTTCTGTTAACCCAGAATGCCTACATTTGGTAGCACCTTTGTTCCTTTCAGAGACCTCAGTAAGTGCCTTTTGTAGCTGGTTATGTAACAGCTTTGTACTGTGCTGATATGCTGGGGGAAAATGTGGTACCTTAGCCAAGGTTGACTGCTTTACTGTGTGTGCCACTGAAATCCTTCATGCTTTCACTGCTAGAACAAAAAGAGGAGTTTAGTAAAGCTGGGGGATTTAGAAATCTGGCTTTTTCAACTCTGTCAGAAAACTTTACATGCACTTCTGACAGCAGCTACCGCTCAGAACGAGTTCTTAAAATACACAACATTAAAACTATGATTTATCTAAGCTTAGTTTTATGGTGAAAGACACAGACTGAGCAACCTAAGTGGGAATACAGACCAGTGTACCTGAAACACAGGAAGAGCTGGGTGAATCAGGTCATCCTTTCCAACATAAAGACTTCTCAGCTCCTCAGTGCCTGCAATTCTACTGACACTTGTCAACAGCAAAGCTCATTCTCCACCCAGGCAGAGCCTCTGTGCATCTTGCCAAGCATGAATAAACTGCCTGGTAGGCAAATTATCCACAGGCTCCCGTGAGTTTCCTTGGAGCATGGAGAAGACTAAAGCACCTCACTAACATCTTTGTGCCCAAGGCTCTAGGACCATTTAAGCTGATATAAATTCAGGGTGCATTGGTCTGTCTTCTGGCATGCTCCTGCCTCTCCTTTATGCTGATACTGGCATTCATCTGACATCCTGGTGAGCCAACACTGTTTGAAAAACTAGCAGAAAAGTAATCCAAGGACAAAATAATACAGCAACACAGGTAAAACGCCCAGCAAGAAAGGTCTTTTGGACAGGCAAGCATCCTAAAGCGAGCTGGAAAGGAAATAAAAGGAAGATTTAACACAATAGAAAGGGCAGCACGAGGACTGCTGCAACATCAATTTGCACAGGCCTAGACCAGATCAGGAACAGACTTTCATATGTTTGACTCCCAAGGGACACACTCTCTGGTTTATTCGAGGACAATAAACCTGTTCACTTCCCCTGAAGACTATACTGGATAAAAACTTCTAGCATCAGGAGCAAAGTTGTTCCACAACAAGAAAAATCTACATATCTGCTCCTAAACTGCACAAATACTGCATTTTAGACACTTATAGTGAATGTTTTTTTAGTAAAGCCAGATAACCTGCCCAGGAAATCAGCATCTTTACCACATTTTCAGGGGTTTGCAGAGAGTGGCACATGTAAATACATCCATATAAGCAGTGAGAGCAGAGGAGAGCCAGCAGACACAGCGGGGCTTTTCTGGGAGAGCAATCATTGCAATAAACACCCTTCCATATAAACCACAAGCGTTTATCATCCAAACTCTGCTGACACACAGGTTGGGGGGAAGGGTACAGAGTTTTTGTTTGCTTGTTTACACAAAGCTATTCCACAGACTATGCCTGGGAAAAAAAAATGGCAAAACACTACAAAATGTAATTATACTCAACATTAAAACCAAGCACATTAAAATCAATCCAGGAGGTAGCTGCAAATAAAAAAAAAAATAAAAAGGACAGAAAAAAAAAGGAACATACTTAAAAATATAAAAGCTTCAAGGGTAGCTAGTCTATAATCCTAGAAATGTTTGTCACTGCTTTTCACATAGAAGGAAACATAATAAATGCATCAAGAAACTACCATTTTATAAGAAGAATAAAGGTCAGTACTCCATGTATTATGGGATTGCATGTGGGGGTAAAGGAATTTGGAAAACAATGCATGCCTAGTCTTCAACAGAATGTTGTTCCTTCAAGCATTTTTATTATGAAGCATTAAAGTAGCAACAAGTAATTTAAATAATAAAGTCTAAACAGTAACATTCTGGGCATGACCTTTTCAAATCAAGGTCCTGGAGTTATTTCTGAACCTGCTCAATTTCATCCATGCAAGCAATTCTACTAAACTTCATGTGGCAATTTATGTATGGGAAGTTAAACACATACTTAAATGCTATAGATGGAGATACTTTACAGATATAGAGCTTTCCAATGAAATCTATAATTTCTTTTCACGTACTCTGTCAGACTGATCATACCCAAGAAGTAAGGAGCCCATTTGTTTTGTCTTCTTAAAAGCACATCTGGGTTTTTTGGTTGCTTCTTTGTTTTCATTTGGGTTCTCTCTACTGTGTCAGGGAAAATGTTCCAAACAGGAGAAAGTCAAAAGGGAAAGTTCTTTCTTTTTAACATAAAATACTCCCCATTTCACATGTCTTAATTTTGACAGTATAATTACAAAAAAACCTATTATCAAATGGGGTAGGAGGTGAACCCAGGCTGTAATTAATAGAATAATAATTGCAAAATAGTAAAATCCAAGAGACCCTGAGCAGGACATCATAAGACACTAGACACAAACATAATGTTTTCTCTAAAAATTATATTTCTTTTTAAAAAATCTCATAATCTGAGTTTATTACCTGCACTTTTAGAATGAACATACAAACTACACACAACTGCTACTTCAAAGAATTACTCTGAGTAACAAACTTGAGTGTTGTTTGGTTTATGCGTAGTCAAATAAATTAGGGAACATCCGACTGTTTAAAATATTGTTTATTAACAACATACATTCAAAGGATCGTTCTGAAACACCCAGCGAAAACACATACCAGTGGACAATCACTTCATTTTCCAATCAGTTTAAACACTGATTTTAGATCTCTGCAGCAACAAAGCTGGTATCATAACGGAGAGTTACGTAACACAAACCACTCTCTCTTTGCCCACAAAACAACAGCAGATAACACCACTTCCCCTTCCCCCGAGCAGGCGGAACGTATCCCGAGGCTTTAGGAAAAGCAGCCATTCCTGCAGAGCCTCCCGGGTGCAACGGCACTTCCCCGGGGGATACGCGGCACCGCTCAACGAGCGATGGGTGAGCAGCGAGATGGGGCAAACCCCGCTGCTCGCCGAGCCCCCCGGGCAGCCTTTGTTCTCCCGGGAGGCGCGGCTGTCGCGCCCCAGCCGGCAGGACACAGGTGGGGACACGGCGGGACCGGCCCTGCCCGGCGGGTCCGGCCGCGGGCCGAGGGCCGGGCCGGGGCACGGCCGCGGGCCCCGTTTGAACCTGCCCGCGCTTTCGGGAAGGAACCGCAGCCGCTCCCAGCGGGCGGGGCGGGCCGGGGCTGCAGGAGCCCCTCCGCTTCCCCCCTCGAGAAAGGGGGATTAACCCTTGGCTCGCCCCGCTGCCCTCACCCCCTCCTCCCCCGGCCGGACGCGCGCCCCGTGTGCGCCGCAGTCTCCTCCTCCCGCGGCCCGGCCGGAGGCGGGCGGGGGCCGGGGCCGGGCAGGAGAGCGGGGAGCGGCCAGGCACGGCGGGGCAGCGCTGCGCGCAGCCACACCTACCTGTCTTCTCGTGGTCATAGCCCACCACGATGAAGTAGTCGGCCAGCCTGGCCATGGCTGCGCGGGGCGCGCCTCGGCCTCACCACCCCAGCGGCTGCGGCGGCGGCTCGGGGCAGGCTCAGCATCCTCCGCTCCGCGCCCGCCGCAGGAGCAGCGGCACCACCTCAGCCATGTTGGAGGCGCGGGCGCGCCGTGCGCCTGCGCGCCGCCCGGACCGCTCGCCGTGACCCCGGGGCTGGGCGGGGGCTGGGGCGGCCCGGCCCGGCTGTCCCGCAGTGCCGCTGCCCCGGGCCGACCGCCGCGCTGGGACGCCGCTGCCAGAGCCGCGCTCTCCCTTCGCAGCACCCCGCGGGCGGGGAGGGCCCGGCGGGGGAGGTCCGTGCCCCGCCTGAGCGGGGCTTTGTCTCCCAGCAGTCTCCCCTTGTGCGGTGCCCGCCCGGGAGGCAGCGAGTCCGGGGCACGTTCCCCTTACAAAAGATACTCGCGGCGGCTCCGAGCGCTCTGCACGCCCGGGGAGACTCGGGCGCCTGAGCGGGGCTGCGGCTCGCCGCTCCCGCAAGGAGCTGCCGGGGCCGGGCATCGCTCCCGCCGAGGCTCTGCGGAAATGGAAGCCGGCGGCGAGATAACGCCGGCCCCGCCAGCTCGGCCTGGAGAATCCGGGCTTGCGCTTCCAGAACGCGTCCCGTTCACGTTTTGTCCGGGGTGTGCGGGACGTGCTGCCGCGGGGGAGGCCGCCCCGCGGCCCCTCTGGGCTCTGCGGCGGTGCCGAGTGTCGCCGCGGGGGTCTCGGCCCCGGCCCCCCTCACACCTGCTACCCGCGCCCCGATCGGGGCTGCCCGGGCCGGCCCGGCCGTGCTGCTCCCCGCGGGTGGCGGCGCCGGGGCCGAGCCTGGCAGGGAACTGGCCGGCAATGCCTCGGCGTGACCCGGGTGGCCTCGGACGTGCTGGCCCGGGCACGAGGGGTGGCCACCGGGGCGATCAGCGGGGCCGCGCCGGGAGCTGCCGTGGTGTTATTTACAACGTGCAGATGAGGCGGGGCACCTTTTGGACCGTGGCTCTCGGAAGCACGGTGGGCACTGCCAGCAGTCGCAGAGATGCTGAGGATAAACCAGCGGACAGTACAGCGCTTGGGTAGTTGGCAGAGCCTGCAAAAACACTCTGATAAGCTTCTACGTACATCCCGTTTGACAGCACAGAGAGAAGAACCAAGTGGAGGACATGGGTTGCACTCCAGCGATGAGCTGTTGGGGGTACCAGGCTGAATGTGGAAATGCAGCAAACTGGATTTGCTCCTGACCATCCATCCTGACAAGGCACCCAGCAGTCATTAGTGGTCTCAGAGACATTTCTGCTTCAAACACACAGTTCTTACGTATCTTAGCTGGACATACTGATGCAGTGTCTTGCTGATAAGCCAGATGCAAATTGCTCAGGAAGCTTCAAGCAGTATTCCCGCTTGTGCCTTCTCAGCGGAGGGGAGAGATTGAGATCTCCTTGGAGTCATCAACTTCATGATTTAGCTGTTTTGAAGCAAATGACATGTATAAAGATCCAATCTTAACAAACATCCTTGTTAACTTTAGAGTAAAGAAAAATGTGTAATACATACAATCGCAAAGATTGACCATACTTATTGAGAAAGAGATGCACTCTGGGGGGTCAGTCACCTCTTCTTGGTAGGAGTTAGGTAGGAATATCTTTGTTAAGTTGTGTAGGCATTTTGGTTGCAGGACATAACAGCAGTTCACAAAAGCAGGGGATAATGTTCTGTGCAGCTAAATCTGGAGGGAAAGTTTAAAGACCCTAAGAAATTACCTAATTTGGAGCTGAAATGGGACCTTAGATTTATCATATCTGCACTCATAAAAGTATTCAATATGCAATAACAAATCTCAATAGTTAAGTCTCATTGCTCTTTTAACACAGTGCCTCTAGCAGGAGAAGATCACCTCACACCTTTCCCAGGGCATTAATAAATGCTGGTTCAAGAGCAAAATGTTTACTTAGTGATTTCCCAATACTGCTAGTGCTCACTTTACAGCCTTGCTCCTTCTGCTATCTACATCAGTACAGCCAAAGTTAATAAAGGTTATAAAGTTTATAAGAAGTGGCACATCTTAAGTAAAAAATGGGAAGTTTGGTTGAGCTTATTTACTTCACAGAGTCACAGAATGGTTTGGGTCAGAAGGGAACTTAAAAATCATCTTGTTCCAAGCCCCCTGCTACAGACAGGGACACATTCCACTAGACCAGGTTGCTCAAAGCCCCATCCAACCACACCAGGAACACTTCCAGGAACGAGGCATCCATAACCTCTCTGGGAAACTTCCCTTAAGTACAGGGCAATCTGATGTTCTCACAGGACAAATGAGGAAGCAGAGCAGACACAGTGTTCACCTAAATTCTAATGAAAAGTAAAATGGAATGTTCATCCAGACCACCAGAACCTTAATTCCCTCCCTTGCAGCAGAGTAGCCTGGCTCCTCTCAAGAGATTCAGGAGCTCACAGAGGACACCAAGGCACACGTCTCCAGAAGCACCTAGTCACATACTTATCCCAGGGGAACGATTGCAAGGCTGCAGCCTCTCCAAGAGCCTGAAAGCACTCAAGGGACAATGTTGCCACACTCACATTGTGCACTTAACAAGAAGAATGTTTGAACATTCACAATACCTTCTACAGTTCACGCCTCCTTCAGGAAACAGATAATTCACACTCTGCCTGCAGTCTCTTTATCCAGTGTCACTCCACCCCATGCCAGAACAGGGAAGCAGCAAGGACCCCGACTAGGTTTTCCCCTACCAAAAGACATTCCCCACTCATTTAGGAGGCTTTGTTTGGTGTACTCAAACCTGTCAGACATAAGGCTCACCAAAGCACCTCCAACGGGACTACCAGGAATGGAATCACCTCTTTGTCACTGTGCCCTTGGCACAGAGAAAACTGTTTGACTGCAGGCACTAACAGCAAGGTTTTTTTGTGTGGGGAACTTGATTGAGGTTTTAGATCCTTCAGAGGGTGCCAGTCTTCTATTAGTATTATCTTTCTGCTGATTTCATGCAGCCTGAAATACATCAGGTCTATTCATACTCATGGCATATGAATTCAGAACAATTTATTTAAACCCAAAGTGAAACATGCAAAGGCATCTTCACTGGCTCCAAACAACTGTTTTCTTCCATAATCAGCACAGAATATGTGCCTCACACTGATTCCCCATTGATACCCACAGATTTTAGACCTTTTCTTGTGGAATAAACCTCAGCCTGAATAAAATGCTGTATAAACAGCAACTCATCTTCACCATGTCCCTGCCAGAGCAGATACACATTGTCAGGTCTTCTGTTCATATGGCAACACCAAGAGGCTGAATGGCACACCCAAGATAAACAGTAAACAGGTCCAGGAGCTGGCTGTTCCTCCAGACCAGCTTCCCACGATGGATGGGGCAGCATCAGGCAGACCCTACACTTCACATCACAGACTGGTCTTACTGAACTGCTTCACATTGCCTCAGACTCACAGCTTGTGAATAATACTGCAATGGAACATTCTGTGTAACTGTTTCTGTTGTTTTGTTGTTTTTTTGTGTTTTTTTTTTTTAATGGAAATAACTCATTATTTGTGGAAATTTTTTTTAAAAAGTGGTCAATGTTACATCATAGTACCAATTCAGTGACTATTCCTCACGAGAATGCAAGTTCATAGAAAGAACAAAATGAGCATCTGAACAAAGAACATGATGTTTTGGGGTAGATTTGAGCCAAGTTTACCTGATGAAGCCCTTTCATAAATCACATCAGCAACAAACTGATCATTTATGTGTCAGTGTTTGCCACCTCATCAATTTGAACGCAGTAATTTTGTATCACTGAGATGAGAGCTATAGTCCATATGAAGTCACATGAAAGTTGTGTTATTACTGTTATTACTATTCCTAAACCAGCGTAGGATTTTTTTTTGCATTGTTTGACTAAGAGTATACAAAATACACTTCCCGTTTAAGCCAAGGATTTTAATGAGGGATTTTCCAGCATTTGAGGAAACCTGTGATTTTTTTGTTGTTGTTGTTTTACTGGAACGGGAGACTTAATTTGAGTCAAAGCAATGCTTATCACACAAACCCCTGCTTTCTTACTCGGGAAAAAAAAAAAAAAAGTTAGATTCAGTTTCAACTTCTGCTAATCAAGGAAATGCTTGAACACGCCGAGCTCGAGCTGCCTCATGAGGTCTCTAAACCCCAGCCATCGCGGGCTCAGGCAGTCGTGCAGCTCTGCTCATGATACGGCCCCGTCCTAGACCTCTTATTTTCGCATTTCTTCCTCCCTGCGTTTCCCCCCCAAGCCTCTCGCTCTGCGTGTTTGTGCTCCGGAGCACGGTCCGTGGCGCGGGCAGCGGGGCTGCGGCTCCGCGGAGCTGCCCGAGCTGGCGGGCGGAAGGGATGAGGGCGAGCCCGGGGCAGCCCCGCTGGCTGCCGGCGCTCCGGGGCCGCCGCCGCCTCCCATCCCGCGCTCGGCCGTGCAGGTGCGGCGGGGAGCGGCTCCGGGCTTGCCCCGCGGCCGGCTCAGGGCCGGGGGAACGGCCTCGCCCCGCGGGAGCCGTGCAGGGGGCTCAGGGCAGAGGGGCGGCCGGCCGGGGATGGGATGGGGAGCAGCGACAGGCACTGCCTGCCCTCCCTGCCGGCCGGGTGGTGGCGGCTCCCAGGCCAGCCTGTCCCGCACAGGTTGATGCAGGAGACAGAAGCCTCCAGATGTCTGGACGCTGCTGGCGAGCAGGGGGAGGGAGGGAGAGAGCACCTTAGAGCGTGCACAGGAAAGTTTCCGTCATCCCCTTGCACATACCTCTCCGGGGTGTTGTTACACACCGCGGTTATCTAGAAAGGCAGAGTCACGAGCACACACTCACTCACCTGACTTTTGAAACACTTCGCTTGGGGCAAGATGTGAGAGAAACATCTCACCAGCTCATTCCTTCCTTCCCAGTGTCATCTCGCTGGCAAGGGGACCCTGGAGCCCCAAGGCGCAGATCTCCTGGGGCATTTCCCTTGGTCCCGCTGGATTTGCACCGCGACAAGTGAGCGGAGACACGGTCCATCCGCACCCCCTGCGAAGCCGGACCTCTGCATTTCTGAAGCGCCACGGAGCGAAGACGTTAAAGACTGTAAAAAACCCAACAACAAGATGGTCAAACGCAGGTTTTGCTGCTGGCCAACCGGGAGGATGGTGTTAGAGACCCCGATCCTGCACTGGTTTAGCTTTCTGGCCGGGAAGTAACCGCACTCACGTCCGTGGAGGTTTGCGGACTGGGAATAGCACCAGGCACGGCGGATCTCCCCGGCGCCCGTAACCCCGAGCGGTTCAGTGACCCTGTGTGTGCCCCAAAGCGATACCACTTGCTCTGTTCCAAGGCACAGAACTGGGCTCTAACCTTCATCAGCCAAAACCATTTGACTCGTGATCTATTTGAATCGATCAAGTAAATCAAATACATTTTGTTAGATAAAACATGCAGCCAAGTTGAGTCATGAATATTAATAAAGCCTGATTTGACACCTCCTTACTTATGTAAAGAAGGCTGGCATTCCAGTTACTCATTATAATTCACGTTGTCCAAATATGGGTTTATTTTAGTAACTTTGGTATTTGATGGATTTTCATGGATTTTGGAATGGATTGAATCTGGTTCCCACTCCCCTACTTTCACCCACCTGAACCTAAGATGTCTAGAATGAGAAATTACGCTACAGACCGCATAAATATAATTATATATTGGCAGTTTAAAAGTCTGTCTCCAGTAAATCAGACTGAGGGGCTCATCGGATTTTGCAAGTTGTGCCATGACTCGGAATCCTAAAAGCTGCCTTATTATTTTGTTATAATCAACAAAATACCAAGGGGGTTGTTTAAGATAAATTTCAGTAATCCTCTTATTTTTACCCCCAATGTTGCCCCCAATCCAGGTCAGAATGCTTAAGGAGTGCTTGAAATGTGGGGGTGGGGGGGTGCAAAGAAAAAAAACGCTCAGCCACGCCAAGGTCCACCCACTTCTCAGCGCTGCTCTATAAAAGCGAGCAGTGGAGCGCAGAGCTCGGCAGTGATTACTTCACACACACACACACACACACAAAGGAGGAGTCCTCGCTCCTCAGGAAACCCTGCAAGCTCGGATCGCTACTACAAAAACATTTGTCTCAGTGGATTATCCTCACTGTCAGGTAAGAACTATTTTTTTTCCCATCCTTGACAGCAACGAGAGATTCAGGGGAGGTGGAAAGCAAGTAAAAAGCCACTAAATTTGGACTGGTTTGAAGAGTTTGGAGTTATGCTATGGAGTCTTGCACTGGCTCTTGGCATCAGCTGCAGTTTACAACATAAGACCCAGAACTAGCTGGTTCTGCGTGTGAAGTGGGAAGAGGAGCTCTCGGGGAATAAACTTCCTGGCAGCGAAACACTTGCTGGAGTTTGGAAACGATGCGTCCGATAGCCAGCTCTCTCTAATCTCATGGGTTTGCTAAATCCTAGTGCAAGCCGCTGGGGGTATTCTGGAAATCCTGCTGGTTTTCAGCCGCCTCTGCAACTAAACTCTCGACAAACGTAAACTTTGGAGGCTCTGTTATTTACTCTGTGATAAGTTGTTGAGCAAATATTAGCTTCTGGTTCATATCAGACACAAAGTCCCCGGTAGCCTGGGGGCTCTGCGAGGGAAGGAGCTCTCTGGAATCACCAGGAATAAACGACAGTCCTTACTTGACTTTTATTAGCAAGCATGCTTACAGTTCTTCTCTTTTCCCTCCAGCAGGAGCCCAGCCAGAATGAAACTAGTTCACGTAGCTCTGCTCTATCTCGGCTCTGTGACCTTCTTCGGGGTGGATGCTGCACGGGTGGACGTAGCGACAGAGTTCAAAAGAAAGTGAGTATCGGAGCGCGCCCTCTTGCCAGCGCCCCGCGCCGCGCGTGGAGCTGCCGAGCCTCCGCGCCTGGCTCCAGCCGCGACCAGAGGCACTGGATTCCCTGCGGGAATTGCACAGCTCCTTAAAGGCCTCATGCCCTTTCAGGAAACGTTGGGGGGAGGAAAAAAAAAAAAAAAGGAAAAAATCTCGGCGCTGGCAAAGATTTTCGCCCCTCGAATGCATTTGGTTTGGCTCCTGCCCTGCAGACTTGCGATAACAGGCTCTCCTCTTCCCTTGTGCTCCTTTCAGATGGGCGAAATGGGCACTAAGCCGAGCCAAGCGGGATGTGAAGCCTGCGGGCGTGCTCCGAGGGCTGGGGGCAGCCGCCGACGTGCTGCCTCTCATACGCACCCAGGACGTGAAGGAGGATACCCGAGTCTCGTCTCCCAGGTAAATGCCAGCCCTTCCTGGGCTCGGGCACTTGGCTCGAGGCAGTGGAAAGCTTGGGGGTCCCCTCGTTTCCGGGTGTTTAGGGTTATTCTCGCCATAGACACCCCCCCCCCCCCCGCCCCGGAGGCAGGTCCTGCCCGGGCTGCACTTCGCGGTGAAAGCAGCCTCCCGCCTTCCTTTCCCCGGGCCCCGCGGGAGATAGTAGCGCCTTTACTGCGAAAAGTCAGATATAAATAGTAACTGGAGCCCTGGATGCATAGAAAAAGTATCAGCCGTAAACCGGCGGGGCCTCTCCTCGTACGGGCAACACGTTCTGCTCCGCGCTCCCGCGGAGGGCACAGCCGGGGCTGCTGGGGGGGCACCGTCGGGAGGAGCCCGTCTCCAGTTTGGGGGGTCCCTGCCCTGCCCTTCCCGCGCCCACCGCGTTCCCCCCTCCGGGCCCCTACTGCGCTCTTCTCATGCCCGCTCTCTCTCTTCCTGCCTCGCAGCAACCGGGAGGATGCTCACATCCGCGTCAAGCGCTACCGCCAGAGCATTAACAGATTCCCCCACTTCCAAACAAAGGCGTGCCGCTTCGGGACGTGCACGGTGCATTGGCTGGTCGACGAGCTCCACAGGGCGGCCGTCAACGATAGGAACGATGCCGCCCCCCCCAACAAGATCAGCCCCCAGGGCTACGGCCGCCGGCGGCGTTCCCTGCCCGAGCACCGCAGCCCAGCGCGCTCCCCCCGCTCCGGGCGGCGCCCACGGACGCGCCGGGCTCAGCCCCTCGTCTCCGTCCTCGGAGTCTGAGCGCCGCAAGACCCGGCCGAGGCCGCCTCGACGGATGGACTGAGGCACGGGCGGAGATCCGCCAGGATTCGCGGAGAGCGCCCGCCCGGGCGGGACCCCGGCGCGCCCTCCGCGGGGGAGCTCCGAAGGGCAGCGGACGCTGCGCCCCCCGCCCGCCACGGACTCTTGCCCTCCCCGGGCCGGGCACCGCCGGCTGCCGCAGCCGCCGCCGCCCGGGACGCGAAGGCGCCGCCGCTGCACCCGGGGGGCCGCCGCCCTCCCGCGCCCCGCTGCCCCGAGGAGAGGATGCTCAGGGGGGGACCCGCCGGTGGGCGACGGGATCCGGCCTCGCCCTCTGCCCCCGAGGGTCGGAGGGTGCGCGTCAGCCGTGGGCAAGGACAGGCCGCCCACATCTGCTCTACCCTCTGCGTTATGTGCACCCGGCAGGGAATCGGACACTCACTAGTCCCTGCGGGGACTGCGATATACTTGAACGTCACAGAGAGGAAAAGTGCAATTGTACGTGGTTTTTGTTAATTATAAGTGCGGTGTGTGTGGATCACGAGATATGCATTGGTATTTAAGATTGTTCTGTGTCATGTTTTTTTTTTTTGGAAAAATATTTTTTTTTTTTTACGGTTTATATATATATATATATATATATTGCATAAGGGCATTTTAAAACATTGTATCCCCTCTATTTTTCATATCGTGAATGTCAAACGTTAAACTCTTTTTCCATACCTTTTTTTATCTTGCATTCCAGACTGGTGAAAGATATAGAGAATGTATCAGCTGTTCTCCATGGGTAATATGTGAAATAAAATAAACACAATTACATAAAACACTTCAGTTATGTTGTCTTTAGTGGGGGCAGTGGTTAAGATGAATCATTTCTCACTGTGTTCAGTCCCACTCATGCTAACATAGCACGGCAGTCCTGAGACAGACCAAAACTCTTCCCTTGCAGACTTTGTTAGCAGCCACCTTATCTCACCAAATGGAGTAAACTCCAAGCCAGCAATGCATCCTAAAATTCCAGAGCAGGTCTGTCGAGAAGGCTTTAAGGCTCTTTTCTGCCCACGTGTTCAAGCCAGGGCTGAAACGTGTCACAGCTTGGATTGATCGTGCAAGTTTATTTTTTGCCCTAATTAATCAGAGAAACAACTGCACACTTCAACATTGCACAACAAAGTAACAGATTTATTGAGGCAGCACGTTCCAAAAATGGTCATGGCAGCTTCCAAGGTTATTTATGTTGAAGGATTTCCTGGGCCACAGTTCAGGTTAAAGTTAAACGGTGACCGGTTCAGTGCAGGGAGAACATTTTGGATAAAAGCTTAGCATGAGGGATTTTGTTGTTTTGTTCTTTTTTTTGTTGTTTTGTTTTGTTCTCTCTCTTTTTCTTTTTTTTTCTAAAAACAAATTCCAAGCACAGACCAGAAAACAAATGTGAAACTGAACCTTATTAATGCACCACCAGCACCATCTATTGGTGTCTACTCCTTGCACTCCAAGAAAACAAACCTAAAACCTAAACAAGTGTATTTGAATAACTTCTTGGGTGAAACATAGCATTTCCCCTATTTTACCATATCCTCTGAACATAGTTAACATATACAGGAGAGGACTGGGGAACAGCAGAACTAAATGCTGCCTCAATAAATAAAGTGGGGACTTTTTTTGTTTATCATAATACTAAATTGCTCAGGAACACATATTTATGAGAAATATTGAAAAGAGCTGGCAATGACACCTTTCCAAGAAACTGCTGCAAAAAGCTTGGGTAGGGGTCCAGTGATGAGATACTTGGCACATATTCTTTATTTTTCCCTCCAAAAAGTTCTGTTCAGAATTGCCTAGTTTTAGCTACTTTCTAAGCATTTTCAACTAAGACTTTTGAAATCAACTAAGATTTTTGACAGGTGAGTTTTCCACTTAAAACATTATTAAAATAAAATAAAATAAAATAAAATATAATGACACTTTGCCAGTTTTAACTACCTGTTTGTTAACAGCTGGAAGAGAATTTACCTGTCTCCTGCTGATGGCCTTTCTGATCCAGATCTTGTAAGATGCAAGGGATGACACAAATGCATGATCATCAGAGCACAGCATAGCTGCCAGCTGAGAAACAACAAGTGGCTATTCTCAGACCATGGAAAACCTGGAAATTGGAATTGTTGCTGTTACAAGTTTTGTGGTGCTTGCAGTGAGAAATTACAATGTGTAGGTGACGGCTGATCTTACTTAATGTACACAGCACAACCAAAACAACGGCAACAGAACCATCCAATTTAACAGCTACAATGTTTTCCTTGTAAGTTCCACAGTTAGTATTTTTGCCATCTAAATTTGAGACAGAAGGCTGGATTGGGCTACAGTGTGGTTAAGTATGTACTTGCCAACTAGTTACTTTTGTTTGTATTGGTCTTTTTTCTTCATTTCCTGCCAAAACCCCACATAGAGTACTTTTTCTTCCCTCCTCTGCCCTTCACTGGTGGAAAACACTTCACTCAAAGCTGAAAGACCCTGCTCTGAACCAGACAGGGCTAAAATCAGCCAGCTGGTGCAGGATGGCACAATTCTGACCTGACTGGAGTTTAGGAAGTGCAACTTGTGTTTGGAAGGACCAAGAGCACCACCTGCTGCGCCTGTAAGGAGAAGCAAAACTCTCTGGTTGCAATAAATAGCAACCAAAGAAAAGAAAAATTGATTTTTTTAGTCCCCTCCATTCCCCCCCCATTATTTGAAACCATGTGTTTTAAAGCACAAACACTGCTGAAGGAGACCTGCCAGCAAGCAGCGAGTAGCCCAAAGATGGCACACTCTTTGAAAGTAAAGAGCAGACAAGGAAACCCTGGAAGCAGGATGATGGTGGATTTTGGCTAACCTAGGCTAGATCAGCTGGAGAATGACAGAGCAGGAGAATGGCAGGCAGGGTGTCTTTCCCATTGCACAGCTAACACCCTACCCCAGTGTCAGTTCAGGTTTCAGGGAAGATAAGGTTTATAAGGGGTAGAACATATCAAGACAGCATCCTCCCTTCTCATCCATTTCTGCATCAGGTGTAAGCTGTCCAGGTGCAAGCTTTTCTTCCTGCCCAAGCAGGGGATGATACCAAAAAACCCTGGCTAAGCATCTTTTCACTACATCCCATAAAGCAAAATGTTGGGCATGAATGCCCAACACTGGCTGAAATTTATCCATGAACTAGATAGAAATCTCTGAGAAGTGTGAGGATTTGGGATTTCAGGGAGAACAGACTGTGAAACAAGCCCATGAAACTGAGCATCCTCCTGCAATTGTAGAAGTTCAAGAAAAACTCTGTACTCATGTCAAAGCCAGCTTATGCTGTAATGTGACAGATGAGAAGTGGAAGATGTCATCAAATGCCTCCAAAATCAGGAGTATCTGTTTATACACCACCTTAGTTAAAATATTTGTTTCTAAGAACAGTCTGGTGTCCCACAGGACATTATTTCAAAGGCTGCTAAAAACATGACTCGAAGTTCAAACAAGGTTCTAAATTAAAATTAAGTTTTGCAATGGTAAATATGTACTAGAGCAGGAATTCATCCTTGTCCACCAGTCTGTTCAAGAGTGGATGCCAAAGGAGTGGTCACCATTCTCAGCACAGCCTCCACAGTGAAGTGTCAGAAGAGTTCATGGAATATTCTTTATGAGTGATTATTGTGTTTTGTACCTACCCTAGAGACACCCTATAGCAGACAAAAAAATTCTTCACTATAGACAATTTTTCATCACCAAAATGGATTCCAGAGGCTATTTTTATTTCAGAAAGGTTTTTGGGCTTCGTTATGAGTTCTATATGGAATGATGGCAAGGTGCCTAAAATGCTGATATACAAGGACTTTCTAGTGTAGGTAAATAAATGTTTTTCTTTCTCCAGCTGGTACCACAAAATTTTCTTTAGGCAGCCATGTCACGTGAACAACTGCAAAAAGTGTTTGTTCTCCAGTTACATCAGAAAGTGGTCAGAGTTCTTCCACTGTTACCTAGGAACAAATGCATCCAAAAAGTGGAGACACTGGTGTACTTTCAGATGATTATCAAAATCTGCAAAGCATCTTGGTCCGTGCTAAGAAGAACTGCAGTCAGGTGCCAGATATAAACTCTTTCTGCAAGCACAATGACAGAAAAGGGAATACTAATGAATACTTTGGCATATATGAAGCCTTTTCTGGCTCATTGAGTACCCAAAGGACAGAAAGTCATAATTAAAGCCAATAATGGCAACTCCAGACAGCCATCCAAATAGTTTCCTTGTGCCGTCAATTCACCGTTTCATATTATCTCACATCATACTTAAGTAGTGTAGAGCACACAGGCATCAGGAGAAAGAATTCCAGCATGACTGAGTACAACCAATAAGTAAATCCAATTATGCCTAACTAAAATTTGTTTATTGTGCTCACAAGGGTTTGCTTTTATTATCCAAGTATTTTTTAAGGAACAGGGCTTTTTTCACCGAATAATTTGTGTCAGCTTTGAAATTGTTTTAATTTTTAAATTCTTAATTCTTTGGAGTGAGGCCATGTATCCTTCATGAGATGAAGGAGCATAAAGTGTTCATGAGGTAAAGAACTTTGCTATGTAAAAGCCTTTTTACTATAAGCTATGTACACTAGTCAAAACGCTTGATAATGTCTCTAAATGAAAAACAAATGGTCCCATTAAGACTAGAATCAATGTTAACGATTTGATAAGACTGGAGTGTTTTGCATGCAACATTCCCAGCAAATACAACAGCAATAAGGAGGCCAAACTAAATTTTTTAACTTTTTAAAATTCTGTGATAACTTTTACAAAACATTTAACTAGACCTCCTTGAATCTCTCATCCACTTACAAAATCCTGGGGTTTTCCAAAGTCAGGAAAGATCTGTTCTGCCCACCAAAGGCATATATTTTGTAATAAATTCTGACTCTCAGAATAGGTTTGCAAAATAAGTATTCTTCCAATACTTCCTGCAAGTTGTCGGTTCTTTGCAAATTACAGGCAACTTTTCCATCGATTATAAAAACGTTTACATTTTCTTCCTACTTTTCTAACATGGTGTGAAAACAAACAAACAAATGTCTGGCTCTTAATCTCTGATGTCCAGTGGTATTGGCAGAAAGGGGAGAACAAACAAACCGGATCTTATCTGTTAGTTCAGGAGCAAACCAAGCAGTTCATCAAACAAACAACTCTTATTGTCCTTTTAAGAGGCGGTTACTGTGACAGGAGTTCCATGAGGCTGAATCACTCAGAGACTGGAAGGCACAGCGGAATTCATCCCACAGCACAGAAGGGGGTGTGGGCTCCTCATTTCCCCCGACGTGACCCAGGTCTGGTGTCCCTCTGCTGGAAAGCACCAAACTCTCAGAGGCCACCACACTTCCCTGCCTGCCCACAAGGGCTCAGGAGCAGATCTGAGCTGCACACTGGAAGAGGACAGCTGCACCTTGTAAAATATGTCTGTTCTCATTAGAGACAAGGAAAAAGTGAGGGATTTTAAGTCACTTTTCTAAGCAATTTTTTCCCCGAGGCTGTGCAGCCCTGCATCTCATTCTGCATAAGGAAAACATTTATAGTCTGGCCCTTTATTGATAAACAACATGAAAAATATGCAACTGGCATATATCATTAGTCTCCTTACTGCCTACAGACATCAGACATGCTGGTGTGATGAACTGGTGAGCCAGATAAGAATCTCAGCACCAAATCCCAGGCCTGAGACTGATCCCATCTAATTGAAACAAAACTTCTACTGACTTCAGCAGGAAGAAAATCTAAGCCCCAGCTTTCTTTCAAAAACATGTCTATTTTTATACCAAAAGACTGTATTGTAAATTTTTCTTTACACTTCGTTTATTCACAATTTCTAGTTTTGAACAGTGAAGAAACTACTAAAAGATACAAGTAAAGAACGGGATTCCTGTCAAAAAGAAGGAATGCAAATGCAGACTCTCCATTCAATCTGAAATGAGCTCAGCAATGTATGCTTATTGCTGCTGCTCTTAAGTGGATGTGCTGCTGCTGGCAGTGACAACTTCAGCAAACACACGTGTCAAGTGCATCACTAAATGTGTTTGTGAGCAGGGATGGAATCCCAGAAACTTCCAGTCTTCTTGTCCAAAACCCAGACTTCATTTTTCATTTAATGCAGTAGGACTTTGGAGGGTTTTAAACACTAAGACTTTATGTAGTAGCATTTCCTTCCTCCTCCTTCTTCTCTCTATGTTTAAAAAAAATAAAATCTTGCTACCTATTTTGAAGTGTTGTAAAGGGATGTATCTGGACAGCTCAAATGAGAGAGGGATTCCACAGCTCACAGCAGAGACTGGCAGTCAATCAAAGTGCACACACCAACACTTTGTTATAATATTTGCACAAGGCCATCAGTATCTGTTTAATGAAGGATATAAAGAGATTTGCACAAAGAAGTGAGTTCTACAGAGATGAAGATGATTTACTGAGAAATAATTCACATCTTCTCACCCCAACCTGATTTAATTAACTCCTGGAAATGGGGGAAAAACAACTCCTTACGTTACAAGTGCACGAGGGCCAATAAACCTGATTTATTGTCTTAACCACACTGCAAGACAGACAGAAACAAATGATACGTTTTTTCCATGGAATGTTGTTCGAGTGTGTGCACAAAGATATTTTCCATCTCCTGGCGCATCTGTACAACTTTGCTGCCATCTGCTGCCTCCTGAAGACAAACAAATCAGTCTCTAAAATGAGAGCTGGATGCCAGTGGCATGGAGCTGCTGCCAGTGCAGAGGGAGGCCTGGCTTTAAAAGTGTTTTATAGCTGCCTTGGGCTGGTTACTCAATATGCTGAGTAAGGCAGAGACTCCGATTTTTAAATCCTCCTGAGCTTTACTCAGGAAGAGCAGGAACAGCTCAGTACCTTTACACATTCTCAGGAGACAGAGAAAGGAACTACTCTGTTCTTTTGTTCTGAGCGAGTTCAGGGGTTGCACTTTGCCCAGTGGATGCCTGGATATCTCTTTCCTGATACCACTTTTGCCACTCTGGAGAAGAGTAGCAGCATTTTTTGAGAAAATAATGTTTTCAAGGTGTGATATGAAGAGATAAAAGGAAAAAAATTGGCTCCTGTGTTGCAGGAAGGACCTATTTTTTGAAGAGTAAAGAAGGCTGAAGTTAGAAAAGACCAGTAGTGCCTTTTCAGAAGAACTCACAATTAGAGAGATGTGCACAAGCTCTTCATTTCTAGACAAAGAGCTCTTCCAAAGGCAGGAGTCAGGACAGTGTGCTGAGTCAGACTGACCTGTTTCTCTACCTAAGGCATAAACATCACCATCTCAGTAGTAGTCTGGTGTGAGCTGTCAGCTTCCATAATCAAAGAACAGAAGTTGTACATCTGTTACAAACAGAAGGGACTATTTTCAATTAAAAAAAAAAAAAAGAGATGGATCAAAATCACAGTTGTATTTACATTATTATGTAACTTATACACACTTAATATAACACAAGTACTCTAATTTTAATAAATGACATGTTGCAAAATGTTTTCATTATAACATAATCCAAAAACACTAACAAAACAAGGAAGTATCAAATCTGGTATGAAAGGCTGCTTCAAATTCTACCTGAGGAAGCTGGAGACAGTAGAAATTACTTCTTAAAAAGATTGCAAAGATCTCTCAGCTTATATGAAGGATTTTCTAATTTTATTTTTAATCCTGCTGAGTAACTAAACCAGGCATTGAAAAATGAATGTTCCATCGATTTATTTCTTTTCATCTCTATGACTGTAGAGTTTCTTAAAAGATTATATTCTGTATGATGCTGATATACAAGATTCAACCCTTTACTCATAATGGGTTTAAAATAAGTAGTCAAAATGGTTTGGCATCACTGCTGGTTACATTTGCTCTCTCCTGGATACACAGTGATTCACTAATTGGGGCCCTTCAGCCAGGACATTACTTCATGGACTTCATATAGATCATGGAAGCACAGAAACACAGACAACTAAACAAACACACCTGCCCAGGCTTGAGAAACAGGCCTGCTGTCACCTACAGGGCATGGCATTAATAATAACCATGCAGCCCACACATATGCCAGTCCTCTTCCATCACAGCCTGGAGACCACCTGAGGAGGCCCCTGAGTGAACAACCCCACTGAGAACCTAAAGAGCAGCACTGAGCAGCCAGGGCACCCTTCCTTCAGTCCTGAAGCAAAAGCCTGTGCAAAACCCAGTCTAAACAGTCCTTGTACTGCACAAATAGTTGCTAGGGGATGCCAGATCTCAGTCAAATTAATATTTTTAAATAGGAGCTCTTATATTTAAGAATGTCTAGAAAGGGTTTCAAAATGCTAGTTCAAATTCTGTTCTAGATCAAATTTTGTTTTCCAGTTAGGATTCCATTTTGTTTTCTGATTAAAACCACAGCAGTTTGAAAACACCAGTTGCTAAATTAGACTGGATTTTAACTCTGACAGCTCTCATGTATTCCAGGTAAATGAGACTGGAGAGGAAAAAGAATCTATGATGGAGAAAGGGACCAGAGTTGGGTTGTAGGCCACATCAGAGATGCTGAGGGAGAAAAGTGACACCTTCCAGCTCAGAGTCCAGCAGCAGCAAGAGGTCAATGTGCTGGACATCATCGGGAAGGGTACTGAGAATCATTAAGGTGATTGAAAAGGTGAATGGGAAGTGTCACTCATCAAATCCTGCAGTATTACAAGGGGGGGCAGGGGGAGGCAGTCACTGAAACTAGCAGGGGAGTGGTATCACAGATAATGGGATCAAAGCAAATACCACAGGCAACAGGCAGAGGTGTGCTCCTTAATCCAGTGATGCTGCAAGAGTACGAGGAGAACAGACCACAGGAAGTGGCCAGGTTCCCACAATGTCCCTAAACAGGACCTCCTTTCAGTGCAGGAGACTAGCCCAGCACATTGGCCCAGACAGGCTGCTGCTCTAACCCAGTCAGGCACTTCTGTGCTGTTCTGTGCTGAGCATCCCCTCTATGCAGGAAAAGCCACTCTGTTGTGCTACCTTGGGAATGGGGATGGTGCCTGCGCTGTAGCAATGACTGGGAAACTGGTGAATGAGGGTGCACAGGGTTAGAAACACACATTTACACCATAACAGACACCAACAGGGCTGTTCAAGCTGTGTGTCCACACACTCTCCAGCAGCAGCTTGAAACTCTCTAGGACTTAAAGGTTAGAAGAAAGTTACCTCTCCTCTGTGAGGCCTTGCAGTGCAGATAACAAAAAAGACTCTCAAAATCTCTGGAGACAGAGCAACTTGCATGGAAGAGTCAGTAATTGTTACTACTGTCACAAGTACTTGGGAAGATTATAGAAACAACTGTTTAACTACTCCAAAAGTGCTGCAGAGTGGAATAAAACATATTAATAGGAATGATTTTTGCCATGTTCTGCTTTCTCTTAATTGCTGCTTGTTTATGGACAGTGTTTCAGTGCTTCTTGTCAACCACTGTAGCAAGACAGAAACCACTTCCTTTGGCTTCAGCTGAGAACAGAAGAGGTCTGTGATGTTCTCTTTAGCTGAACTGAATGATTCAATAAAAGAAAAAAATGCACAGGTAAGAAGCTGCTTCTTTGCTTTCATGTGTCTTGCATATTTTTGAAGGCACAAGTTTTTGTTGATTAAGGGGTTTTACTATTACCCTGCTTTCTCACCAGCCTCTCTGTGGATGAAGGATGAACAGGGAAAGTGTTGACCTTTCTCTCTATGTTCCAGTTAATAAATACAAATAACACTTTCTTGTATCTGTGCCCAGTTTGGATAAAACGCAGTCTGATAGATACTGTATCCCAGATGTTACATCTGATAATTAGGCAGCTCTAAAATGTAACATAGCTGAATGTTATTAAAACCACTAAAATAAAATTAAACCTTCATCCCAGTCATAGTTTTTTTCTGCAGGACAACACAGGTTTTGCCTTGAAAAGGTCAGAGTAAAGAAGAAGCATGATGATGTAGAGGAAGGTAACTTTGAATTCTAGCTCGCCTGTATTAAATATTTTGCAATAAACTGCTCATTAGTTGCTTGTCATAGGCAAAACATCCAGTTGGTGAGCTCTGTTGCTTTTGTGTATTCTAACACACTTCTAGCATGATCCAGAAAATCCAGGCAAGGGGTAATATATGCGATTACATGACTTGTTATCTTAAATGGTTTCATATGTGGTATTTGCTCCAGTTATTTGACATGACTCAAGTTGACCTCATTGTTTGTATGCTTGAAAGGGAACAATTATGCAACTACTAAATGGTATGGAAGACAGCAATGCCATATGAGACAGGAAAGAAAATAGGAATGTGATGTCTACTAAGCTGTCAAAATGTCTGACACCAACATAATAAGTTTATTTTCTTTGTATGGTCCTGTATTACAGAGTAATGAAAAAGCTAACATTCATGCTGTAAATCTGGATTAATCACGACAACTTGTAGTTCTTATTGTCATTTGGAACCTACAATTTTTGTGGTTCTCTGTATATTTTCAGACAAGTTATGCATTTGCCAGAATAACAAAAAATAAAATTACTAAAGGAGACAACAGTGGCACTAAAAATAGCATTTTATGACTATGCTGTCAAATGATAACATACATAAAATGATGCACATGTATCTTTAGTCACAAAACCTTTGTATATATTTAATGTGAATTTGGCAACATCTTACGGAGGATGTTGAAGCAAGTATATCTTTATTTTTATCAGTGGTTTATAAAAAACACTGATGAAATAACATAGCATTAGTTAAAACGGGACAAGAGGCAAACACTATAACTTTCTTGTTAGTGCTGACCTACTTCTTGCAAAGCATTTGTATTAACAAGTTAAAAAATGAAGGATGGACTAGTCCTGGAAAATTCAGTGCTATCTATTTAATCTGATTTTCAAGTCCTTTATTTCAGTTTTCCTGGCAGCTATTTCACATTTTTGTAGGGGAAAGCATGTAACATCTTATGAAACTGCAAGGCGTCCCCTGAAAATGATTCTGCTTGATTTTGAACCACCTTGAAGCCTTTACAGAGGCTATAGAACAAGGACATCCTATTGCTCTGCAGCCTCTGGCTCCAGTCTCCTCTTTTCCAACATCAGCAGTCAGCGAGGGACTGGCTGGCCAGCGTCCAGCTGAGCCAGCAGAGCCAGCAGCGTGCTGGGCCTCCAAGGTGAGTGCTGGCTCCATAACTAACCAGCTTAACAAGGATTGCCACACACTGCTGAAGGTACCTCCAGACAGTGTTAAACCTCGCCATAATTAAAGAGTTTATTGGGCAGTTGGTTCTGATCCCAGTGTCCTGACTAAAGCCCATACCTGAGGAATTCCCTAGGTCTTCCTCCTCTTTCTGTGTTCTCTATTCCCTGTTCTACAGGTCTCTGGGGATGGTATGCACACTCAAGAAGGCACTCCAGTGAAGAAATGAAGAAAGGAAACTTCAGAAAATATAGAAAACATCTTTGGCTTTCACACAGTCTTGGCCATCAATATGTGCTGGTTTGCTACACAGCATAATCAGCTTTTCTTGTCATAGTGGTAAAATCATTGATGCACATGGTGAAGACAAGAGCCTAGAGATGATGTGTGCTGGTTTGGGGCTGACTCAGGTAATTTTCTGCACAGTGGCTGGAATGGGGCTGTTTTTTGGATTTGTGCTGAACACAAAGTTGATAATAGAGAGATATTTTTGTCACTGCTGAGCAGGGCTTGCACAGAGCCAAGGCCTTTTCTGCTTTTTGTATGGCCACACTGGGAAGGGAGTTGTGGGTGCACAAGAAGTTGGCAGGGGACACAGCCCAGGACCACTGACCCCAACTGACCATAGGATATCCATGTTGTATGGCACCATGCTCAGTAAATAAAGTGGGGGAAGAAGAAGGAAGGAAGTGGGGAGACATTTGGAGTGATGGCATTTCCCTCCCCAAATCCCCATTACCGTGAGGGGACCCTGCTCTCCTGAACACCTGCCTGCCCACAGGATTAAAGTGGATTCATTCCTTGTTTTGCTTTGCTTGTGTGCACAGCTTTTGCTTTCCCTATCAAACTGTCTTTATTTCATCCCCATGAGTTTTCCAGCCTTTCCCCTTGTGATTCTCTCCCTGATCCCATGGGAGAGAGTGAGTGAGTGGCTGCTTAGAGCTTGGTGGCTGGCTGGGGTGAAACCACAACAATATGACAAAGTGTTCTTTTGGAACATGGAGGCCACTGCTGACAGTTCTGAGAGAGGCAGACATTGGTGCCTGAGAATTTATTAAAATTTTCCCCAGATGATCTTGCCTCCAGATACTGGTTTCTTTCAATATGTGAGTAGAAAGATCAGTTTTAATTAGCATGACTTTAAAGCTGACCAAAGCAAATACCAATTACTGCCAGTTGACAGGGTGATTACAGATACCTCAGACACATTGCAACAGAGGAGTGGTTGTTTTATTTATGTGTTAGAAGTGGATGGCAAAGGAAAGCAAACATCCTGATTTAGCTCACAGCCTTGGAATCAAGAGGAGGAGAAAAATATTTTTGCTTACTATGACACATGTAATGTTTCGTTCTGAATTTCCTGGGACTTCTCTCAAACATTTAGTGTCACAGAAACCAGAGATAAAAGTAAATATATCAGAATAGCCCTCAGAGCAGGGGGCTTTTGTCTTATTTGTAGCACTCATTAGCCCAGGTGTTCCCTCCTAAATTCACTGCTACGGCATTCCTTGTTGTAGGTTCCAGAATGATAATCCCAAGCAGAATGCCTTGGGAAGGCAATGGTTTCTCTGCATGTGTCTAGGTCATTCTGACCTATCCCAGTTCCTGTAACATTGTCAGACAAATGGCTCACTGCCAGAGTGCTCAACAAATTTAAAATGCCATTAGAAAGATTATGGTCTGTGTTCACCACAGATTTTCTGCAACTCCAACTGTTGTGAAAATGCCTGGAATATTTAAATATTGCTTGTCCTGGGCAGAGATAGAGCAGGATTTTGGTTTTGGTGACTTCTGTCTGAAAAGCTCCTCCAATCTTTGAGTTATTATTTTCCATAGCTAACTTGGAAGAGTTTTGAAACAGCATTTAGCTAAAAAGGGAAGCTGACATAAAAGTGTGTGCCAACTTTCCAACTGCTAAATTACAATTACTTTCCTGCCTCAATGCCACCTATGAAGAATGTGGCTACACAGATAACCTTGGGACTGAGACACCAATCTTCAATACAGCAGCACTTGATGAAATGTTTCACAAACTACAGAATCAGAAAGATGAGCTAGTGTGATGGCACAGTCTGTGAGCTTGTGGGGACATCTCTCTCCCTGAATTAAGTTGCTTTTTTTAGCAAAATCTTACTCTTACTGGGCTTGGTGACATTGTTTCTTGTTCCTTGTACTACTGTGTTGTGCACACTTCACAGAACAATACAGGTTCCTTGTTCAATAAAAGCTGTCCAGAAAAATAAATGCAAGTAATAGAACACACTATGGAAAACAATGCCTAATCCAGAAGATCTAAGTAGTTGGGAAATGACATATCTGACCAAGGACACTTTTTATTGATAATAAGAATTAAATAAATGTATCCAAGAAGTGATAAAATACATAGAATCCCAGAACACCACAATATTTGGTATCAGACATATTTAGGTGTGGACTTCTCTCTGAGTTTGTGGAATGTTCAGCTAGAGGCATAAAAGTGCATCTTCATTTATTATCTAAAAGTAGTATCTGTGCCCCTAAACGGATTTCCAAAGTATACAGCTGCTCTGCACTGACCTTTGAAAATTCCAAGTGAAATCTGCATGTGTATGGCAGTATCAAGATGTTACTGTTTAACTTTGAAAAGAGCTGGTTGGAAATTTAAGAAAATGGGAAATGCATCAAGTTTGAATCTATTGTGTTAGGTTTTCAGGACTGTTTTTTACTATTTTGGTTAGTTCCCCTCTATATACAATTCTTTAAAAAGTTGTATATATGCATGGTTAAATAGGTTAGGTAGTGCACACAGATATGCCCTTGCTTGGGCAGAAGACTTCAAAATTCAAAATGCCTTGAAACACAAAGTGGTAAAAGAGTTAATAAAGACTTTTACATTACAGTAGAGAGTGTTATATTTAGAAGTTACAGGCTTGTGGTTTACATTGCTGGACTCAACATGAATAACAAAATCAAGCTCAGTTTATCCCCCCACCCCCCAGTCTGCAGTTCTTCTCCAGAAAAGTGCCACCTTCTGCCCCACATTTCTCTTTCTCTCTATCATATGCCATTGGATGGATCTCTTGCCTTTTTGGTTACTACACGGCACTGAAAAGAATACACACAATAAAGAAAAAGACTTCCTGGTCTCACAGCGATATCAAGGCACACTTTAGCCTGGATCAGCTGCACCAAGGAAGATGCAAACACTTTACCTTGAGAGCTGTAATCTCTGCTCCCCTCGTCACTGACCACTGGAAAAAGCCCATGGCTGGTCCTCCTTCTCCAGAGACAATCACAGTTTGTCTCACTGTGTTTTACCAGGATGGACATTTTTACTGAAGCAGTAAAGAGAAATGTCTGTTGCCTGCAAGCACCTTTCAGTGACATGCTTTCAAACACTTAGGCAAAAAGCCTCAGGGAAGATGGGGGTTTTCAGGGGCTGCCAGGCAGGACAAACCACACACCTCCTGTGGCTCTGGTGACACGCTTATGTTCTGCTTCTGAAAGCTCTGCAGGAAAGGAGGAGACAGAAACCAGTTTCTCCTGGCAGAGAGCAGTTACCCTCGGGAATTCTGACTTGTACATTACAGTAGAGGCTTTGGCTAATAGGGCACTTTGAGGGAATCTCTGAGAACACTGACAGTGCAGTTGGTTACCTGTCTTCAACACCAACACTGACAGACTCTTCTTGGCCTTGTCCCGGATGTCCCCTCTGGGCTCCTGAACCAGCAGGAGCTCTCTCTGACCTTACTCTAGGACAGAGTTCCAGATACGTAGCTTTCCCCATGTTGGTGTTTCTGGCAAGGAGACTGTTACTCTTGCAAGAGTGGAAATGAGAAAACCTGCATTTCTCCAAAATCTGTATAGCCAGGAGTCAGGAGGATTCTTCTAACAGACTGCCAGCTGGACCAAGAATAATGAAGTTCCAAGGTTTAAACAGTGGTCTGCTCTGGCTATTCTTGATGTTAAAAGATACTTTTACTCTCCTCCCCTCCAGTTCAGTCCTCCCACTCGTTAATTTTTTGGTTCCCTTTCTTGGACTTCTGCAGATTAAAATCAGAAAACAAACAGCATCCCTTCCCCCACTTCAGAAGAACGCTTTTCCCTGCTTTTCCTGGCTGATTGCTCCTTTCATACTCTGTGGGTATCCTTGGGATATCTCCCAAGGCAGGCTCTGCAGAAGGCCCAGCACCAAGCAGCAAGGCTGCCCAGTGCCTACCAACACTGGCATGACCTTGAGTGGCTTAATTTTATAATTGCTGTCTCTTAGCTAGTATGGGAACTCAAACCAACCTCCAAGTCCTATAACCACATCACAACCTCCTGAAAGGAGCAGATGCTTGCACTGGCCCCAGTCCCCTTTCTGAATGTTCCAGTGTACAGAGCCCCTGCTCTTTGTTTTCCATTCATGCAGAAAATCCCAGAGAGCAGAACAAGAGGTTTCATTGTTTTACAAAACTGGTAACACCTTGAGAGCTAATTTGATTCAGGGCAAAAATAACTAAAAAAAACCCCAAAGAAACTCCCCCTTCACCTATTTCACCACTGTGCTAGAGATCTGTGACTCGTATTCTCAGATTCTTTCTAGGAGTCTGAAATCATCAACCACTTGCCACAAACATCTTCTGAGTAACTTTAATGAGGGGGCACGGTGTTCTAAGGTAGCTGATCTCCTTCTGTAACTGATTCACAATTAGTTAATTTCTGGATTATACCAGAGATTTAGAGACCTTAGCACTGTTTCAAACCCTGGAAATGTGAGGCTTGAAATCATGTAATTCATAAGTATTAGAGGAGCATGTTCTGGTAGCTCCTCCAACTTTTGACCAACGACTGAATAGTTTGGCAAATCTTGTTCAGCCCTTCAAACACAGAAGAAAAACACAGAATTTGGACAAGAATGCACTTCCATTTCTTGGCCTTATCACAATCTTTACAGGTATAAAAATGCTTCAAACCAAAATAAAATCCATCACAACATTTCCAAAAAATCTATCAGATAGTGCAGCAGTTTGACCTTGTCTGGCATCCAGGTGCCCACCAAGTTGCTCTATTATTCCTCTTCTCATCACGACAGAGGAGGAGAAAATAAGACAGGACAGAACTTTTGGATCAAGGTAAAGGAAATTTAATAAAGCAAAACCAAAGCTGTGTGCAAAGGAAAATCAAAAGATTTATTCTCTACTTCCCAACAGCAGGCCATGCCCAGCCACTTCCAGGAAAGCAGGGGCTCACTACATTTGGCAGTTGGTAAATTTAACTGATGGTGGCCTTCAGCTGCCTGTCTCTGATTGTCCTTTGCTCTTTCCCACAACAGGGAAATGGAATAATCCATCCATCCCTGCAAGTGTTCAAGGCCAGGCTGGGTGGAGCTCTGAGCAACCTGGTCTAGTGAAAGGTGTCCCTGCCCATGGTGAGGGGCTGGAACCAGATGGTCTTTTAGGTACCTTCTCAACTTAAGTCATTCTACGATTCTGTGGTTTCTAAGGTGTTCCACTATAAAAACACTGATTCTGTGTTACAGAGTGTGGTGATTTGGGACCAGTTTTTCTTGTAGTTCAACTGTCCCTACAGTAGATGTGAACATCTCTGGAAGAAGCAAGTCATAGGTATTGGGAAGGCCTCTCCTTGCAAGCTGGATCCCACAACATCACTATTGGGTGTTATCAGCTGTCTTAGTTTCCATGCAAGAAATTAACAACTTATTGTTTATAAATCTGAACAGAGAACTTAATTCCTCCAAAGACTTGGGACATGAATAATACCTCCCTGTGACAGACCAATGATGACAGTCATTCTTAGGCTATTTACAACACACATTGGCACTTAAAAGGCAGTGGAAAAACAAATTTCAGTTCATTCATTTCATTAAAAGTGAAATTCATTACCAGATCATTCTCATCTAAAACATAACAGATATACAACTGGACTGTTGTAATTCAGCCTGCATCAGAAGGGCCGTGATAGTAGACCTTAAAAGACAGCTAATTAATTGACAGACAAACCATCAAGACATCAAAGAAATGTTGGTTCTTAACAGCTTTTTCATGATTAATAGTCAGGCTGTAAATCAGAACCCACATCTTCCACTGCCCATCTTCAAGTCCTAACCAAAAGAGTGATCTTATTGTCCATTTACATAATAAGTGAGGTTCTGGATCAAATGTTAATCCAAATTTAGAATCACATATCTTACTTGGAAGTATGAAGAGAACTGAGGGTCTGACTGATGCCACATGCATATTGGGAAGAACATAATGTTGCAAAGTTAGAGAATTTTGACTAATTTAGATCTTAAATTTTGATTTTAAGTGCCAAGTTCACAGAAAATTGACACCAGGGTAAAGGAATATTGGAAGGAAGACCCTCCCTTTCTCAAGGAGGATTGGGTAAGAGGGCACCTAAGCAAACTTGACATTCACAAATCCATGGGCCCTGATGGGATGCATCCATGAGTGCTGAGAGCTGGCAGACCTCATAGTGAGGCTGCCCATGATCATCTTTGAAAGGTGCTGGTGATCAGGAGAGGTGTCTGAGGACTGGCAGAAATGTCACCTCAGTCTTCAAAAAGGGCAAGAAGGAGGATTCAGGGAACTACCAGCCAGTCATCCTCACCTTAGGAAGGAAGATGGAGCACCTCATTCTGGAGGCCATCTCTATCCAGAGGGAAGACAAGAAGGTGGAATCAGGTAGATTCAGTACAGGTAAATCCTGCTTGACCAACCTGATTGCCTTCTATGATGAAATAACTGTCTGGAGGGATGAAGGGAGAGCAGTGGATTTTGTCTACCTCAACTTCAACTGGCTTTTGACACTGTCTCTCACAACATCCTCATAGGCAAACTCAGGAAGTGGAGACTGGATGAGTGGACATGAGCTGGATTGGGAACTGGTGTGTTGTCTGCAAGTTATGGGAAAACAGTTTTAAAGTATTTCATTAAATAAGTCATTTACCTAAAGAAACTGGGACAATTCTAAATGCTTTCAAAAGCTAAACATCTAAAATGTTTTATTGTAAGAACCACTTAATTTATATCTAATATTCAGAAATTCATCATTATTTCCTCAGTAAAACATGTCATTCCCAAGAATTCCATATTAATTAAATGTACTATTAATTTTCATAATAATAAAGTACATACTTGGAAGTAAACTGTAATCCCATTATGTTCTCCAGCATTTTGCTGAAGGTGGACTATTTTACAAGCTTTCATTTTTCATAGGTTATTCTAACTCATTTTTCCTGATATTGGAGCACATCCATAAATTACTATCACTGTTTGTGGCAGCAGATAAGCACCAGTAAACTCAATTTAGATGCTATCTCCAGCCTCTTGATCTTTTTTGGTTCACCCACACCTCTGAATTCCTGTCAGCAACAACTGAGAAATGCCTCTATTTAACTGATGTTATATTCTGGGTGATCTGTGCTGCTTTCCTGGCAGCTTTGTCATCTCCTGCAGCTCACTCCCTTTCCCTCTGTTCCAGAGTCACTATCCAGGTCAACCCTTTTCTTGCTGAATGGAGCTTGCAAGCTCCCTGCACCACACTGTGACAACTAAATCCACTTAGGATTTAGTCATGAGCCAGATACATCCCACATCATGCAGCTCCATTATTGCTTCATGCATCAGACATGTCCCTCTTGAAATGCAAGAGCAGGAGACTTAATTGAGTCAATTTTAACTTGGAATTTTCTCTCTAATCTAATTTCAAAAGATTGTATTGAAAAAAAAATATATATGACTGGTGTTATGTAATGCTGTAAGTTTGTTTCCCTCCCCTAAATAGCCTTTTAATTTCATTGGAATTAATTGCATAAAGCAAACTGGATTAAACTCATGCTCTTCATGTTCTTTCTGTGGATTTTTAGCTTTAGATTAGATATCTTGTGATTTTTTTCCAGTGAGTATGAATATGAAAGGTGACAAGTATGTGTTATTGAGGACACTTCAGCAATATCAGTGCAATGGCAGGTAAGTGTTGAGATGAACAGGAAGAATTCACTGTGAGGGGGTGGGCTGAGGAGTTGCTTCCCAGAGGATGGAGCAGAGCTCTGTTCTTGGAATTTCTAAAAGCAATTTCAGTGCAGGAGCGTGAGATTGAATGGGTCTCAGTAGTTAGAGAACACATTAAACACTTTCTGTTCTTTATATTCTATTCTTTATAAATACTGTTTGCTGCCTTAATGTCACACTAATTAATTCCATTCAATGGAAAATAAAATTATCTATGTTGCTTTGTTTGTTTTGCTATAGTTCTGTAATTGATCTGTTTGCTAAAATGGTGGTGTGTTCAGGTATCAGTGAGATGTGAACTCACCCTCTCATGATGTGGTTTGTGTTACAAAGAAAATTAATTTGGGGGGAATAAGATGACCCTGCCCATTCTATTTTTACAGGCCTACTCTATTTTGATTTTCTGTTGCTTGTTGGTTTTTTGGGTTGCCTTTTTTTTTAATGTGGTCTCTTCTACAAATAGATACTTAACTTGATTTGGACTTACATTCAGCATTTCTGGACCTTATTCCCTTTACATTTTCTGTTGAGAACAATATTCTGATGTGACTTGTGGAGCTACAGGGGTATGAAAGCAGTTTGAGAGAGGTGTCTCACAGCAGCTGAAGGAAGGAAAAAACCCAAATTACATCAAAACCCTGCAAGAGCTAAGCCTCAGCCTTTGGTCCTGCTGTTCTTCATTTTTGGAGTTTTATTCATTCCGAAAGGAATTTGTGGCCCCTTGGCAAAAGGGAAGCAGACAGATTCAGAGATGACCTCTGCCCCAGAAAGTGATGATTACTGGAATTTAGGTAAATATATACAGAGAAAGGGTGACTCAACACCTGCCTTGTCCTTGTGCACTTTATGCAAGCCCCCATTAGTTTTGCTTCAGTCATTATGACTTAATAATAATGTTGTTCAATGCTTATGAGATCTGCTCACCAGTTTTTATGCTAGAACACTTCGATATTAATCTAAACCCAGAGTATAAATCCATAAACAAAGTAAAATTCACAATCACTTTCCCTTGCAGAGGTATTCAGTGGAGAACAGAAACCAACGTGAAACCCTCAGGCAGGACCTTCCCAAAGTGATTTTGCAGGACAAAGGCAGAAAAAATCCCAAACCCAAGCATATAGAACAGTTAAACCTGGAAAATACAGCACATGGATCCACACAGACCTTGGGAACATATTTTTGTGCAGAATCCTGGTATCTGTGCACAGCACAGGGCCCTAGACCTGATTTTTGGAAACCTGTATCTGAGGTGTGTGATTTGCTCAGCAAATAATGACTGAGCTGCTATTTTTAAGAAAGATTTTCCCTAACCTGAGGATGCCTCAGGAGAATCTCAGCACTGGGCTCATCAGCATTTTTGCAGGGCTGGTGGAGGCTGCACTGCTCTCCTGCACAACTGGGGTGATTAGTGGAAGGAATCACTGCTTCTGTTGGGCAAAAGAAACACCAGATATCTAAGTCTTGTGTTCTACCCCCTCTGAGACCATCTTTTTCCTTCACCATTCCTTCCAAATCATTATTTTTCTCTTCAAGGACTGAATCATGGCGCCCTGCCTGTGTCCTTGTTAAGATCTCAGCTAGAAAAATGCTTTTGCTTAAGAAAATAACATCATGGGAAAGGCCATGGCAACACAAACACTTGTTTTGCCAGAACACATTTATACTGGATGGGTGGATAGTTCAGATGGCCATGAACACTTAATAAAGATCATTTTTCTAGTAATTCCCCAAGGCACTTCCTTCAAAAAAACTATTATAGAGAGACAGGCATTTCAGTGGAAACTGCCAGACTTAAAACAAATATGATTATCTTCTTTTCGTAATTTTTCCTGTCACCTTAGCAATCCAGGGAGGGCAATTTCTAGTCTAAATAAATTGGATTGTATGATGCCTTTTCAAATCTTCAGTCTTACTAAGTTTTATTTTTGCATCCAAAATCCTAATAACAGCCTGTAACACATTTACATTCCTGCATTCTTGCCTCTATTTTGTTGGGTACACAGTATTCCTTTTCTTTTTTTTTTTCCCCTCCTCTCTCTCCCTTTGGTAATATGACCATTCTGCATTTTTCCAGATTTGGAAAAACAGGAACGTTTTCAGCCTTCAAGTTAGTGTTTAAATAACAAGAAAAAAAAAAAAAAAAGACACCTCTGGCCTTCAGGCACTAATTCAGAACATTAAACTACATGCAGAAAGAAGCAATATGAAATCTAGGATGAGGAAGTCAAAACTGTCTAAGAAATTTCACAAATTGAGAGAATTTAAAGGCAGGATGAAACAACAGCTCTCTGAGTTTGACTCCTGTTTGGGAAGGCTATTACATTTTGCCCATTTATTCCTATGCTGAGATCCACAGCTCTGTTCAGCTGAAGCATTGCTTCCAGAAAATACATGGCATTGAAGTGAGAACATCAAGAGGTAGAAAATCAGCTAATCAACCTACTAATCACACATACTGTTAAATAGCACACAAGCTTCTCATTTGAAGTTACTGCTTTCCCCTACTGCCCTCGGTTCTAATTTTTCCCTCTTTCCACAGTATTAGAGAGCCCTTATTTGTGACAACTTCACACAAAGGAATTATTTGGGGAGCAATCTACTCACCCAGATCTGTTCAAACTGCACCAATGTGTGCCCCCCAAACTGCTGTGCTGTGCTGGATTCCATGTCACTTGTAGCATTTTACTGCTCTTCATTTGGATAACCAAGAAATACAGTGTGTATTTTCCTGACACATCCGAAATCACTTGTTACAAGTAGATAACACATTGCCTGGAGTTATCTGGAACCCTTCTCTGAAAGCTCCAGGTAGAGGCTCTCCTGTCCAGTCCACTTGCTCAGGTCTCCTTTCCTGCAGCTAATTCAGACTTCCTGTCCCATGTTTCCAGGTTCTTGAAGTTTTGCTCTCCTGAAGAAACATTTGGAGTAAAATACTCATCTAACTTCCTTGTATAATTGCTTGGTCAAACTAAGATTTGAAACAAAGGACTCCCTTTCACTCCTAATCTCAGACAGAAAGCCTTTTCCAGCAGATGTGGATACACATTCATGCACAGGTATTAAAAAAATACCTGAACATTAAAAACAGGGAAAAAAAATTCCATTACATAGATAACATTCCCTCAAATATCACAACTATGATTATAATTTTTTGGTCAAAGTAACCTTTTATCAACTCCTGAATTATGAAAATAAAAGAAACAACACATCTTTAGCTCCTGACCCTGCCAGGACTGAAGATTGAAAAACCTGTCTGTGAATGGTGTGGGAAGCTGTCAGACTGGGCTCACCTCCTCAGACAGTGTCTCAGGGCAGGTCTGAGAGAAGAGGCTCTGCTGCCCTGTTCTGTCCTGTCCTGTTGCCCAGCACAGGTCCTTGTCATTTCCCCTGCTCCACAGCTCCTGCAACACATCTGGAAACAACACACTTCTCCTTCAATCTGTCACAGCATTTAAGTCTGCTTAGAGGACAGAAGCATCTGCCACAGGGAGGGAAACAAACAGCAAGCTGCTCTTGTCCAGTTCAAAACAGATCCAAAAACCCAGTTCTTTTAAAAGATCCTCTGAGTGAAATGCCAGAGTTGGGCTTTGACATATTGGGAGTAAGAGAAGCAAGCAGTGAAAAAGCTGGCAGGACCAGCATGGGCATGCAATGGGGAAATACTGCCTTGGCATTGGGGATGTGAAAAATCATTCTGCAGAGAAGGTCAGATTCCATGTTTAAAGATTGTTTGTCTGAATTTAGGACTACGTGATGCACTTCAACCAGCAAGCTGCACACTGATATCAGTGGGTACAGGCATTAAGATCTAGAGGATATCCCATCCTTTTGTATTACCCCAGCTCACTCAGGTTTACAACCACCATCATTTATCAGTTAAGGAAACATTCCCATCTTGACTTTAAATTCTGCACTTTGATTTTCTACTTTACAGTATTCCCTTTGTTGCTATTCATTCCCTTTCCTTTGGAGTTTTACCCCCTCTAATAATTCCTCTTTCTTCTCATGCTTAATTCTATTTGCCTCCAATCAAAGTTTTGCTAAGCATTCCAAGTCATACCATTAGATTTTAGGGTTAACTGTTCAGAAGCAACTAATGTCATTCAGAATGTTATTTCAAGTTGCCTATTTGTGGAGTCCTGAAGAAAATGCTGCAAAAGTTTACAATGAGTTCATGTTTAGAATATTGTAATGGATTTTCTTCTCTCCAGGGAGGGTGATGGGTGTAACCACTGTAACATAAGCTATTCCACAATAGTTGCTCTTAAATAACTAGTTGTAGCTTTTAGAAAAGCTCAGAAATACTTCATGCCATGAGAACTGTATCAGTTGATTTCCTTGTGTAGACAGAAGCTTTGTAAACAGGGCAGCTTGGCACAGGACCTGCTTTAATGTAAACTTTGAGTCTGGAGAAACTGGATATATCATGGGTTTGTGCACTATATCCACTGGGGGAAATGGAAACACTCATCTGACTCAGACAGGTCATTTCTGGTCTCTTTTCTATGAACCACATTGTTGGCTCTCCTCTGTCCCTAATTGTTATATTACGAACTCTCTGGCCTCCAGCTCTTTGTTCTAATGATTAAACAAGACTAACATTTTTTTGAGGTCATAGTGATAATATGATAGTCCCTTTGAAGGGATTCAGGAAATACAATTCAGCAGCAGTATACTGCAGTATTATCAGAACCTTAATTTTGACTTTTGGCAATATTATCACTGAAGAAATTCTGCTTTTAAAAACTTAAAATGTATAGCTGGCAGAAGAACCATCAATAATAACCAAAACAGGTTATAAAGCACAAGACTCAGTTTTCTTTCCTGAGCACACTGGGCAACCTCTAAAAGGAGTCCAGCTGTTAAGAGATTCTTAGAATCATGCCCCTCCTGCCTAAGATGGCCATCCAGAAGTAGCTTCCAAAAGAACTACAATAGCTCTGACTCACTCTGAGATTCCTGGTAAGCAACTGATTTTCAGTAGTTACTGCTGGCCATGTGGGATTGACTCCAGCATTCCTAGGCACCTATGTGGAGATCAAAATAAACCAGCTTTTTTGACAGCATTTGCTTCCTCTTATGGACCACAGAGAATCTTAGAACACCAGCTTAAATTTAGCCACTATATTTCAAATATCCAAAGCTAAGTCAGGTCAGCTTCCATGCCCAAAGCCTGCACTACCTTTGTATTATACATATTTTAGATTGCTAAATGGACATTAGGATTTAAATTAATCACTGAATGATGTCTAGTCAATCTATATGATTAGATCAGACTAGGACAGGAAAATAAAATTAAAAAAGAAGAAGAAAAAAAGAAGAATGATTATGGGACACTGATTTCTGTCATGGACCCAGGAAGAGGGGGTTTGTCTCAGAAACATCAGTGGCTGTTCCTGGTGTGACACCTTCTGTCCTCTGTCCTACATCTGCCATGCCAGCAGAAGCTGATAGGTTGGCTCAGTCTCTGCTTTGACCCCAGTTTTTTCTCCATAGGGCAGCAAAATTCTCTTTTGCCTTTTTGTTGAGTAATTGATCTGCATTCACCTTCACAGGTTACATTAGGAGAATAAAGCCAACCCAATTATTTAAATAATAACTATAAAAAACATGTTTCTTTGTCGCTAGAAGTTATCCACACATTCAGAAAATGACAATGTGCATGTGTAATGGGGGAAAGGACTGTGGATGACAAAGGTTGAGCAATACATCTGAGCTCAGCTCAAAAAATTAGGAAAAAAATCAGTGTAAATTGTGTGCGTGTCTTTTGTGCACGCCTGCAAACCTATTGCTGGGGGGGGAAGATAACAGCCAGTGAAGCCTGCTGCAGAATTTTAAGGGAAAAAGTATGAAACATGCAATGTGGCCTCTTCCCAGCTTTCTGAGCAACTCCAGAGCACTGCATCAGGTTTGACATGCCAGCCTGTCAGAAGGACAGCTCACAGAAGGTCATGCTACAGAGAAGAACTGATTAAATGCTTGAAGCAGCAGGCAAGGGAGCAGCACAGCTATTGGAGGGATCTAAATGCCAAGCAGAAATGAAAACACATAATTGGAAATTACGATATATGAAAGTGGCTGAGGATAAAGAAAACCTTTTGTCTAGACTTGGGAGTCTCTAGTGAAGTAACAGAAATCTCCATATACAATTTAACAATTCTGGCACCCATAACTGTACATTTTGTAAGAATTAAGAGCTGTCAGGGATTAATATGGAACACTATGAGCTGTTTTCCCTCTCTGACTGTTAACACCTAGATGTTGCTCTTGCACACACAAGTCAAAAAAACGTGAAATTGTGAATTTTAAACACTAGATGGCTCCATTGGCTTTTTAAATGCAGCATCTCCCACATTTGCACAGTTTTGAGAAGTAAATACCATTCAGAGTTGTGTTCAATTGACAGTCATAGATACTACTACTGAAAAGAAAAAAAAAGAATTAAAAAAAAAATTGCCTTCAGCCTTTGACCAACATGGAACTGAGAGCCAGTGCAAGAGGCAAAAAGCCTTTCAGTTTTTCCACTGCATTATACTGAATTTTCATAGTTAATTGCATCCACAGGATGACTGTGTGGTGCCTAAGGATGGAAAATGAAGGCTATGGATTCTGGCCCCTTGCATGGAGAAAATTGGCAAAAGTGGTTTTAAGCTGTTGATGTGCTCTTCCAACCTTTTGCACCCTCCTGTGTCACACTGGCACAAGGAAAAGTCATGGAAGTACTCATTCCTTCCTACTGCACTGCAAAATGCTGAAAAGTTACCTTGGGAGATTCCCCTGAACAGATTCAGCACATCATGAACTGTTAAAGCACATCTGGAAAAGCAAAGAGATAGAATATATGTGAAGTTTGCTCTTTCTCTTTTAGCAAATATCCAGTTTCAGTACAGATTACTAAATGAATGTTTCCCTGCAGCAAATTTACCTTTCCCCATTGTTTTGTGGTAGCATATATAAGTTTATAATTTATATTTCATTCATATGAGTTTTGAAAAAAAACAAAATTGATCTGAAAAAACAAAGTTGAAGAAACACCAACGTGCTGGTTTATTTTTTAATTATCTACTCATTTAAGTTCTAGATTCCTCTGATATTTCTGTTTTGTAAACAAAGGGTTGTTGTAACTCAGAAATTAAATGTTAGGGAGGGCAGGCATTGAGTTCAACACCTTTTCTTCCACTTTAGTTCTGAGAAGACTTGTTGTGTCCCTACTATCAGTTTATTATGAGGAGATAACAGGAATAAGCCACTCAAACACCAACTAATCTAGCAGGTCACCTCCCTTTTCACACCTTCTGCCATCTGCTCCAGCCTTTATTGACTACCTGAGTCTCAAAGGGCTTTGTTCATGTTGGAGCTGCTCCCTCTGGAAATCCCTTCTTTTCCACTACATGATCCAGCAAAGAGTTTATTACATACAGAGACCCTCCCCACAGACCCTGGGCTTTAGGAACACATGAAAAAGCAAAGGCTTATGAAGGTGTTTGGTCAAAAATGACTGAGAACCAGAGCAAAGCCCTGAGCAGAGCACTCCTTTACACCAATCCCTCAGGGTGTCCATGGAATTCAAGGCCTTTCCATGGAGAAAAAAAGGCTATGGAAAAGGCAGAAAAACCCCAAACCAACATAAAACCAACCAACCAACAAAAGACCAAACAAACCACCCACTCCAATTTATCAGGGTCACTAAATCTAACAGGAAAGGTGTGTAAAGCTGCAGGATCAGAAATTAGTTTAGAGAGAATTGAGTAAGGCATCAAGCACAGAAGCCCTGACAGCATCTACTGCTCCATAAAAGTATCCCAAGTGTTCACCACCTGATGATGCTCTGCCTGCATATGAGGGGACAAGCAAACAGCAACAGGCCCCACCATCTCCACAATCTTCCCTAATATCTGCTAAAGACAGAGTTCTGAGCTATGAAGCTCTTTTTACTAGCCCTGTTGGCACTTAAGTGACTTGGAAATCTGTCTCTGGACACAGGCATCAGAGTCAGCTCCTTCAATTGTGGCAGCAGCTTAACCATAGAGCTCAAAGTACGCAGAAATGGGATTTCCCTTTGTCCACGGTGGATTAGCTTCACTCCATGCAATAACTGGGAATTAGTAAAGCCTTTCCTAGACCCAGAAAAGGGCACAACTATGACTTAGGTAGGTGTGCTACTTATTTTAATGGAAGGGAATGTCCTGCAGGTCAAGGAAGAGGCGGGACTTTCACGAAACGCGAGTGGAAAGAGCCACCGCAGCAAACAGGTCACTGTAGAGCCAGAGACAGAGAGATGCCCCAACACCGCCGGCACCGCGTTTCCCTCCGTTAATGTATAGGCAGCGTGGGCACGAACAGAGAAGGCTCCGACAGGGCCGGGAGGTTACGTAAGGGGATATCTGCATTCCTTGCGTAACTCGGCTCTTTACATAACCCCGGAGCAGGGAGGGCGGCAGCGGCGCAGCGCACCCGGCACTGCCCGCCCCGGCAGAGGAAACGCGCTGGTCCTGCCTAAAGGAAAAGAAATAAAAGAGATAGGAGATGTCACAGACTGCAGATTCCCACAGCTGATAGTTTAGGTGGGCTTTACTGAAGGAAGACAGGAGCTTTTGAAGTAGTTTTTCATATAGAATCGTGGAATCATCAAGTTTGGAAGAGACCTTGAGGATGATCCAGTCCCCCACCACCCCCTGTAACCCCTGAGCGACTCACCCACCTCACCCAGATCCAGATCCCAGATCCACCTTGAACTCCTCCAGGATGGGGACTCCGCCACCTCCCTGGGCAGCCTATTCCAGCATCTGACCACCCTGACAGTGAAAACATAAATACAGGCTGGGCCATGCCGGTTTTACACGGGCAGATTGGAGAAACATAATAAAACAATTCCCACTCCCAGTGAAAAATTAAGTTTCTACGGGTTAATAAAACATTTCCCACTCCCAGTGAAAAATTCAGTTTCTACGGGTTAATAAGAAAATTCTCTGTTGGATTTCTTGCAAACTGCCTGCTCAGTGCTCCACAAGGTTTATTTGGGCTGTAAATGGTCGCTAGGAATCCCCACGTACAAATGAACTCCTGGGTTGGAGGCTGCAGTTTTACTGACACTTGTGAACGGAGAGACTTGGAAAATACACTTGGAAAACAAAGATAAAACGGGGGATAATCCGGGGACAGGGAAAGCTGCAGTTCAACAACACCTAGCCCAGGGTTTATTTAAGGATATGTGACCTTTGTGTAAAGTCATGTCTAAACTCTATCTTGCATTTCCCACTTCCTGGGCAGTTAGGTGCTCCATCTGCATCCCACAGATACCTGGTACTTGGGAAGGAAACTTCCCATGTGAGGGCCAAAGAACCCAGATGCAAACCCCTCTCACAAATGATTACAGAAACTTAACGGCCAATAATAATACAAATGCAGAACTGAGTAGCACTTAACTGAACTATCTGCATTTCCCTGCAAACTTAATATGTAAACTAATTCTAAACATAAAGATTAAATTTCAGTACTGATTTTTGCAGAAGTCACCTCATTCAGAATATTTTTATTTTAGGGGTCTCCAAAATAGACCAAGAAGTTCTCCTCTGTGAGCTGTAATTACACTGTTTTATTATTTATCATGCACTGGCAGTGTCTAATTTATTAGATTGTTGCTTGCTGAATATTTTATTTTATGCGCATTCCAAGCAAATAAAAATTCTTGTAAAACAAAGTTGAGTAAAAGAGAATTGTACATCAGAGTTGTGGTTAAATACTATTTCTACCACATTGCACATAACAGATTTGAAATGTAACTTTCAGAAAATTCTGTTTTAAAAATCAGATTTAAGGTCATTCAGCTACACACAGAGGTTTGTCTGATGCATTCAGATCTCTCCTTCTTTAAAGAGTCCCAGAATTTCAAATAAATTATGTATAAAGTCAGAGAAGAGCAGTCTTCCATCTGGGGTAGCTACTTGCAAAGTCCAAGCTAAGTAGGTTTTAGACAAACTGGTTGTAAACCAGCCTTTTACATGGCTGTTGTGACAAAGGCAGTTAGCAGATGCCAGCAAAGAATTTGCCAAGTGGCTGGAAAGAAATCTGTCCAAATATCTACATGATGACTTATAATTCCAAACACACCAAACAGCCCCATCTTGCTTGTAAACCCTTCTTGTGCAACAAAGTATTACAGTATATTCTATTTATAAACTCATGGAAAACTTTTATGTTGTTTCAGACTCCAATTATTAGGACTGTACAGGTACTTTCCCAGTTTATTTTTAAAGCAGTGGCTGAACAGTCACATCCTTTTGCAATTTCTATGGTTCTCACTTCCAGTTCTGGTTTTAAACAAGCTGGCTTATATTTGCATACTCTATGTATTTTATTTTCTAATAACATACTACAGGACAATTATACTCACAGGTACCCTTTCAGAAAGAAGAATGTCACTTGGCTGAAAACTCCCAAGGAACTGGATTCCACACCTAGAACTCTCAGTTCTAATGTCAGTACAAATAATTCAAAAAAACATTTTGCATTTCATACAAGCCTAGCAGTATCTTATATGTATATATTCCAACTACTCAAGATGGAGTTTAAGAAAAACCTGGTCTAAACAAAGTTTCTCCTCCTAGCTCTCATCTCACATCCCACTTTCTGAAATGGCCTTGAACAAAATCTCCAAAACATAGGAAATTTGTTGCTTCTATTTAGAGTAGGAGCCAAACTTCTAGATTTCCAAATTCCTCTTTAACTCAATACGGAGAAAGACCAAATCATCTGTACCAAGAGTTCTCAACTGCTCTAATTCAATTACAGAACTGAATACTCATATGCTCAATTAATTTCTACAGGCTTTTTGAAAAGTGGTGGATAAGAAATATGATTCTTTTTGATTTGTTGACTTTATAAAACTGACAGATATGATTTGCTCTGTATAATTTCAATCAGTCAGTGGAGCAATTTTCTCCACTTCTGAATTATTATAATTTGCTATATGATTTTGTTTTAAAAAGGAATCATTCTTCCTTTATAGAGAAGAGTATTTGATAATGCGATTCAACTGGGTTTCACATTTGGCACAAACCTCCCCTCTGGCTTTTGGAGATAATTTCATTTAACTTTGAGGGTTTTTTTTCTGTTGGAATATCAGTAAGTCTTCAGTAAGTAAATGCATGTGTGCCAAGAATATCATTAACTGACTGAACTGACATGAACTGACTGAAGTCAGAAAAGTAAGTACTAATATCGCTTGGGTGCCACTAATGGGGACTTTATAGATTGAAATATTTCATTTGATCCATTAGTTGTTTTGTTGTTATCAATACCACAGGCAGTTGTATGAATCTATTTTACAATATGAATTCAAACTCCATTAGCTTTTAAGGCACTACTCAAATGAAAGCAGTCTCTTACAACAGCTGAAACAATCACAAGTGAATATGAGAGAGCATTTTGATGAATATGCATTCCAGCAGTAATCATTGCCCAGACAAGATCTGTCTGTTCCTAAAAATAATTGTTAATAATACAGATGTATATTTAGGCGTTTTTTATTATTTTGTTCCATTCCTCTGTAAATGTTGACATTTAAAACTTCTATTGCATTTCCTCTTGTTAAAACAGACTGACTGCAAAAGAGAAAATGTGCACTGAAATAATCATGAGTTTACTACTGCCACCAAAAGAGTAGTTGCTAAAGTGAGACCCTTAAAGCAAGTTGAATACATAATAAAATATACAATTAAACAATATAAATAAATGTGATCAATTGTAACTTGGTAAAAAGAAGTGGGTAACTTTTTCTTGCATACCAAGATTAAAAAGATGAAAATAAATACACTTTTACACAGTGCAAAATTTACCTGACAGAACCAGGGCTTGCTACACAACAGAAGTGAACTAACACCCAGGTGGCTTCAGAAAGTACTGACATTTTACAGTGGGAATCCCAACATTTAAAATAATTCTGGAGACACTTGCACTACTTTCAGCGTGTGGTGTGTAAAAGCATAACCTATGTACAAAGAGGACTGGCAGACAGGCTCCTCATGGGGCAGACAAGGTGCTGACTGGCATCACTGAGGTGTTCTAAGGCTTAGTGGTTTGTTTTGTAGGTGCCACTGGAACAGTACAACAACATCTGTGTTGGAAATACACTATTTCACTGCTAGCTCAGTGTTACTGCCATTCCCCAAGGATACATGGGAATTGTTCATTATTATAGCAGAGATGGGACAGGAAACTAGACCCACCATTCAAATGTATGCTCTTAAATAACCGACCATAATAACTGATTCTGCAAAATGTGAGAGGACTTGAAGTATTCTCTTGTTAATTTATTACCATTACCTTATCCCTACAATCCACCCTGCTCTTATCACAGATCTTGCAACAGTATTTTCTTAATGCTTCAATTACTACAGATGCATTTACTAAGCTATGTTCTCATTTTGAAGTTTTCCAATTTGTTACAAAAGGAAAGCTTATTTAAATACTCATGGTCACCTACAACAAGTGCCCTGTGTCCTACACCCTCAGGGATTTGCACTTCAGTGCTCACAGAAGCCTTTCCTTGGCTAAGGCATTTTTAAGGTCTCCTTTCTGTGTGAATTCTCTGGCTTTGCTAACACGTGAGCTCACACTGCAACGTTCTCTCTCTGCACTCGGTGCACACGGAGCTGCCCGTTTGTGTGGAAGAAAGCTGAGAAACACAGTTATCTTCCAGACCGTTATTCTTTCACTGTGGTTGGCACAAAGCCAGCACGAGAGGGAACTCTTGCCAGGCTCTTGCATCCCACAGAAGAGATTAAATCAAGTGCTGAGGCAAGACTCACGTGCCAAGCTGAGAAGAGAAAACCAAGAGGCCGTGGGATACCTGAATCCAGCAGGCAGGGCACAATTATGATTTATTGCACACCAAGCTTAAACTTCCAGGCAAACTGCTGTGATAGCAGGCGAGTTTGAACAAGTTCAGGCAGGTGGCTGGGAGAAAGGAAGGAAGCAGCACTAACAGATTAGGAACAGAGGGGGGGAGTGGCCAGCAGCAAAAGGTGTGCTTTACTCACATATCAAATAGGCAGGGCAGCTGTGAGTCAGAGGTACACACACTTACAGTATGTGGTTTTCTGGGTGGCAGATATTTTGTCAGGGTGTTGCCAGCAGCAGCTGATGAAGATATTCAGAGTTACTGTGGGAAAAGCACGTACACACAGCATGAGTCTTTTTCCCAAGCTGAGAAACAATGCCTATTTTTGTAGTATTAATATTGCTTTAAAATATTTTTTTTATTATGGCTAACTCATTTTTGAATGCTTTGGATTGTTACATGCCTCATACAACAGCTGCGGCCATAATTCTTAGCCCTTTTTATAAGCACATGAGGGTGACTCTGCTGACACTTGTCTAAGAGTCAAAATATCCGGTCTTCTTTGTGACTCGGACTCAGGATGGACAACTCCTTTATTTTCACTCCATTTCTTCACTAGCTATGTGAAGTAAAGGAGTTTCTGAAGCCAAAATCCCCTGAGATTTAAGCATGGAGCATTTCTATGCCTACCAAGCTGGGGGGACACAGGACTACCTGATCCCTGATGTTTTGGGACATGTACTCTTAATTCTGCTTTTTACACCAACTACCTTCACTCCCGTGCATTCCCTGTGCTTCCTTGCATTGTAGATACTTTTACATCTAAATGTCTTCAGGTTAGACTCCAAGTATTGTAACCCAAACTTACCAAAAATGACCCTAGAACTATTCAGCTTCAGGGCCCATAATCTCTCAAAATAAGGTCAAATTATTTTACACGTTAATATCCTCATTCCTGCTGAGTCACACTGGGTTCGACCTTCACCTACTTGCCTTGGCCTATTTAGCCGTAAAATTTCTCGGGGTTTTGTTTGTTTATTTTTTTAAGACAGACGAGCACCTGGGCCGCGCTGCTACACTGAACGGCAGACGCTGTTACAAACTCTTGTGAGAGGGACACATGGCCAGCACACTTACCGGCCGTCATTCTGCACCGGCCTCACGACTTTCTGGTCTCGAACCAAAGTTTGCTACGTTAAAGCGCCTTTCGAGGAGTTTTAAACGACGCGCTCGTGGGAGGCGGCACCGCTGAGGCGAATCAAGGCGGGCTGGGCTCCCTCCCTCCCGTCCTTTCCCCCCTCCCTGCCGCGCCGGCCGGGGCCATGTGACAGCGCGACTTCTGCCTTCAACCCGCCGAAGGGGAAGGGGAAAGGCAAGGGGCCGCACTTTCCCCGCTGCTCCGGCTGCCGCTGAGACCGCGGCCCGCCCAGGGAGGCGCCGCCCGTCCCCCGCCACAGGTGCAGCCGCCGCCCGCAGCGCCGCGACCCCGGAGCGACAGCGCCGGCCCTCACAGAGGTACGGACGGGGCGCCCCGCCCGCCGCTCGCCCCCCGCGCCGGGGCGGGGCCCCATCATTACCCCATGG
>JACBWW010000041.1:4524270-4567599 GCA_020086605.1 Lanius collurio
TGTTGGTCAGTGGCTTATCAGCACTGTGTTTTTTCCCTCTGGAATGCTAAAATGCACATTGTGGATTGTATGAAAATGGAATGAAAGTAAAGCCGGGAAAATACAGAAGAAACAATATTGATTACATTTTAGTAGTGATGCTAGAACAAAACAGAAATATTTTGTGATGAAAGGCTAGCTACTTAAAAATGTAAAACATAAAACATATTCTTTTTGAAAAGTAATATTTAAATGCCATGTAGAAATGGAAGTCCACGACCTGTCTGCTTCCCACATGCATTCAAAAGTCTGATAAGAGCTACTGAAAACAAATGCAAGAGTCACTGAGTTAACTGTACTATCTTTGCTCCTGTTTGCAACCATTTCACTTCACAGCAGTTCCGTGACTTTCTGATTTGTGGAAGGGATGGGGTGAGGTGGAAATGTACAACCTTCTTTTCTAACTTGTTGGTTTGAAGTCACTGAGTGAGGAAGAAGGCAAGCAACTGAGTGAATGTGATTTCCAGGCTCAGAGCAAAGACACACAGCTGAGTATGCATTGTATCACCAATAATTGTCTGTCTGACTGTGCAAGTGGAATCTCCTGGTAAATCTCTACATAAATTGCTTAGGAATTTTTGTGAGTATACCAAGAGGTTCCCGATGCACAAATTAGCATGGCTCCAAAAGTAGAGCTGCTCTGTGGTTCTTGTATACTGCATGCTAGTTTAAATTCTGCAGAGCTGTTCTACTTTCTTCTGCTTTTGCTCCAAGCTCTGAATTTTTTATAGGCATTCCATGGCAAAACCCCCCAGTCTCTTGCATATCTTCACTCTTCCTGTAGCTCTAACTTTATCAACTGTGCTCCTTATCAGGCGAGATGCCCCGGCAGTTTCCCAAGCTGAACATTTCCGAGGTGGACGAGCACGTGCGGCTCCTGGCAGAGAAGGTGTTTGCCAAGGTTCTGCGAGAAGAAGACAGCAAAGATGCGTTGTCGCTCTTCACCGTGCCTGAAGACTGCCCTATTGGGCAGAAGGAGGCCAAGGAGAGGGAGCTGCAGAAGGAGCTGGCAGAACAGCAGTCTGTGGAAACAGCTAAAAGGTTTGTTCTGTGCTTTCTTAGTGGAAAGTAGTTTTTGAAATGAGTTTGAGTTGCAATTGAAATACCTGGCAAATAGCATTTGGCCTCTTACTACTTCAGGAGCATGGAGAAAAAGTCAGGAGCAGGTACCAGGGCCACCTGTGTGGTGTCCTTCTGTCCTGTGCAGGAGGAATGGGGATGGGCCCCAGGGATTGGATTGGTGAGGTTGTCTCAGCTGTTCCCAGCAATAGCACAGGTATTGCCTCTGCAAGTTTAATAAACAGCCTAGCTGGGTAGAAATAAACACAACCCTAAGACTCTTTAATGTAAGAAGAGTCAGAAAAAGAAACACTCCCCCTCTTTTTCTAGTTTCATTAAGAGGAAACAGAAAATTTTAACACAGAGAAAATGACAGTGGCATGGTACTTCTTTTAGTCTCTGCAAAAACAGATTAAAGCAAAGAATTTATATTTAAGATCAAGGGGTTAGGTGAAAAGTGGTATTGGCATAATGAGGTTATTTGTAGGTTTCCTTTACTCACAGAGATAAAATCTAACCACTGTCAGCCATAAAAGTGCACGTTAAAAAAAAAAATGTTACATTCTACCTTTGGTTTACCCAGGGCTGTAATGAAGCCAAATTTGCTTTGGTCTGTGATTTATTTTTTTTTTTTTTTTTCTGTATGAGAGGCAGACTTCCCTGATGTCAGGCTGTTCCAGTGTCTTGCCTTCACAGGACTGCTGGGCTGTTTCTGGAGTCACATGAACTCAGCAGCAGCCTGACACCAAATGGGTTGGACGTGTACAGACTCTTCAAAAAGCAGGCAGACAAGAAAGCTTTTGAAAGTGATAGCTAAACACAGGTACCTGGTTAGCTGCAGACAGGCAGTTGGGCAACACTTGGAATCATGTTTCTGGAACAGAAGGGAGAAGAGTCAATTTAGTTAAATTAAGGTATGACTCACTGATGATACAAGCTGAGACTTTGTGTTTGGAATTGTGCAAGTGGGTTTCCCAGTTGGCATGTTCATAGCTATAAACAGGCACAGAAGGCAAAACCAGATGTTTCCAGTCAAACAAGTGTTTGGTATATATTTCCTGCTAAACTAGTGTGTTTCACTTTTAATTTGGAAAATTGGTCTCACAGAAGTAAACTCAAACTCAGGTTTTGTACAGGAAGGGGTATTATAGGTATGTTTACATGTGGGAGCAGAACAAGTGTTTGTCCCTGTCCTGCAGGACTGAAGTGTACTTCAGGGACAGTGACACAGGTACAACTTGTGCTGTTTCCAGTTGCAGTTGATCCAATACTGCCTTTCAAAACTGATGCTCATTTCCAAGGTGGCTACAAGTACTTGAGAGGAGGGAACTTGAGTGTTAATTGTACTAGTGCTGTCTGTTCCTAATATTAAGAATACCACAGAAGTAATAAGTAGCTTCCAGAAAGTGTTCCAGTGTTCTTTTTTCTTTGTAGAGTGATTCTTATCAATGTTTTAAGGTTTTGGTATCTAACTTACAAAATTAGGGACTGTTTCCACTGTGCAAAAGAAATTGGTATCACAGGTAGTTTATAACATAGTGTTTGTATATTATATGAACATTTAAAATACATTTAAGCACATTTAAACAGAGTAAGGAAAATAAATTCCATTTTCAGAGATACTCCAAAACTCCACTTGAAGTATTACAATTACTTCACTGAAAAACACAGCATTCTTTCTTAGCTGGCTTATCTGAGGTGCACATCTATCACAGCTTTGAGAAGAAAAGGCAGCATTTTTAAATTTATGTGATTCCTTATCAAAGCCATGCTGTGGTATCACTCTGATAACCAACATCAGCCTTCTGCTCAAGTCATCAAACACTGCCTAAGGAATAACTGGGTGCTCCTCCTTTTCCTTACAAGTTGAACTGAATGGCTGTGTGTGAAATTTTGTTGCCTAGTCTTGTCTGACAACTAGATGAGTTTTAAGTCTTGCAAGTTTTGGGAAGAATGAGAAGTGTGTGTAACAGCATGATAACTTACAACAATTTCCATCTGTAACAGTGGCTTGTTTCTGTCTGATCCTTCACAAATTCTGATGCTGTCAGTCTCTTAAGAATCAACCCTTACTAAAGTGAGCACAGTGATCACCTCCTCCTTCTGCACAGTGACTTGCTGAAACTGAATTTGTAAGAAGTGAAACAAAAACCTTAGGGCATTTTAGAGTGATTTTAAATAAATTATGGCATACCCTTACGTGGAGGGTATGTGCAATTGTGTGTAGTGTAGATCATGTGAAATGTCAATAGAGAAAAGCTAAAAGCACAAGTACTTTTTGACCAACATTTTTTCTCTGGTATGAGAGATTTCATTTGTAAAATTTCCTAGGGGAGGACTTCTTTGCTGTAATCAGTTTTCCAGTGTATTTAGTGTTTTATACTATGGCTTATTTTATGTTTTATACCATGAATTCATAGGAAGAAAAGTTTCAAGATGATTAGATCCCAGTCTTTGTCATTACAAATTCCACCTCAGGAATGGAAAGCACCACCAGCCAATCCTGTCCTGTCTCCTGCAACGCCAGTTCTTCCAAGTGCTTTTGTGCCAGTCCAAGTGCCATATGATGTACCAGAATTCCAGAGAGTTTCAATTAGTGGGGACTACTGTGCAGGGGTAAGAAACCATTGTTTTCTCACTTTCTGTATCTAGAGGGTTTAAAAAAGGTCCCATATGTGTATATGAAGTGTAAAATGACAACATGATGGTTCTCTGCAACAAACTCTAAATCCCTTTGTGAATACAGTGATTTGTAAAACCGTTAAAGTCAAGGTCATGTTGTTTTATACTCTTTATAATAATACATTTGATAAAAACATAATCAGATGTTCAATAAATAGGTAATATGTGGTGGGATAAAAACATTTGTGTGTGTTTTCATATAATGCATCGGGATTCTGCTTCTGTCACTGGCTTCTTGACTCCTTGGACTCCTTTATGGTCAAGCCCCTTACATTTATATTTCTGGAAATTCGTTCTCCTTGTTGGTGTGGATTTGGTGCTATTTTTGCCAGCATTTATCCAGGTTCTCCTTCCAGGTTACAGTTGATGACTATGAACAAGCTGCCAAGAGCCTGGTGAAAGCTCTCCTCATTCGAGAGAAGTACTCACGCCTTGCCTACCATCGCTTCCCCAGAACAACATCTCAGTACCTGTGCAGCATGCGGGATCAGAAATGGAAGGTTGAAGATGAGGTGCATCCAGGTGAATAGCCTTTTAAAAATATTCAGTCACATTCTAGAAAATTTAAACATCATTTTAAAATGCAGAATGAAATGCACTACTGTAGTAAAGGGAAGTGGTATTTTTGTGATGATCTCTTCTGACTGTCTTTGGAATTTATTCTGTTATTGAGTGGAGAATCACTGATGGACCCAAGTTATAGATCCTGTGTCTAATTTGGATCTTTGTTGAAACCTAAAATCAAAGACTAGACTCATTGATTATTTTCTTTCCTAAGCAAATGGGATGTTAAGTAGCATTCTTGTACTCCCTCAGGGAAAAGCTGTATGGCTATGGTTTAAAGTGAAAATTCATTCCTCCTCATCCTGGCATATGGAACTAAAAGGGGTGATGAGCTCATCTACATCGTAAATTGAAGCATGATACAGACCTGCCAGTTAGCAAGCCCTGAGTCAGGAATTTCACAGGCAGGCTACACTTGCCAGGTCAAGACTGGAAGCTGTAGAGTCATATTTGCTGGGCATCCTGCCTGGGTAAATAAATGATGATCTCTCAACAAGGCTTATTAGGTTGAACATATTCCCCCAGTATGTATGTCACAAATTATTTTTGTCACTTAGGTGGGTTGTGACTTGAAAGCTTTGCTTGTACATTAAACTGTTTGCACTGCTCATTTTTGGATTAGGCTGTGAGGAGCAACCTTCAGTCTGTACAGATGGGCCATTGTAGATGTGTCCATGTTGTTGACAACTTATTTTCAGCCTTGAAGTGACATTTTAAATTACCCTCTCACTCAGTGATTAAAAGAGGATGACTAAATATGTTTTCAAGTGTTTGTTTTCCAGGAAGAGTGTAAAGAGGACAGTATACTGAATATTCAAGACAGGGAAGATATTTTGGAACAGCTGCCAGGGAGATATTTCCAAGCTATTATTAGGTTAATAACTTTCCTACGATTATGATTTTAAACTTGCGACACAAAAAATGAAATCTTCTTACACAGTGTCTTAATTAGCACAAGTTTGAGCTAGATAGTTATGACTATTAGAGATAATGCTGGTATCAGTTTATAACATACATTCAGGTGCTCTAGGTGAATAAAGGGACTGGTTAATTACTCTTCTGTCATGGCTTAACTGAACAGGTAAAAGAAGAAAGCTCTGATAAGACTGAGCCAAAGAATGTAGTTCAGTTGACATAAATGCAGTCAGGACTTATTTTGTGCTGGTTGCATTAGTAAGATATTGTAAAAGAAGTGATGAATGTTAATAACAGCAGTGACAATGTCTGAGTGTTCACATAAGCTAGATCTCCTAGAAGTATGTGTCATTACCTGATTCTTAGGAAAAAACTGTGTAACTCTGTAAAGGCTTTACACAACTGTACTGAACAAATCTCAGCTGTGCTTCTGGTACTTTATGATTTTGTTCATGATCAGAAGGCCAAGAGATACACTGGAGTTGTGTTGCACTATCTTTGCCTTCGTGCTCCTTGCTTCTATTCAAATGCAGTTAAACATAAAAAAGAATTTATTAAAATAACCTCAAACAAAACCATCACCACAGAAAATGAAACACAAACAAACCAAGCCCTACCAACTAAAAAACTCCAATCAAAACACACCAAAACCAACTGACTCTTCCAAACCAACTTCCAAAATTGCTGCAGTCAGTCAGAAGGTGAAAAGAAAATTATGAAGGTGGGTATGAAGTCAACAACTATTTTACTGTTCAAAAATCTCAACTGTACTTCAACCATTTAAATACTTTTGCAAACTCATTTTCAAACTTGTTCCACCACACATTAATAAAGAATAGTATTAAATCTGTATGCATTGGTTCAGAGAACTCTAATAACATCCAACCTTTGAATTAAGGTAGGCACTTAATTTAGAGGAGGGCTGCAACTAAAGCCTGTCAGAATAAGGCTTTGTTGGAGCAGCAGATCTTTTATAGTAACTGAATGTGATTTTAATGAAAATACTGAGAAATTAAATTAGAAATTAAACTTTACAGAAGCAGAAATTTCTTTTTTTAATTATTTTGCCTTTTGTGTAAGTTATTTCTTCTAACTGTAATGCAAATTTGTTTTCAGATTTCCATTCACCCCCAGAAGAAAATGAAGATCCTTATAATCTTGATGATGCTCCAGACAATTTGGATTATGTTATCAAGATAAAAGGTGGCATTCCCTTTGTTTTTGATAACAAAGAGATGATGGAGCTCAATGAGCCTCGGAGTTTGCCATATCCTGACCTGCAGACCTACACCCTTGACCTGAGCCATGTTCTTGCTCTAATTGCAGATGGCCCAACGTAAGTTCCTCCTTTGTTATTCTGGCTGCTGCTTACCTGTAGCTTAGAATTTCTTATTTCTGTGATATTTAATTCCTCAATGTGCCCATTCTACAGTAATGTTTTGTTTCACCTTTCTCTCATGAGAAATCTTAAAAGGAAAAAAAAACCAATGCCATCTATGGCTACCTTTCATTTCTTTGATTTCTTTGCATCAGCCATAGCAAAATAAGGAGTTAACACAAAAAAAAAATCAAGGAATTGGCCAAATGTTACTATTTAAATCTAATCTGACCCAAATTTCTTGAAGCATGGGAACTGAAACTTGAACATCACCTTTTTTAAAAAAAATTTGTTTTGGCCTATGTTGAACTAGAGGTTTTTGAGCAATTGTCTGAAATTCCTTCATGTCTGTTCTGCTCTGGTTGCATGAACAGAAACCCTGCATATGCAAAGCATACAGATCAGCTCAGGAACCTAAATATTCAGTCTGATTTGTTCCAGATGTGAATTAATTGCTCGTATGCTGCAAAACTGACCCATGCGTGCACAATCAAAATAAGTCTGAAATTTCCCAGAACCACCAAATTCCTGGGAAATCTCTAAAAACTAGAAATGTAACAACCAGTACAGTCACTGAGACTCATGACAAAGCAATGTCCTTGCCTAGTGCACGATGAAAGCACGTGCATCCAGTTTTTAATTTACTTCCCTAGCTGAGGATTAGAAACAGCACCATCTCTCATGGCCTCAGCACCAGGAAAGGAAAAGAATCCACTCTGTGATGGAACTAAGCAGGAACCTGGACTGTTCTGTGGAGCTGTGTGCCAGCACTGCATTGCTGGTGCCCCTGCCTGGGAGAGATCACCACTGCCAGTGTGCCCAGTTAGCCCCACCTGGTGCTTTCTTTCCCCTGGGAGTCTGTCTCCCACCTGTGTCACTCTGCCTCGTGCAGCACCAGTGGCAGAGCCTGTGACAAAACAAGCCTGGCCTGTTCCCTAAGCCCCTTCTCAGGAGCAAACCCCTGTGCTCCTGCCAGCATTATCAGCTCCAAATCAGTGCCAGCTCAAGCAGGCTTTAGTTACAGTCAGCAGTGGGTGAGTGCATTCCAGTCACAGTGCTTTATATTCCAAGAGATGGGTAATGAGAAGGTGAAAGGACGAGGAGGAAAACTTGAAGCAAGAGTCATGTGGAAGCCCCTTTTGCAGCTTTAATTTAAACCTTAGACTTCATAGTAGTAACAAGAAGCCCTAAGTAAGAAAGGCCTTGGTAGGACAAGTTAGAACACTCAGCACCTCAGTGAATGTAGGTCAGTCCCCTGCTCCTGTCACTAATTCAGAGTAAGCTTTTGCAGGCTCTTCCACACTCTCTGATAAATACACACAACCCAAAAGAAAAAGGTATTTTCCATAGTCCTGTTGCACAAACTCTTAGGGTATTGTTTCCCTCTTTGCAGCATGTGCTTTCCTGTCATTTATGCCCATCACATGTGGGGCTGCTCAGGGATCAAGAGCCACTGTTCTTTAGTCTTTGCTGTTGGTAAACTGATGAAATCTCACCCCTACTCATCAGGCTTGTGGTCTTTTGGGTGTAGTGTGACCCAACAGATAATTCCTGCAGTGGGCAAACAGGTCTTGATCAGTATTTGGTACTGTGATACTGGGTTTGAAATAGACATCAAAACCATAATGGGATTTGTGTCCTAATGAGGAGAGATTAGCAACAATAAAGCAGGAAAAAGGAGGCTATTACATTAGCAGTGCTACCAAAACATTGTAGAGTCAATAAGAATTGACAGATGGTGAAGAGAAAAACCATGTCATTGGTTAAAAATAGAAGGAGAAACAAGACAGAAGATGAAAGTGAAGATGGAGCTCTGAGTAGGCAAGCAGGAACAAAAAAGCATATTTTCTAAAGAGGGCACAAGAAATTATTTTGGAAAAAATTATTTCTACACAGTATTTCTTAAGGCATGAAAAATGAAAGCATATTGGATGTTATCTTGGCTTCTCACATTTAACTGAAAAAGCAGATTGGAGGATATTTTAAAAAAAATTCTCAATGAGTAAGGCTGGATGACAAGTTGTTTCTGTTATATATGAGAATATTGTTCTATTGGAGGTACCCTTTTAGAGGAGTTGAAGTTGACATCACATTTGATTATAGGTTTCATGCTTTGGTCATTATTACTAAAAGGACTGCAGCTATGCACAGGTATAGTGATGAATGCTTGGACAAGTTGAAGGATATAACATGGTTATGTAGAGTTCTGTTTGAGATTTCACTAATAACTTTGGTCTGAAATTGGCTTACATATTTGTTAACCAGTAGGATAAAAAGGATGGATTTGTCTTGGACCTCATAAAACCTCCCAACTTTGTTTTTACTGCGAAAACCTTGATGTTCATTTTGAATTTGAAATACAACTAGTTTTAAGTTACAGTTCATTTTTGTGTTTTCTGTTACAGAAAAACATATTGTCATCGGAGGCTTAACTTTTTGGAATCTAAATTTAGCTTACACGAGATGTTAAATGAAATGTCAGAATTTAAAGAACTAAAGAGTAATCCCCATCGAGACTTTTACAATGTGAGAAAGGTAAGTGTGAGAAGGATTAAAGGTATGACACTGTTTTTAGTAGGAATTCCAGCAGTTTTGTTTTTCTTATGGGAGGTGTAGATGATATGCACAAAGTAGTGTGTGCCTACCACTCAACTGAATTAAGTTATTTTAAGAATGTTAACATTTTTCTACATGGGAGCTCTCCAGGAAAATTAGCTTGAATGTTCGTGGGTTAATTGGATTATGCTAAACTAATTTGTTTACTTATTCAGAATCAAAGGGGCTTAATTGTGTGTAGATTGCTTTAAAGGAGTGAAACAGAGTTAATCAAATGAAGCTCACTTGGATTATGAATAAAAATATCCATATGGAGGTTTAATTAATTGTAATGAATTCCAAGACATTCACGTGCATTTTTCTGCTTTCATGTAGGTAAATCCTACTAGACTGTAGTAGGAAGAGGTGTATAGATTTTAGATGATAATTGCACTTCATATTGAAAATAGGTGTTTAAATACATGTCAAAAGACCTCCCACAGAAACTAAACTGAGGGTTCATGCTGCCATCAATAGCTGATTAAAAAAGTCTGTGATATATTAAGTACAAAGATTATCTGAATTGCAGTCTTGGCTCCCTCTGAGATACACTGGGCTATAATTAAGAGACAGGTAGGGGAATCAAGGAGCTGATTTAATTTCCTGAGTTATTCACACCCAAGGGAGCTGTGTTCTCTTCAAAGCATGGAAGCAGCAGTGTTAGGCTGCTTCATTTGCTTCCCTTTTCTGAAGTGGAGAGGAAGTTACTGGAGTTACTGCTTCATTTTGATAGGTGAGATTTCTTCACAATTGTTGCTTGGTGTTTCTAACCACTTTAGGTACATTTTGCATTGTTTCTCTATGCAACTGGAAGAGGTAAATCCTTATTTTGTAACTTCAGGGTTTACTAATCCTTCTTGTTACTTTTGGATGAGCACTAGTTCATAAAAAAGTCCTCTTGGCTTTTCCCTGCAATGCCCAGTGTGTTTGCTGGCTGCTGAATATTTGCTACTGTTGTGGTAATAAGCTGTCCAAGATAAGTGTTTGGCTGTGCCAGTGTCCATAACAAGGATAGAAGCAGATGAGTTGTCAGGTAAGTTCTAATGGATTTCACCCTTCCAGCTGTTCAGTGTATGGATGGGAGGATCTGTCAGCTAATTCACTCAGGTGGCAGACACTCAGCTCCCAACCTGGCAGTTTTCTTGCATAACCCTGGAAAGACATTTGTTACGTGCCACATTCAGAGAAAACACTTGAGTAGCTGACAGACTTTAATAATAAAACACATGGTGACTGAGACATGCAGAGGTGTGAATTGGGGGACTACCACAATCAGTTTGATTGCTGAGAAGTTGCAATTAACAGGATTGTACTTGCTAAGTTCAACTTTTGTTCTAAAAGCAAATGCTCAATGTCTCTGGGCATATCTTAATTATTTTTTAATTACCTGCTGTTGAATAAGCCGCTCTACAAAAGGATTCATGTTGTTCAAAATGTGCATTGCTTCCCCTCCGGCAAGAAGCACATTCCAGAGTGCAGGAACCAGCCTGCTCTTCTCTGCCAGAGACCATTCCTACTGCCAGGTACTGCTTGAAAAATTCTTGCTGCACAGAGTTAATCTTGCTTAAAGTATTTTTATGAAGTAGTATTTTTCTGAAGCACTCTGGAGAGTAAACTGCACTGTAGATACAATTCCTGTAAGCCCCCAAATAATCTTGTTTTCCCTGTGTCTTGCTAACCCAAATAATGTTTGGAACTTCCCTGAAGTGCTTCCTCCCTAAGAAAACAGTGAAACATTTGAAGCAACACTTCTCAGCCTATGTTTTCAGATGTCTCTCTGTTAAGTCAATCCTAGGAAATGCTTACTGCTCACAAGGAAAGCAAGGAACAGGATTCACCTTCCCAAAGGGCTGTTGGTGCAGTTGTGTATCACATCCCTCAGACACGAGTGTGGAGGTCGTGGTACAACCTGCTTATATGAAAGAGCCAAAATAACGGATGGAAAGTGCCAAAATTAGAACAGATATGAATGTAGTGGCAAGGTCAGTCAGGGAACGTGTATTGCTGCATTTAGAAAGGTACACTGGAAAGCTGGCCAGGATTAATTGCTGGCATGACAACCAAATGTTACTGGTTTTCCCCTGTCTGCTGCCCCCTTCCCCACTTTTTTCCTGATTTAATAGGAGTTCTCCTCCAATGAGCTTATCTATTTTTTAAAACCCAAGATAAGGGTCATCTTAAATAAGGGATGTGCATTTTTATATCTTGTATATTGAACTTAACCAGAATGCAGCCCAAGATATGTTTTGCACTTATCAAGCTGGACCTGGAAGATTGCCCTTTGCTAAGGACACAGGTATTTCTCTGGACAGACAAGAATCCACAGGTGGTAAGACAGCAGGGCTGGCTCCCCTTGGCTCTCCACAGGAGGTGAACAACTGTCTGTGGAGGAAAACAGTGACTTTAGAGGAGACTCTTGACTGCCATCAGCAGGGTTCCTCACGTCCTCCAGCTGATGCACAGCAAAGTGCAGGCAGCACACACTCCCCACACAACACTGCCTGCAGGAAGGATGAAATTAAGCAATAAGAGTTTATGGCACACAAACTCAGAACTGAGTTTTAACCTTTGTGTACGGGGGTGTCCTGTCCTGTATGTGAGGTTTCTTTGAGGAGGGCTTCCCATAGACCTCTGTGCCCAACACCTCAGATAATTCAGAGCAGACAGTTTTGGGGTTTTTTTTTAAGGTGAAGCCAAGAGGTTTTTATCGAATGTGTATTTGCTACCTTTGTAATGTATATCCATGTACTGCATTGGCAGATGTCCTTCACTTGCAAATAGCTTTGATACAGTTTCTAAAGATGAAAAAGTCACAGCCTAAGCCTCTTTGGATATTCTTACTTCCTGTAGCCACTATTTCAATGTGTCAGCAAACCAGACCTGAGGATATGTCCTAGCAGTGACTTTTACACATCACGTTCCCCTGCCTGCAGGCTCACTAGCCCAGGTACCCAACCTTGTGTGGGGAACTGTGCATGGAAGAATGCAGTTTCTGCAGTCACAGCCCTGCTGAATGCTCTACTGCAATAGCTGGCTGCTGCTGTGACATCTGTTGGATTAAGGCATTGCAACTGATTTATTTTTTTAATTATTGGTTAGACAAAAAGGAAGTAAATTCTGTCTGGGTTTTAAGACCACATAGCTGAAATACCACTGGTTGTACTTGTAAGAAGGGAAGTTAGAGTGGGTTTAAATGCTACTAAATTCTATAGATCTCACAAAATACTGAATGAAATTAGCTGATGTCTGCTTTTTAAACATTTGATTACAAGCCTTGTGAGGGAACAGTGAACCCATACCTTAACTTCTCTGAGCTTTGATTCATTCTAAGTTTGCTTTTTTTTTTTTTTAAAAAAAAGAAGTTTGTTTTATTTCCCCCAGTAGCTACTTACCGACTTTGTAATGAAATTGTTTTATCATATAAACCAAAATGACAGTGAGTGGGAAGACTGATGGGTTAGCATCAGATCCCAGGGGAAAGCCCCTTCAGCATGAGATGGAATGGTGCTTTGCCACTGTTAACTGGCAGCAAAGCTGGCTGTTGGGCTTTTAAAGCACTGAGTGCTGCTTCTCCCCTCCTGCCTTGCAGGGATGCTGAGGCAAATTCTTGGCTCTATCCTCAGTCTTGCAAGTGAGCACAAAATACAATCAAGTGTAAAGGCATCAATCATTATAATGCAAAATTTCTGTAGAGACCATTAAGAAAGCTTTTCCTCTCTCCTTTCTTTTAGTAATTAAAAGAACAGAAAAAGACATTTGTTTCTCTTCACAGCAGTGTATTTCTGTATTTGTGTGAATTCAAACACTCTGGGGTTGGAGCCAAACAGGAAGCTGGATATGCAGGGATTCTCATCTCTCCTGGTTTCTGGGTTGCTCTGCATGGCATAAATATGAATTAGACAAGTTCCCAAGGAGCTCTGCACAGCTCTAGGGACTATTTCTGCTGCCAAAAGCATTCCTGCACTCCCCTAGGACAGAGCATTTTGTGTTTCTGCCTCTCATGCCTGTTAAAGAACTGCAAGGAGAAAATCAATCACATTGTATAAAGCTTTGCATCCTATCAGAAAAGCTGATGCAGTATGAATGTGCAGACAAGCAGGGAATCCAGCAGTGGGATGAGCAATGATTTTCCTTCAATTCAGCATTGAAATAAAGCCTGCAGAGGATTCAGTGTCAAGTTCATGCAGCCCAGAGCTATTGGATTAGAAGTATTTTCAAGTTTAAGTGTATGTGTTTAGAAAATGTGCTAGTTCACAGCTGTGGATGTTACTAATCCATGCCCTAGGGAAGTTCAGTGTTATTAAAAGGGCTGGCCTTGGCATTACTTTTTGCTTATGTATCACTTATCACTGTGAATCTAGCTCATATGCCTAATTTGGTGCAACACTGTCTCTTGATATGCACAGATGAGCATCCATAAAATAGATCTGAGATGGATGTTTTGTGGAGATCTGAGCAACAGTGGAAGGAAAGAGAAGGAATGCAGGAAGATAAGGGAGGAGGCAGAGTGGTGAGGGAAGATGGTGCTGGTTAGATATGGAGGGTGATGGCAACTCCTTCCAGCTCTAAGTTGTACACAGATGTAACCTCCTTGCCTGAGAGGGACAAGATTTCACCCCAAAGCCTGCACAGAGAATCTCAGGGTGGTCAGCTCAGTGAGGAAGGGAATAGAATAGTCTGAACTGAGAATGTACAGAGAAAGAAAGCCTGGCTTTGTTACATGGAGAATTGCTGAGTGAAGGGAATTCTACATCCTTTAAGTGAAAGAAAGCTGAATCCCACCATCTCTTGAATGATGGAAGAATTTAACCCTTGTGTAAACATTTGTTAAATGTTTCCCTTTGTTAAAAGGGTGAGTTCACTGAAGTTATGATATTGTGTTCCAAGACAGGCTTCTGTCAGTAATTCTGTTTTTCTTTCCATTGAAGATTACTGTGACCTTGAGTGAAAGGTTTTCTGCTGGGGGAGGGGTGCAGTGCAACAGGAGATTTGGTTAAGGCAATGCAGACAGGTTTTTTATTCCCCTAAGGAGAAACTGGGCTGGAGTGGCACTATAGTGAATTTGAAAATGCAAGCAGAATGTTTGCAAATAGAAACAAATAAACCTTGTGGTAGGGGTGTGTTACTAATGGTCCAGAAAAGTGTCAGCTTATTTCATGTACTGTATGAAGAACAAAATAGTAACATCTTAAACTGGGAGTGGCTTTGTCTATTTTGGAGGAGGGAAGGAGGTATTTGTCACCCTTGTATGAATTCAGTCTGTTCAAACTGTTTCAGTAGAAGCCTTTCATAATAAATAACAATGAAATTAGTAACAATCTTTTAGCATGATAACATTTCACATAATAATAACAACAATAATGACAATCTGCCTAACCTCATCAGCCCACCTAAGCTCTGTCTAAGGGTTCTGTGTTCAGATGCTTTATTTAGTCAGGATTACACTCTGCATGGTAAAAATGTACAAGAGCATACTCACTAACTAACTGTGCTAGGGTAGCTCACAGCTCAAGTCCTTAAAGCATTCCAAAAAGTTGTATTTCTGCTAAAAAACAATAAAGAAGAAAAGCTGTGTGATACTCTTATGACTTTAGACTTGAGTCTTTTATGACATTTTGTTACTGAAGCTGCTGCTTGCTTAAAGGTCAGATTATACTGGGTAGTAAAAAAAAAGGCAGCTAAAGTAGTGAATATTCTCTGGAAAAAGCATGAAGGAAATTCCAGAAAGGTCTCTGAACTTTGGGCAGATATGTATGTTTAGGTTGAAGGAGGAAGAGGTAAAAATTAAAAAAAAAAGGCAGATCTTTCTTCTCAGAATAAACCTACCATGGTTAGCTCAGCTCTAGGGCTGTGTGTGGTGTGATGTGTTTGTGGGGACTGGAGAAGATGTCACAGGAGCTCACTGAACAGCAAAGGCACACTCCAGAGAATTATTTCTCAACAGGAAGCAGGATTTTAAAAGCAATGTGATCCTTGCACACGAGCAAACAAAAGAAACAAAAAGCCTCCTTGCTTTCTGTCCTTGCCCTTCTAAACAGCAGTGAATTCATGTTGATTTGCATAAAGAGGAAGTGCTGGGTCTTGTTGTGTTCTGACTTTTTTCAGGACTCATTAATTCCAGTAGCTGAGCCACTACCTGAACCACTGCATTCTGAAATTCAATAAACTGCACTTATTCAGGGTCCTTACACCTGTATTCTCTGCCTGTGACTTGCTTTTCCTGAATATTTAGAGCCTACAGGCATCTGTTAACTGTTGGTTCACTCTCCCATACAAGTTGACCAAGCCTAGTAGTATTTCACTGTTCCAGGAAGAGTTTACAGTAAATAACATTTGTGCCTAAACCAGAGGAAGTTTATTAACCTGAGTAAGCACGTGTATAAAATGCACTTGGGTCGAAGTAACTGTACAAGTATGCTGAAGAGGGTGATAATGTGTTAAGTGGAAGTGTTTTTACTGTTTATACCCAGCATTGTTTCCTGTGCATTCATAATCTACTTTATGTTCTGTACTTAGAGACAGCAATATGTTTTTTGCTTTTTCATTTATCTTTAATGTGTCTGAGGCAATGATTAACACTAAATGTTCAGGATTCAGCCTTATATCCTGGTCTTTAGTTATGACATTCACAGGGAGAGGCTACAACAACTTGTGTATATATAACGTGCAAATAAAATGACTCCAGGTGGCAAGTGAAGCAGTGCTATTCCTGTGGCCTGGATGTCATGGCATAAACCCAGGTTTACACTGCAGGAGGGTGGCTTAAATCCTGTGCTCTGTGATCTGTTTCCTGCTGATCCTTAAAAGCAGATAAAGATATTGATTAGTTTTGTTGGGGGGATGTGAAACTGCAGAGTCACTGCACAGAGGGGAATTGGGCTCACTTTGTACATGTCCCTGTTTGCAGTTTCCTGGACAGAGAAGTCCTGGATGAGAGTCCTGCACACACTGAGGTTCAGTGGCTCCTTATTGTGGCTTATCAGAGTATTTGGTTTATCTGAGAAGTTCTCTTAGTGTTACTAAGGACTTACACATACTGGAGGGAAAACTTAAATGACAGCCCACCCTCCAGGTCTCATGAGTTGTTTGTTTGGATTGTGTTCTAACAGAGGCTGCTCAGGCAGCAGTGCAACCTTCTGAGCAAAAGCACAGCAGACCTGTGGAAACCATTTGTTTCTTGTTTTTTTTTTTCGCCAACAAAACCTGAAGGAGCACTGTCAGCCTTTCTGTGAATTTGCACTTCCCTTAGTGCATGAAGAGATCTAAGAAAAGAGATCTGAAAAGTCTGTCAGCGTTATGAGTTGCTGTATTATAATTAAACTTGGAAAAAATGGTGACAAAAATGTCTTCTGTATATTGTTCAGTTTTACTGACCTAAGATGTTTTACATGGTTGAAACACAGAAATGAAGTCTACTTTTGGAAATGGCTGAGAATTCCAAGGCCCTTCAGCCAGTGATGATAGTTATAACCACAGTCTGTAACTGGAGAGGCATTGTTGATTCATTAGTGAAGTAAAAGGATACTGATGGATCAGAGCATCCTTTAAGGAAGTCTCAAATTTAAAATGAGCCCAGGGTCAGTGACTGGAACTTGAATGTATCTTGTTGAAAAATTTCTTATTTAAATAGTAAACTACTAATTGAGGGCTACTTTACTTACAGTTCTGCTTATTGAATAATTCCACCAAAATCTCAGGGTTCTGAAACATTTTGATTTGCTTAGGCACTTATCCATTGTTACTTAAGGAATATTCTAGAAGGCTTTAGTCCCTGTTGTCAGTGACATAGATACTTTGCTAATTAAGTTTATGTAGATGGATGATAAGCATGAATAACCTTTTGATTTCAGGTGGACACTCATATCCATGCTGCTGCCTGCATGAACCAGAAGCACTTACTGAGGTTTATTAAGCACACCTATCAAACAGAGCCCGACAGGATTGTTGCAGAGAAAAAAGGCAAGAAGATGACTTTAAAGCAAGTCTTCGAAAGCCTTCACATGGACCCCTATGACCTCACTGTAGACTCTTTAGATGTCCATGCAGTAAGTCTAGTGAAATGACAAAACAAATGGGAAAAAAGCTAAGTTTTCAAAGTGCAAAATTCTGATTTCTACAATGTTTGCATGGTAACTTACTCAATCAGAATTTGACTTCATGCATTACAGTGCATGTTTGAAAGAAGTTACCACAGGATTTTTCTGTGCCTTTTATTGCAAGGCAATGCAGTTTATAAACTATTGTGTGTTCTTAAAACCACGGTTATTTGGGTTTTTTTCCTTCTCCAGGGACGTCAAACATTTCATCGATTTGACAAATTCAATTCCAAGTACAATCCAGTTGGTGCCAGTGAGCTGAGGGACTTGTATTTGAAGACTGAGAACTATATTGGTGGTGAATATTTTGCTCGTATGGTCAAGGTAAATAAGTTTCAAGCTTTTCCAGCTGTAGAGAAATGAAGGTTTGTAATAGATTTGTGATGTCATAATTGTATTTAGAGCTAACACTATGGTTAAGTGATTCCAAGTATTGGGCTTGCTCCAGCAATTCCTCAGAGGAAAACCTCTGCTAAGCCAGCCCCTGGTGCTTTCTGAATAGTTTTATGAGTTAGAAACATGCACATAAGCTGTAAATGAGCTCAAAGCTGAGTTGTGGGCAGTTTCAGACTAATGGAGAGCAGATGAGGGTCAATTCACTGGTTTAACATTTTGTTAAATTGGCTACTGGTAGTTGCTAAGGAAGTGCCTCTGCATAAATCTGCACATGCATGCAACAGGCCTCAAATTAATTTCTTAGAACAAAAAAAATCCTAGTTTTTGTGATGTAGTAGATGTCAGCTCTTCCTGAATATACAGAAGTATTGTCTAAAATTAATTGCTGTAAAATTGCTTGCTAGCACGGATTCTGGGTCAGATTCTCCATCGTTCTGCATATTTTATGTAGACATTTGCTCTAGTTTAAATAGTCTAGTTCTGATTTATCAATCTTAAACTTAGATCTGACAAAGGTGTTAGTAATGACTGCACAATAACCTTGTCCTCTAAAAGAAGGTGTCAGAGTTCTTCCCAATTATATATACAGTTAAGTTATACTCACATGATATTGGAGATAGCTTGCTAGGAGAATATTTAGATGCCTAAAATAAAACAATGGATTGAAAGACAAGAGATTCCCTTTATCTTTAAAGGGTGCCAATACACTTATGTCTGCTCTGAGGAAAATGCAATGATAAATATATTTCTAGCTGTAAATGATCTTAGTGTCCATATTAAAGCAAATATATTTATTACTTACTAGGAAGTAGCCCGTGAACTAGAAGAAAGTAAGTACCAGTACACAGAACCCCGCTTATCCATTTATGGACGGTCTCCAGATGAATGGCTGAACTTGGCAAAATGGTTCATTAAGCATAAAGTTTATTCCCCTAATATGCGCTGGATAATTCAGGTTCCCAGAATCTAGTAAGTAATCAGGAGCTCTTGGTAATCTTAATAGTTCGAAATCATACCAATGACTTAATTTCTGATAATATTTAGATGGCTTATTAGTGGTCCTGTAGTTCTGTTTATAAGCAATAGCTTGGGAGATTTATTTTTTACCATTGGTGCAGTTTTCCTGACAGTCTGGGGGTGGAAGACAGGAGATGGGGATTGAATCTTCTCTTTATGAAGCTATTCAAAACTACTGTGAATTATTTGTAAGTCTGAGACCAAAAATTACAACTGGGTGAAATCAAGCTGCATTCAAAGGCAAGTTAAAATACAATTTAGTAATGAAAATAAATCAACTCTTGAATTCCATGAAGGAGTAGAAAATGCTCTGTAAAACTGTTACCATCAAGATTAGTGACTAAATGACAGTGAACTTGGAAACAACCCAAGCTTGATGATTTCCCAGCTTGAATCCTTATCTGTTCTTCTTAGTTTTTAAGCATCCTTTGAGACTTCATTTCTTTGTTTCCAATACTGTGTGTTGTAATACAGTCTCCCCTGATAATTTAGTCAGACTTAATATCTGAGCTTCATGTTTTGAAATGTCACAGTATGAGTAGAGAAGGAGCTGTCACAGTCACATATATCCCCCAGAGTGTGCTTTTCACTGGGGACAAAGTTTCTCTTCTTGAATTTCTTACGTAGCAATTTCTTACATGCATGGCACAGTCAGCACTTTGAACGAGTCATGCACTTATGGCACATGGAAATACCATCCCTGTTTTCTGAAAGGCTCACTAAAGCAGAGCATTCTGCTTTCCTTTGGAGTAGTTACAACTTTAGGAAACAGAATCTTTCATGACAGGTAGTTCCTTACCTCCTGTTAGTAAGTGGATGTCTGCAAGGGAAGGGGTCACTGCTCTGAGGCAGCATCTACCCCTGCATGCTGTCTCTATTTGTGGAGCATGTGAGAGCTTCAGCAGAGCCTGGATGAAGCAGAGTGCCAGGCAGTGCAGGAAACAGAACAGAGACAATCTGCCCTGACACAAAACTTTGAAATTTCTGAATCCTGGTGGAACTGAAGTTCTAGAATGTATACAAATAACAGAAAGTATGAAAGTGAAGGACAAGACAAGCTTATTAAAGAATGTGTCTATTTTTTTCCCCTTCAGTGACATATTTAGGTCTAAAAATATTCTGCCTAGCTTTGGGAAGATGTTGGAGAACATCTTTGTACCTTTGTTTGAAGCAACAATCAATCCCAAAGACCACAAAGAATTGCACCTATTCCTCAAATACGTAAGTATATTTGGATTTTCTGTCTCACATGAAATAGATCCTCTAGTACTCATATTTTATTTGGTCCACAGCTGTTCCCAGACACCATAAAAGCTTCCTTCTCCATAGATGGCTTGTATTATTGTTTCAAAGCCCTGTACAATTTAATAAAAGTCTGACTGAGGTCCTGTTGTCAAATAAGCTGTTTATTTCCTCAGCAGTTCAACACCTATTTATTTGTGCTTTCACTAATTACCAAAAATGTTTGCATGCTCTTGTGCATCATCATCCTGGATGGTCTGGACTGGCCTCCAAGAAGGAGGCAGCTGAAAGGATGCATTGTTTAGATCCTGATGGAGCTCAGGAGAGAAGTGGGGATGTAGCTGCGAGGACAAGGTTAACACAGACATTTCTGAGTGTGCCCCAAATCAGAACTCTGAGGTTTTGCTGGGAGCCTCCTGCTTTCAGCTGCTTATCAAAGACAACAGATGAGTTCCAAGGATTATAGTGTGGATCTTAGGGACTCTTGCAGCTCTGTAAACCCCTGTGAGAGCCTGAAGGCTTTTGTGCACCTGGGCTTCCTGTTTGTCTCAGAAGAAGAAAATGGGTGAAACTTTGAGAAAACATGTTATTCCTGCTGTTTGCTGGTATGGTGGGATGCAGAGCAGCAGGACTGCTAGGATAGGAAGGGAAACTAAGAGGGACTGGAGACTTTGTTCAAGAAAGTCCTGAAGCAAGAGTGACACTGAAGTTTGCTTGTAGAAAACCCTAATTGCTGTGAATCTCCTATCCCACCAGGTGACTGGCTTTGACAGTGTTGATGATGAATCCAAACACAGTGGCCATATGTTCTCTGACAAGAGCCTTAACCCTGACCTGTGGACCAGTGAGAAGAATCCCCCATATAGCTATTATTTGTATTATATGTATGTGAACATCATGTTGCTAAACAACCTTAGGAGGTAAGTAGCTATTTTTCCAAGAAAACCACTATCTTGTTCTCAGACTTAGTCAGTGTCTAGATTACAGATCTTCTGGAACAAGGGTTATTTTGGATTATTTAAAGAGTTGAATCACTTGAGATATTTGAAAAAAAAAAACTACAGAATTAGTTCAAATGAAATAGTCAGAAATTGTAGAGGCATCAGATTAATATCTTGGTTTGGTATTTGTGTGTATTTTGGGTTTTTTAACTCCTTAAAGCTGCATATATCAAACAAAGCAAAACACTTATTGACCTTTGCTTGGCTTCACAGTGGATTTCCAAGTACAATGTACCTGCCTCTGGGTGGCTTGCCATCTCCTGGTAATTTAAGAGACACAAAGTTCTGTTGTGACACACTGCCTTAGGGGCTGCTGCATTCACAGACAGACCAAGGAGGACACAATTCAAACTGCACATCCAGCTAACTTCCTTTAGCAGGCTTATTGACTCACTCATTTTTACTACTTTTGAGACCAGTGTCTGGGCAAGTAATGCAGGGAGTTATGTGACATCAGACTGTCAAAGCAGATTTTGGCATCAGGCTCAGGGAAGCCTGAAATTCAGTGTGAGGTTATGTTGCTAAATTTGCAGCTGACTCATTGAGTGACCTGCACAACTGACTCCAGCTGAAGCACAGTGAGGTATCCATTGGTATGACAGTGTCATCACTTTCCCTAAAGGATTTGGTTCATTTAGTTATTTAGGTTATTTTAGTAATTTAGAAAATGTTTGGGGATTTTCTTATAGAATGTGCATAGATTTGTCATTTTACAATTTTATCCAAGTTAACATTCCAAATGTTATTTCTTCTCTCCCACTGCTACTCCAGGCATTATTGTCTCTATCATCCTAGTTGATCAAAATTCATAATACAAAGACCCACATTAAATTACCTTGTATGTGCAGCAAACAGGCATAGTTGCTAGTTTTAATTCTCCAATGGAAAGGACACACTACAGCAGATAAGTCATGCTTTTCTCCTGACTTCTTTACATTCTCTGCAGTCTACATGCTTTTTTTATACCAAGGACAGATTCTGCCAGAACTAATGCATTTCTTTTTTACCTCAAGATCATTTCAACCACTGTATTAAAATGCCCCCAGATAATCATTAAATATTCTTTACAGCTAAGTGAGATCCTGACAGAATTCACCAATGAGTCACTACAACTGTTCACCCTGTTAATCATACTGAGTATTTGAGTTAACACAGCCCTGACAAGACTGTTTTATATTTTTGGTAATATTAGCAAGGATGGATTACTTCCTCACATCAGGAGAAATGTTACTAAATTTCCACCCTAGAATTGCCTTATATTTTAGCACTCTTTGTTGAAATTGTGTTTTAAACATCTCCAGATACTTGTGGGACATCTGTCTGAACCGAGTCACAGGGTCCATTATAACCTCAAACCCAGCATCACTTTTAATGTGGATGATAACATAATTCTAAAATTACAGTGTCACGTCTGGTGTAGTAACTAACATTGCTGCTTCTGAGGGTGTGGTTTTATGCTACACTTACCCTGGTGACATGGCAGGCTCTCATCACACCAGTACTGGTAGCTAACTCGTGGCAATGTGCTTCCCCTTAGTTCTCATTTTGAACCAGGAATTCTGTAGCCATGGGTTGCATTGCTTTGCTGAATTTTCCATCTGTCAGTTCACTTAAATCCATTCAGTAGCTGTTCACCCAGTGGGGTGACAATTGCTGAATGAGGTGCTCTGGGGAAGGAAAGAAGAAGACACAAACTATGTCTGGTGGTAGAAGGGGCTTCAGTAGTGGGACACTCCCTTTTAACAGCAGCCTGGTTAGATGTCACATCAAACTGTAGGAGAATGTGTAACTTGATTTTCTTCTATTAAAATTCACATATTAATGACAGTAATATACCAAACAGATAAAGAACAGTGCCTTTTTTTAAGAGCAACTTGCTTTTTATCTCCTTAGGGAAAGAGGAATGTGCACTTTCCTCTTTCGACCTCACTGTGGAGAAGCTGGGTCTATCACACACCTTGTTTCTGCCTTTCTGACAGCAGACAACATCTCTCATGGATTGCTCCTGAAGAAGGTATTTCCTTGGTTGCTCCTAAACTAATCATTGTGTGCTCAGACATCCGTCACTGGTTCAAACAGCAGGCACCAAACTGACTTTTATCCAAGCAGCCCAAAATTAATTTTGGGCTGCCCCATTAATCCACTTTCTTAGCAAGGCACGAGTAACTTCAGTTTGGTCAGAAACTCCAGCCAGACCATCCCAACACCAGAACACATGGACCTGTTGGAGGGAGTCCAGAGGAGGCCGTGAGGATGCTCAGTGAGCTGAAGCACCTCTCCTGTGAGGAAAGGCTGAGAGCACTGGGGTTGTGCAGCCTGGAAAAGTGAAGGCTCCAGGGAGACCTTCTAGCACTTTCCAGTACCTAAATGGGAGTTAGAAGAGAGCTGGAGAGAGGCTTTTTGCAAGGGCAGGTAGTGACAGAAGAAGGGAGAGCTGAAAGAGGGTAGGTTGAGATTAGATACTGGGAAGAAATTCTTTACTGTAAGGGTGGTGAGGCACTGGCACAGGTTGCCCAGAAGCTGTGGATGTCCCATCCCTGGAAGTGTTCAAGGCCAGGCTGGATGTGGCTTTGAGCCACCTGGTCTAGTGAAAGGTGTCCCTGCCCATGGCTGGGGGTTGGAACCAGATGCTCTTTAAGGTCCTTTCCAAACCAAGCTATTTAATGATTCAATGAAATAAATAATCTCAACTGAACTTCCTAGTCTTTAACTACAAAAGCACAGCTTTGTCTTTACAGGGAAAGAACTGTTCAGATATATCAAAGACCTGACAGCCCCTGTTTTTGGTTACTCCAAGCAAAGCTAGAATTACCTGAACAAAACTTAAAACTTTAGACTTGTTACTTCTCCCTGGTTTAGTCCCAGAAAAACTTAAGAAAAGCTCTCATTTTTTCTCTCTGTGGACAAAGGTCATTTTCTCTGATTGGCATTTCTGTACTTCAGGGTTCATTCAGAAGTTCTTTAAGGGTTTGATTATTTTGATCAAGAAATTCTACATAGCTGTTTGACAATATTTTAAATAGAACTCAATTGTTATGACAGAACAAATGTTATAATTCCTGTCACATCAGTTAATAAGAACCATCACTCGACCCCATCTGAAGGGCACTGTTTCATAATTAAAATAATTGGTCAGTGGGTGGCAGACTTGTACTTAGTTTCCTGTAATCTTTGAGGAGTTCCCTTGTAAGTGAGATTTTTCTGATTAATTCTGGAAAATTCTCTGTATTTCTCAACATAACCAAGAACAAAGAAAAAATCTGCCTAAAATCATGTCTGATACTATGCTCACAAGTAGTAATTCCCAAAATTAGACCCAGACAGAGCAGCAGTAAAGCAGTGTGTGACCAAAGAATTCTCCTCTTCACTCTCTCTCCTGCACAGCCTGATGTGTTAAGATGGCATAGCAGGTACTAATAATAGTAACAGTAGTAAAGGTACTTGTTAGGTTCACAGGTTGGCTAAGGCAAAATAGTAATAAAGATGAGGTGATCACAGATCATTTATATTATGTACAACAGCAACACATGACTTCTCATAAATTAAAACTCCTTTTGCTCCTAAAATTTGGACTGCAGCTCTGGAAATAAAAAATTACTTAGCAGTTCTTGCCCATCTGTTTTCTGTGACTTTCAGGTTTTTGGGGAAGGTATGCAGCTGGTATCAAATGCAGTGCCCATAAAGGTCATATATACTTACTAATCTACAGTAATATTAGTCACCTTATTTTTATAAATATGACACCTGTATTTAAGAACATAAATTATTTTTATAAAAATCAGTAAGATTTAAAATTCAGACTTGTAAATATTTTGTAGAGAAGTCATAGCTTAATGTCAACCTAATTTTTTTGGTCTTAGTCTTCCCTCTGTAGTGCTGTTTCCATTTTATCCAAGGTGCTCTTTTTCATTATCCTGTAGTACCATTAAATGTGACTGTGTTTTGTTTTGCAGAGCCCTGTCCTCCAGTATCTTTATTATCTTGCACAAATACCCATTGCTATGTCCCCACTTAGTAACAACAGCCTATTCCTGGAGTATTCAAAAAATCCACTACGGGAATTTCTCCATAAGGGATTGCACGTCTCCCTCTCCACAGATGATCCTATGCAGTTCCATTATACAAAGGTAGGAATCACAAAAACACTGGCTTTGAATTTGGCAACAGCACCACACGGGTCCAGAATGACCTGAAAGCTGTTTTATTTCATTGCTTAGGACATTATGTCATGTCTTTCAGTCACTTCATTCATTCTCCCTCCTCATTCTCTGTCTACTACTCACTGTTAGGCTTCAGAAGGAAATGTCTGATTTCCTAATTATGTTTCTTTTGTACTCTTGCCTCTCCAGTGTTGGCTGTTGAAGTATATAATGAAGGATGAGGCTGAAGGGAGGTTTGAGCCTTCATAAACAATCCTCTAGAGTGCCAGGAAAGTCCAGTTTCCTTACTCTAATAAGTCTGGGGAAGTACATTACAAAAACACGATGTGGACTCTCAAGATGCCACATGAGCTGCTTGCTCAGTGAGCTGAAACAGATTCCTGCCCTTGGGTGGCCTGGCGGGACAGGAGTGCCTGGTCACTGGCTGTGATGCCCTCGTTGGTGGCTGGCACCGATTTGGGCCATGCTGTGCCCAGAGGGGCCCATCCATGGCTCAGCTCCGTGTCCCGGGACAAGCAGAGCCCCGCCGGCCGGGACGCGGCGCTGCTGCTGCCGCTGGAGCGTGGCTGCAGTGACACGGAGTGTGGAGGAGCCTCCTCTGGGACAGCCCGCTGGGGCCACACCGCCCTCCTGCTGCGGGAGGGCAGAGCAAGGAATTGCCCTGCTGCCTGTCCATGTGCACATTCACCCAGGCTTTACAGCTGGGTGCCCCAGGGTGTTCCTGTACCCTGGGGGCTCCTTTGCAATTGCCTGAGAAATGCCTCCAAGGATCTGGACTGCAGGCTGCAATTTCTTAGACTAAGCTAACTGGATACCCAGTACCTATTAATTATTAGCCAGTCCTTGGGAAATTTGAAATAAACAATTCTTTTCATAGTAATTGTGATTTTTAAAGTTTTAAACTTCTAATTTTTCACAGCTGTCTAAAGAGCATGCATAAAATCCTTAATTAGTAATGAGTAAATATCCCCATTTATATCTTATTTACATATAATTTAATATTAAATGTATTTTGGTGCTGCAGGAAGCTCTCATGGAAGAATATGCTATTGCAGCTCAGGTGTGGAAACTCAGTACCTGTGACTTGTGTGAAATAGCCAGAAACAGCGTTCTGCAGAGCGGATTGTCAGATAAGGTAAGTGTGTCTGGAAAACCTCTTTCACAAATATTAGGGCAAGTAGGAACCCAGAAGTCAATAGTCTGACCACTGAATAGCAGATGCTTAGTGATGTATTTGTGCACATCCCTGTCCTCTTTTCCAGAAATAGTCAAAACTATCTGCTATGCAGTCTTACATTACAAGTAAAGTATTAACATTACTTTTCCCCCGTTAGCTTTGTTTTGCAATTCTCAAAATATGCAGAGATGCCAGATGCCTGTTTATACTCAGTTCTCCTTCCACTTACAAACTTAATTATCTGGGTGATACCCCTCTGCCAGTGATTTTCTACATCACGTCTCAGCATTAAGTAAAAACAAACAGCCTGTCATTAGCAAGACACGTTTTTGCTTAAAAGGGAGTACTACAGAAAATATTCTTGTTTAGATAGGCAGTCAGATTAGATTAAATTCCCTTTTGGCTTTAAAATTCTATACAGCCAGAGCATTCTCTAGGACTTAATTTATATCATCCTCTCTTCTATGTCACTTTTGAACAATTCTTTGAAGGAACTGGTATGTGAAGGGGCTTCATGAATATATTCTGTTGTTTCTTCCAATATTTCCTAGTGACAATTACTCATTTTGCTCTTGTGCAACATTTAACTAACAAAAGAGACCTAAGCCTCTTTTTGCCCTCTCACATGCAAGATGTAGCAGTGAGGGCTGAACACTAACACAGAGGGTTTTAGCAAGCCAGACTGAGTGCAGTTTTGAGTGATTATATGGATAAACTTTGGCCTTAAAATCTAAACTGGTTAAGACTCTGAGGAAGAGTTCAATGGCCAGCTGGTTGAAACTGCTTTTTTTCACTTGTACTGGACTCATTTAACTAACAAACACTTATTTCTGCAATAAATCAAAACAGTTGAACTGACTTCTTCCTTTCTACATTTAATCCCATTCACAGGAAAAACAGAAATTCCTAGGGGTGAATTATTGCAAGGAAGGGCCTGAGGGCAATGACATTCGAAAGACAAATGTTGCCCAGATCCGGATGGCCTTCAGGTACGAGACTCTGTGCAATGAACTCAGCTTCCTGGCTGATGCAATGAGAACAGAAGATATTTCTACTCTGTCCAAGTAGTTACAAACTCAAGAGAAACAAGAACATGTCCCTCCTGAGTGAATTAACATCATCTTTGATGCTACCAAGATCTAGCTGAACAGTACAGAGATAAAGGGAGTATCTGTGGAAGGTGAACAGCATTTTCTGTCACCTGCTACTTCATGATTCTCGTTGCAAACATTTTGGTTTCTATGAATTTTAGGCTTTTTAAGATTGCTGTAAATACTAAATGCAAACTCAGAATTATGTGCTCTGTTTCATACTGTCTTAACTGTGCCCTGCAGTGTAGCCTGGGAAACCAGAGAGAATATCTGTAGTGCATCTGTGCCATGCACCTGAAGATCCCACAGATTCTGACAGCACACACCCACCTGGTTTGGTCCTGCAAGTCTCAGTACCAGTCATGGCTTTTAACACTTTTAAGTTTAACCCTTTATTCATTAGCAGTTTCTATGGGGTCCAGAATTTTGAGGCTACCCTTTCATTCTGGAAGGTGTTCTGACACAGTTTTTAACTCAATGTTTCAGCAGTTATATTGGAAAACAAGAAAAACCAACACTGGGTAATCTTGTAATCAATGACTAATTAATTCCTGTTGTTATGTAGGATGTCAGTGAAGAACAGCAAATGAATGTTTTTTAATTTAGCAAGTGGAAAACATGGTGTCAATATCACTGTAATACATTGTAATGAGTCTAATTATATCATGAAAATTTTACCTTGAAAGTTGAGAACACTTTTTTTATTGCTTTGTAATGGGAATATGTGGATATGCCCACTCAAATTACTCAGAAATTTATGCAGATAATTCTGGTTGCATGTAAAGAGAAATTTTTTACTTGAAAAAGGGAAGTGTTCTTATGAATCAGTGGTAGAAATGCCAGACCTGATTCTGGTCCTACTTCTGACATTTTTACATGTGTTTTAGTCTGTATTTTAATCAACTACAGCTGAATGGGAAGTCAAGCTGTCTATTTATACAGAAGCCAGCCCACTTGAAATCTGTAATTTCAAATCATGGTATGTTAAACTTTTTATTTAGGAGGAAGTGGTTAGTACAGTACAGCTACTGGAGTATTTATCACTTTCAATCTTCTTTCTATTTCATCATCCTTATGACACAGTACTACTCCTTCGGAGAGGATTAAAGGTAATAACATGATGGCACCTATTATTGTAGAAGCTGCACAGAGTTTCACACCAAAAAAGACTCGAGGCCAGGGGCAGCAGAGGGTGTGGATGCCCGAGTCCAGCACTGCACTACTCAATTCAAAGGCCAGCAGTCCCTAAGGCAGGATGTGAGCCCAGGGTTAGACCCCTGGCTCTCTAATATCCTGCATAGGGATGCTGGGCTTCTTCAAACAGGTATTTAGCATTAATGCATAAAAAGAAATTAACTGATACTGGCCCATCAAGTCTCACCTGACCTCGAACCCTGCATGTTGTGCTCCATCAGATGTCTTGTGCCACTTGTATTCCCTAGGCCAGGCCCTTCTCCTGGAGCTTGGGCACCTATGGCCTTCCTTTCAAGAGCTCTTTGGGTCTCACTTTCCCTTGCAAATGCAGCCAAAAGTGGCAGTGGTGACACCACCAGTACCAAACTACCCATTAATGGCATAAATGTATAGAGGCACTGAAGACTTTCCTCAGGCTGTGGCAGTTTAAAAGAGATACCTACAAGGACACCCTTTTAATGTATCTGCTGTCCTGAATGGAGATTACAAGGAAATGGCACTAAAGTAGGGGAAGGAAGAATTCCTTTACCACCTCCTACAGCTGTGCAGCTTTGCAAGAACCCCCAGAGAGAGACAGCTAAACCTAAAGATGTCAGGAAGCAGCCTGGAATGAAGGCTGCTCCAAGGGAATTAAGGCACAAGAGGGAGAGTTCTGGCCATCCATTCACCATCACAGTTAGCCAGTGTCATGCAGAAAGAGCTTGATGATTGCAGTGATTGCAGAGGTTTTTCATCCAAAACTAGGGCTGAAGGCAGGTGGTGGGAACTTGAGTTTAGCTCTTTAGTGCCCCAGCCAACTATCTGCAGTGTGCCAGATTTTGTATTCCTTGTACCCCTAAATACCATGTGACATCACGGTATGCTGCCCAGCTGAACGAGAGTAAAATTGTCCCAAGTTCTCAGTCAGCAGCCCCTGTCAGCCTCACTGTTAGGAACTTTAGCAGCTCACAGAATGCAGTCTCAGAATTGGTGTCATTTGCTTAGGAGTCTGTGAAAGTGGTTTAAGCTGTTTAGCTGCATCAAATGCAAGTGTCTTGTTTTCATCGGTACAGCTTCCTAATAAACTGTTACCCCTGTTTGGGATAAACATCTGCATCCATAAATAATCAACATGCTTGGTATGAAGAATTTCAACTCTATTTCCGACTGATAAACGTTGCTTTACTTGGATTGTTTCACCTGAAGATTGCTATTAGTGCTGCTTTTGTTGTCACATTTCTTATTTAGTTACCTTAAAATTATACTGAATTTGTAGATGTTTGATACCTTTTCAGCTTTCCTTACCTCAGGTTCTAATAGGTCTGTAGCTGTTATTGAAAAAAAAACTGGATTTGAATATTCAGTGAATGGACAGTAACTGGGATTCTGACAATAGCCACAGTAACATGTAAGTGGTCATGACCACAAGTTCTGCTTTCTGTGCTTTCTTGTGTGCTGCTTTTAAGGGGAAATTGGGCATATAGTGTTACATTTGGGAAAAATATTAACAGACATCCTTTCAAGCTTCCACTACTACTCCATTTCTCCTGGTCATCCTGTAATTAGACAAATGTTACTGAATCCCAAGCTCAGTTCTTAAGCTTTGCCTTGTTTTCTTTTTTTAAAGTTGCACTTTTGTGCTATTTTGAGGCTGTTCAGAGCAACCTTGTGGATTCAGGCTGTGGCTGGAGTGAAAAAGTAGATCCAGCACAAGTCACTGCTGTACACAGGGACACCAGTGCAGGACAGGGCAGTGGCTGATGCCCCCAGCTGTGCTGAGGTCAGACTTGGGTAGAACACAGCTGGTTTGACTCAGGGACTGGAAGAACATCACTGCAGGTGGCAACTGGGTAAAGCATTGCTGCAGCATGGAAGAATATCCTACTTTCTCTTGACTTCATTAGGAAACAGGTTCAAAAGTTATTCAAGCCTTCCTTAAATCTGTTGGTTAAAAAGCCTTTATACTTTCAACATGAAATGGCTACTTATGGTTATTTGATGTTTACAACCTATCTACCTGAACAATTTCTGTTCTGTTACTTCAGCAAACTTAAGGCATTTACTCTGCTATTGGAGAATACATATTTTTTTCACAGCCCAGAGCCACCTTATTGTCTCCTATCATCGTTCTTTATGTGTGGCTAAACCTTTCTGTTCTCTTTGCCTAGTTAAAATCCAAGTCTGAAAAGGTGTCTGTAGAAACTGCTTTTTTTCTTTCTGTGCCTGGGTTACATGATGTTTATCTTTTGCCTCTTGTGGAAGCATTAAACATTACATTAATAAATGAACTACAAAAGAATATGGTTACTGGTTTTGTGTGTAGCTCCTCCAAGTCTCCACATTTAAGCAGAAGGAAAACCCCATGCAATGAAAGTGACTAAACCTAAATAAAGCATGAAAACTGAAAAAACCCCAGTGGAGATAGAGAAGACAGTAAGTACTATTGAGGAGAAGGAGCTAAAGGCTTATCTGCCTTAAACCAATTGAGTGTTAATGAAAACAAACCATTCAGACCTGGCATAAAGTTCTGAAAGTGAAATTGCATTGCTGCCCCCATGGTTTCTTGGTGCCCACCCTGCTTCCCTGCTTTTCTAAGCTGGGCACCAGGGCAGAGCATGCAGCAGCTCTTCCTCATCCTGGAGCCTCATCTGGATATTGAGCTGAGAGTCAAGAGAGCCACCTTGGGAGCAGGGAAGCAGTCCTGACACTCAGGGCAGAGCAGTTGTACTGTGATTCCATGAGCATGCACAGCAGCTTTATCTGACACAACCCAACCAAGAAGCCAACAAGTGACAGATTTAAATAAATAGTATCAACACAGATATCCTGCTACAGTCACCATGACTTTTGAGGAAAAGCTTAACACAAAATACTTCAGTAAGAAAGGGAGTCAAGATTTTTAGATGAAGATTAAATCATGATCTCTTTCAGTACACAAACTCTTTATTTCTGTGCAGGAGCAGCACTGGAGAAGCACAAGAGTACAGGTTCATCTGTAACTGAGGAATGTGCATTTCTCCCTCACACCTCTGCAAGCACTAAACACCACAGCACAGAGAACAGTCCCTATAATAGTGAGACACCAACACCACTAATTCATTAATCATTCACCATGACTAACAGGGACTGTCTCACATAAAAAGTAGTTTTTGAAGATCTATTAAAATGGGTCAGAACCACATCAGCATGGAAGCACAGACTTGAATCAACTCTTACCTTCTTACACATGCAAATTTCAGAAGTGCAGGTTTCCCACTACTTTAAGCTTACTTTGTGAAAACACCTTTCATTTTTAAAGAGCACTTTGATACTAAGAGTACTCATTTAACCATGTATTGGATTGTATTCTTCATTCCAGCAGACACACTTTGCAATGTTCTACCCAAGTTGACAAAACTGATAATTCCTTTTAATATAAACCTACAAACCCCATGCCCAGTGTTTACTATTTGAGTGTTGATGGGTTTGTGAGGTTAAGTAAAGATCTGCTAATGAACATGTTGGCAGCTCAGACACAAGAGCAGAATGTGCTGTCCCATCCCTCACTGATGGAACACTGGCTGGCTCACAGAATGTTACCTGGGGATCCCACACAGCAGGAAAAGCACACAGCCCCATCCAGGCTAATTCCAGTGACACATCCCAGCAGGAAAGTTTTCAGTCCTTAAAGAATATTGCTGTATGATAAATTCTAGGCCTTGGAATCAAACATCTGAAGAAAGCACAGTTAACAAATACTCAGTTTTGAAATGACTCATGTTTAAGCAGAATTGTGTTCACCCACTCAAAACAGGTGAGGATAAAATCTTTGGCAAGTTAACTTCAAGCATAATTTAACAACACAAAACCAAAGAAAATACTTAATTACTGTCACGTTACTTCCATTACAGAGTGTGTGTGAGTACAAAATTAAAGCACTATGTTTATGCAGTGTAAGGATTAAGGCCAGCCAGGTTAACATACAGCTCCTACTTATTTCAAACATCCTTAGGGCTTCCTGAGGGGGCTGTTCTGCCAGGGTGCAGCTGGATGCACAGCACAAAGAACCACAGCCAAGATGTTCCTTCCAAAAATAATGGATTTGGCACATCCAGCTCTACAGGGGTGGGATTAAACAGCTCAGTTCAAACCCATACACATAGATCTCAGTGGTTGTCCTGGTTTCCAGAACTGGAAAGAGTATGGATTAGAAAATCTTTCTAATTAGGTATAGAATTTTCTTTAAAGGAAAGAAAAGGAAGTACACCATTTCCCATGAAAAAAAGAACCATGCCTATTACATTGATATGGGGGCTCAAACTTGAAACCTAGTAAATATAAAGGTTTGCTAATTGCTCTGGTATACCTACCTCCTGCTGTGCCTGTCAACTGGTCATTTTATCCATTCTAATTTCCTGATCTGTTAATGAATTCCTCTCCCATTTCTCCCTTGGCTTTGAAAGATCCAAACAGATAAGCCAAGTAACTAGACAGAGGAAACAGTTACATTAATTACATATTTCAATTCTTATTTAAAAACAGGAAAAAATAAGAAACAGTATTCCAAACCTTAACATTCTTAAACTTTAAAATACCATCAGAAATGTGATGAAGTAACTTGGGGAAAAAGTGTATCACACTTCTCTGAATATAAAAATCCTTTCCCAGAACAAGCTTGCTCCTCAATATTGACCTTTTATGAATTAAGAGTTGTTTAATGTTTCCCATCACTGCAGAAGGTTCCCATTTATTTGTGTACCTAGAAGAGGTCAAATCAGAGCCAGGGTTTTTTTGCAGAGCTGCATTAAGGTACCTTGTTGATACCAGCCTTTAAGAGAGCTCTGACTCACAGTGCCACACTTTTAACCATACCACCTCTACAGTGCAGTTGTATTTGGATCAAAACTCAGTTTTCAGACTTCTGTGGTACTAAAGCCAAGAGATTCCTTAATCCTAAAAGAACTCTGACATTTCTTCCAAAGTAACTTTATTGCACAATTCATACACAAAGTTTAATATAGTGGAATGTTCTTAGCTATTAATACGATCTCTAATGTTTAAATTACAATTTCACATTAAATCTGTAAGAAATGTTCACTTAACACAACAAAGTTAATTTGTTCTAATGCCCCCCACCAACAGCTATTTGCAGTAATTCACATTTTCAAGGTCTAGCTTCTGCAACTCATTGCCATGTCCATGCCAATGAATTCCTTTTCCAAAATTGTTTGCTAAATGTTGCACTTCAGACTAATACCAACCAGTAACAAATTACTAGTTTTTCAGTGTTAAAGTATCTATTTCTCCATATAACATACAGTACATGTATTTTACAAGGCACACATTACAGTATCTACATCACAGCAGTGTGAATTACAGCAACTTAATTTAAAAAAGCTGTACAGAATACAAAGTTTACTTTTTCACTATTTAAATAATTTTTGCATTAGTTTATATTGTAATTGTCATTATGCTGCAATTAACAACCTGTTTGCATCATTATAAAATTACATTTTAAGAAGTTCATGTAAGTTCTCAGCAGAAAGTCAACTTATAAAATCTCAGTTCAGAAGTATAATTCCTGAAGTACGTGAAAAATAAAGTTAGCTTGAAGATTTCATTTAGATGTTCTTTCTGTTCCAGTGATATAAAAAGTTTAAAAAATTCAAAGGTTATTTGAAAGTTCTGAACATGGACTAATGCAAGCTCAAAAAGCAAAAAGAAACCAAACTGGTGCATGACTAGGAATATTTGCACATTTTAGTGGAAAATCCTGGACCAGTAACAATTTGCAGCCCAAACAATAACTGCCTTTATGCAACCAAACACTCCATACATTTACTGAGGAATATCTCATTGCTATAATGGCTTAAGAAAGGGGAGGGAAAAAGAGTTCTAAGCTATATACACTCCTAAAATGATTTTTCCATAGTTAAATACAGATTTACACACTGAGCCATACTGGCTCTCAGATGACAGACACATGAAGAGCACGTTGCTTCCTTCTCTTAAAACCTATGACAAATTTGACAATGGTGTCACAAGCCAAGCTCAAATGGGTGCCATATGTTGTGCACATTCTTTAACAAATTGATGTATGATAGAGAAATTTTAAAGATCTAATTAAATGATTTTGTACCCAATTAAGAAAAATAACCTAAATATCCGTATCTACATGTGCCTTTTAGTTCAGAACCTGTCTGTGACAAAAGAAATTAAGCCTTATGGCATCATGGAATTTTAACAGGCATGGTAAGGAAAAATGCAGCCTTACAGTAAGCAAGATTTATGCTGATATTCCCTCAAATGCTACACTTGAATATTTTAACTTGATGTTACTGAGTGAGAAAAAGTAGTATTTGTTTATCTATATATATATAAAAAAATTAATTCTCTACAGTAGCCATTCATTTCCATAACACTATTTATGCACGAGAGGCTTAAGACAGGTTTCCTGAATACTAACAATTTTAGACTGTCTAAACTCAGCTCTTTAAGATTTTATTCTGCTAGCCACAAGATACTGTTGCACTCCAGTTGTGATACCTCTTATCCCAAGCTGTCACATACATATCTCACTGCAAGCAACATTATTGTTGAAGAAGTTTCTCTCTGCTACATAAAAGCATATTGCACTTGTAGATATAAAGTAGAGCACCCTTACTTAGATTATCACTTGTAACATTTCATGTACCTTTTAACTCTGATCTCACTACCTCCAAAACTCAAGAGGAGCAGATAAAACCACAGCATCAGACTAAACTACACCGTAAGTGCTAATTCAAATAAAGGCATTCTCTTCAGATACGCCCCATGTTTAGAAATAATTTTAGCTATTCTTTATCAAAAACTACCAAGAAGCTGATTTACTGCTTTTAGGATTGTGTATGAAACTGTTTAATGTTTCCAAGCTAATAAGACTATGTTAAATATCATATTTAAAAAAATATTCTAAAAGATAAGTCTTGTTAGAAGAATAAGGGGAAGTGCACAAGTACATTTACCGACCTGCCTACACTCTCTAAAACAGATTTAAAATAATTAATACTAAAAGTCATAACAGATCAGATTAAGTATCTGTAAACACTAAGAGCAGCAATAACTTCCTACTGAAGAACAGGCAGTGGGACATCTTCAAGTTTCAACAGTAAAATTTCAAATTAATAACCACTAGTGCTAACTCATCTTTATTCACATTAGCTGTGAATAAGGGACTGCATTTAAGGGTCTGTGAGGTCAAGCCACCTGCCATGGTGCATCTCTGTGGCAATACACTGTGATGCTCAAACAGTAATTTGCAGTTGTAGTTGTGCTGATATAGATTGCTTCATCGAGTAGCTGAACTGTTAATATCAAACGCTGTTGTTAAAGTAAACCTTGTTAATGATCAAAGAGTTTGCTCAGAGAACAGTTTAGTAACGAAGACTGCACACACAGACTTGCTCAGATACCCTGTGCTTTAGAAGAGCAGCGCAGACTCACAGCAGCCAAGAGGAGAAGGGAAGGACAGACTGTGGAAGAACGGCAAGGAGAGGTAAAACCAGACGGTCGGGAAAACCAAAGCTTCAAGTGGTTCTGCCATGATCAGCCTGGTGGGCAGGGTCAGGGTCTGTGGGGCTGCCCCGCCTCATCCACCATGTTAAGGATGTAAGTGGCAATGTCATCTTCTGTGGGGGCCTCTGACACCACCCAGGAATCTCCTGCCCCAGTCACCTGCCGGCGGCACACAGGACAGTTTCTGTGACGGTCACTCCTGTCAGGAAGGCACAGAAATGAGTCGTTTTCTGATGTTCTCTTCCTGGCCAGAAAAAGCCAAAAGAGCCCCCACACAAACAAAACACAAACAAAACCCAACTCACTGAGAACTTCAAGAATGATCTCAACTGGATCAGACCACCTATCTGTTTTGTTTGTTTAAAAACATCTTTTTTTTTGAGGAAGACTTCTGAATGGAGCTCCATTCTTTGAGTGAAAATCTGGAATCATGTTCCTCCTAATCATTTGCTCAGGTCAGACAGGATGCATCTGGCTACCTAGCCAGAAAGTTTAAATGGAAATTCACTGTCTAATTTAATTCTTCCAATCTTCAGGAATTCAGCTGAGGTCCTTAGAAACCAGTCTCCATAGGCTTCCTAGATAAAAAGAAGGAGCCCTTTTCCTGAGTCATACAGCCCACTGAAGTTTAGAACTGGTCCCTCAGAGTCCCATCCCTCTCCACCATCTTGGGCACCCCAAACAATTATGTTTGAGCTGGGAGCCTTTGTTATGCCTAAATTAAGAGGAGATGAACCTTAAAAATTACATACACAAAAAAAAGAGCATGGTGTAACTGGAACTTAGTGAGGAGTTCAGCTGATTCATCAGCCAAAGCAGCATATAATCCACTCTCCACCACAGTCACTAAACTAAGCCCTGTCTTGCTGGCAAACATCAAGATATTTTCCCAGAAGAGAGAAATTATAATATTCTAAGATCTAGTGATTTTTCACTATGATTTTTTCTTGTGGAAGTCCAGTGTTTGTTACAGGAGCAACTTCCTTGGTAAGTCTTTCAAAAAGCCACCAAACAAATTCTTATGCACAAATGACATGTAAAACCATTTTCATTAACTAGCCAAAATAAAGCCTTTAACAGAGCAGGTCTGTGCTCTCTAATGCCAGACTGCCAGGACACTTCCCCAATCCTTGTAGGCCTGCATGGTCAGACAAGAACAATGCTCCTCCACAAAGCAATTTTTCTCTCCCACTTGTCCAACAACTGGTGTATCAGAGATGCAGAAGCTGGAAAGGTGTTCAGTGTACTGTGAAGCTGAACATTGCAAGGTACATGTTACACATAAATTTGAAGGTGCTGCCATTGAGAAGAAATATCTTTCTGTAAGAGTCTGATGTATTTAAATCAGTAAATTGTATGCTATTTACTCGAAGTGAAAGCACAACATATGGAAAAAAATCCCTCTGGTAGTTATTTCCCAAGGAAGCGACAGTCCAACTTGCCTTCATATTTGCATACTCTTAACAAGCCTTAAATGAGATTTTATGAAGCATAACATGCCAGAATCTGTATATAGCATCTTCTCAAGTTTTTGAGCAAAACTAAAATTTAATTGATTTTAGAAGAATAAAAAGATGGAAGAAATTACAAAACAAATGGTGAAGAGCACTATCACATCTCTTTTTTTACAAAATTTCCTGCTTTCCTTTTGCTGCAGTCTGATTTTACTCAAGCTTGTTATGTATTTTATGTACATTAGCTTGGAAATATCTTCGGACATTAAATTATATGGCAGTCACAGAACCTGTCAAACCAAACTGTCAGATAACCTCTACATCCTATACAATAATTAATATCCTTTAGTCTATATTACCATTTATCAATGCATTTCTGGCAGAAACTGTGAGCACACGGCAGGATTAGATCAGCACGGCCATCCATGCAGATGCAACATTCCTCTTCATCTGTCAGCTGTTTAACCCTGCAGAAAAGAAGACACTGTTTTCTTCCAGATGTTTGATAGTTATGCCCCAGTAACTACACCAGTTACTACATTTTTCATAATAATTAGTGATGGCCAGAAACACCTGTGTTTGTGAATGAATCTTATGGCATCCCATCCTGTGTCAGCACTACATGAACTAAACTAAGCTGGAATGTGCATTTATTTTTTGTGTCAGGTGCTTTTGGTGTTGCAAAGGGTTCTGTAAATCCCTTTTCACATCAACAAGGAAGTGTGAGGAGTTGTAACTGCTTCATATCACATGACTAAGCAAAACAACAGAAACAGTGTTTACATTAAAGGCAGGAGAAGAACCTGCCTTCCTTTCACTGCACGTCAGGCTGAACTAGTTCATAATGAACTCTACCAAACTTCTGGGTGCTGGTTTATGTCCTAGACAAAAACAGGCATGGCAAGAAGGATCACCACCAGCATGCACATTCACTCATTTCACATGGCATCAAAATGCCAGGAGCTGAACTGCTCATTACATTGACAAGGCTGATTTTAGCTTGCAATAAGCTCCACACACGTAATTCCTGATCAGATTAGGACTCTCAAGATGACTGTTATCACAGCTTTTCCAGTTAAACTCCCAGGTTCCTGTTGGTGGGGAAGTTTAAAAATTATCCCACTACCCAAGACAGATGCTGACATTTTCTATCTTTTTCCTAAATAAGAGATATCTGTAGCTAATGTTCTTAGCAGTAGTATCTCAAATACTTGCACCTTCAAGACTCTCAAGTGTGAAAAGGCTCAGAGAACCCTCAGCATTCACTGGCCTAACCAGACAGGTAAAGTTCTCAATTTTATAGTGACAGCTCACTTCCAAAACAACCCAGGAAGTGTTCAGAAACACTTGGGTTTCCAAAAATCCTGATTTGAGAATCCCTGTTCTGACTTGAGGAACAGAGAGAGCCTTCTAGAAAAAGTGGAATTTCAGGAGAGTCAGCCCACCTTAGTGACTACTGACCAGAACATTTTAGCTTAGGCCGCTAAGGGAGCTTGTCAAACACAGAGTATTTTTAACTGTACAGATGAGGCAGCTACTGGACAGCAGTCAACAGGCCTTTGGTTTTTTTTTCAGGCAGTCCTTGGGGTTACCTTTTCAATTTGCTTTTGGAGAATTCACTTTAAAATGACAGATTTTTTTTTAATAGGTGGTAATTTGCATACAATGAGGACAACAGTTGCCAAGAAGCCTATCTTTTGTGTAGCTCACTATGTTCTTTAGACCTGTTCCCTTTCATTTTCTTCCCCCATGCAATTCCGAGAACTAACCTCTAAAAGCACTTGAATTTTTGAAATTTGCTGTTATCTATACAAGCAATCATACAAGGCCTATTTATATAGTTTGTGCAAAGTAAGCTTTAGTCACAGGACTAAATTCCTGAAGAAACAGTAAAAAAGAGTGTCAGACTAAGGAAATGCTTGTCCTTTCATTATCAAAAGCATAAATCACTTAGGCATATTTTGAATGCTCTGAATAGAAAGTGGATGTTGTAGAGAAATCATGGAAATAGCTCGGGAATAATGGAAAAAGTTCAGAAGAATTTAACAGATAACACTAACTATTTTTAGATAGTGAGGGCTAACTTTGCAGAGCTGAAAATGTCTAAAGGTGAGAAGAATTTAGGCAAATGGGTGATTATCATAGAAAAATAAACAGAAGATTTCATTGGTGCAGAATACTTGAAAGTGCTTCAGCCTGTATTTTCCTTAGCAACTTGTAAAACTTGGCTAAGACACAAGCTCATCATACTAGCAATATATACTCTTTTTGTGATTAATACTGCCTCAAGTGGTGAAGTGTACAAACATGAAGGATGTTCATCTGCCCTGTCTCCAAGTCTGAAAACTGAAAAAGAAACTCACATAGGAAACCTTTTATCTTCCTCACAGATTTAGCAATATACAAAGTTGTTTGGCCAAGTATCTGGGGTGTATTTTGTTTGGCTTGTTTGTTTGAAGCAATATTTCCAGAAAAACGTGTGTTCTGGAATAACCTTGGGAAAACAATTTTCCTGTCATGTCAAACAATTTTCCTGTCATGTCAAACAATTTACAGGAAATTAATTTAATTTAATGAATATAATACCTTCTGCAATCCACTGACTTAGGAAAACCTGTGGGTTCTGTGGAGTGACAAGACAGCTGAACTCTTTCTCATTTCAAGGGCTGAAGTGTGACACCCAGCCTGTTTATTAAAATACCTGGCTGCCAGCTCTTTGAGGGTTAACACAGAGAACTCTACCATTTACTACCTTCTCTTGTAAAACCCAGTTTTACCTCACTTAAAACTGAGTTAGAACCCTGAACTTATTCCGGAAGTGAAAAGTAAGGAATTACTGGTAGCAGCAACACTTCCACTCAGGGAAGAGGTGACAGGCTTCTTGCTGTTATATTCAGTTTGAACTGAAGTTATTGCAGGTGTTGACCTCAGACTTTTGTTTTTCCTCTGGTTAACAAAGCAGAATGTCAACATGAGTGAGACAGTTCCCATTTTTCCAGTCTTACAAGTTAAATTATTACCATAATTGATGAGTTTCTAGTGACAACAGATGGGAACTTTCACGTGCCAAAATGTAAGAGGAAGAGAAAGTTTAAGTGGAACAATAACAAAACCCATTTAAACAAACACTGTCAACCCCCCTGAATTTGTAGCTGCAGCTGATTCTGTTTCCTCCTGTTTCCTTATTCAGGAGATTCAACATATATCATGTTTGTATTAGAACTGATCTCCAGGAGAGTTGTTCTGAAGCTAAGGTATGGTAGCAGCAGATTTCAGAATTTCACCCAAGAGCACTGCAGCTCCCTTTGGTGCAAAGGAAGGTGTCTGTTCATGGTTGTGATGGTACAAAGCCTGCAGCTGCCACAAGCGAGCAGTTCTGATCAGCAGGTATTTGCAATTCAGGTGTTAAGCACAACTCCCTTAAATGCTCATGTTGTAACTGGGGTCAGAAGCTAAAGTATAGCAGAATACCTTCCCATCCACAAGCTGGCCTGACACGATGACAGAGACATCAAACTCTCAGCAGCTTCTTCAGAAGTGTCACTCTGTGCAAGAACTCCTGCTGCTTGACTGGTGATGTCTTTATAAAGTTGAGTGAACTGATATAAGTTCAAGATTCTGGAAGCTTCCACGATGCCACTTGTTTTATTTATCTTAAGATATAAGAATTGTTTACAATTACTTATCAGATTTTAACTTGGCATTGCTCAAAATGTTTTTAAAGCACTGAAGTTCTCATGTAGGGCAGTAGCCTCCTTCCTAAGTGCCCATCACCCTGCCAGCAAGCTGCAGTCTGCCCCAGCAGGAGCCAGGACTGCACACAGCTGCTGCAGCATGAGGAGCACCACAGGCAGCACCACAATTCTAGGGCAAGGCAATTGCCATCACCACTCAAATGGATTAAAGTGTGAGTAGGGACCTAATGCCCAAAAAACTGGGATAAACTTACAACCAAGCACAGGATAATCACTTATTTGATATTTGAACTTAAAACTGCCTACAGTGAGGGCTGCCTTGATGAAAACTAGGAGTAAACAGAAAACTTCAAACTGTTGGTGTCAAACCAAGTTTGAGGGTTAGCTTGTTTCAAAACTGCTCAGTGGATTCAGGATCACTAAAGGACTTTACCTGATAGGAAACAGAGGGGAAAAGCTCCTCAACAGATGGAGCAAATTTCATACATTTTGGTCATGGTCTTCCAAGTTAGTTACAACATTTAACTTTTAGATTAGTTTTCTAAGGAATCAGACTATGTAAAGGCACACTAGCTCAATTAATAATACCTGGAAGAGCTGATTAACTTCTACTACTATCAAACTCGACACTTCCCAGTTTGTTGTACCATTGGATTACTTGACCTCACAAATCACCTGCATTTGTAACTAAAGGGCTGAAAGTGCTCCACTGGAAGGCATCAATTCCTTTAAACTTAGTTATAAAAATGTTTTTGTTAACGTGCTGTTGACAGAAACCTAGAATTTAGACTTAATTTAGCTCCAACAACATCTTTGAATACATCATCTGTATCAAAACATGTAGCAGGTGTTGGATTTTACAAGTCCTCAAATCTTTGCATGCAAACTGCCCATCAAATTAAAATGTTCACACTTACTTTGGTACATATTATCCTAACAATCACCTTCCAGAAAGCAGAAGAATCAGACCCAGGTTGCACTTCAAATAACAGATGTTTGTCTTGTCCAGAAGCCAATTTTGCAGTACTGAAACAAAGGAACATCAGTTTAATGGCATGTGCTGGACCTGCAAAGATCAGCAGCCTCAGCCAAGTGGGATTATTTATGGTTCACCTGTCTGCTCTCTATCCTTAACAAGAGATTTTAGCAATACTGCCCAGGGGCATCAAAGTAAAGAGTAATGACACAATACACAATCCACTTCAATTTAAACTGCACAGCAGACTTCAGAAAATGTTGTGCAAGTCTTTTGATCCAGCATCAGCAAGCAGGTGTACTTTTATAGACATCTAAATTCATATATGCTCTCACTGCTTATTACACTAATCACACAGCCTTGTGTCCAATCTGAAAAGGTTATTTCTTCCAAAAGTATGTAGAAAAAAAAAACCCTGTGAGTACCAACATGAGGATGGCGTGTATTTTTGTTAGTACATATTAATAATGAGGGAGTGAATGTGTCAGGTGACCTGAGATTTGCTTTTTTAATGGAACACAGGCACAACAGTCTATTCCATAAGAATCAGAACAAGCTATATTATATTCAGGCTTAAGTAAACACTGGAACAAAAGAAACCACTTGAATAACAGTATTAATTATACTGACACATGTCCGGATTCTCAGGAAAAATATCAGGTTATGTTTTTCAAAATCTATTTATGTGTCTACCCAGAAGACAGCTATGTGTCCTTGAAGGTCATTCACAAAAGTATGACCTTCTCCAAGATAATTTCTAAACTGAATACAAATTCACATTTTAGTTAACAGCAACATTACAAAGCCCTTACTCAGTGTGTATGTGTTTCCACTTCATTTTATCAGTCTCATTTTATACCATAAATACTGGCTAAAAATGACAACACAACTTTTTTGCTCATTTCCTTTTACAGTCATTGTACTGGTCAAACAAAAGGTAGGCTATGAAAAATGTGCCAAAAAAGCAGCCTTTTGTTTGGGATTATCTAGGTCACTGGTTTGGGACAGTAAGATACATCTCATCCTTAATGAGGAGCAGCCTGGCATGTCTGCAGAGGTGGCAGGGAAGGTCACAAACAGTTCTGT
>JACBWW010000041.1:4567928-4726026 GCA_020086605.1 Lanius collurio
AGGCAGCTGTAGAGAGTAATAAGGTCATCCCTGAGCCCCCTTTTCTCCAGGCTAAACCCCTTCAGCTCCCTCATCAGGCTTGTGCTCCCGACCCTTCTCTGGACTCGCTCCAGCACCTCACTGTCCTTTCTAAGGGGCCCAGAACTGGACACAGCACTCGCGGTGTGGCCTCACCAGTTCCCAGTACAGGGGGACAGTCACTGCTCTGCTCCTGCTTGCCACACTATTATCCATTCTGACAGGCAGCAGAAGTGCTGTATAGAGTTGCTTTTTTAAAGAAACACTCTGTAATAGCTGGACTGATGAAAATTGGGTCACTTTTCACCCTGCTGCACCCTCAGCAGATGCATACTCAGTGCTGCACTGTCCAGGGTTACCAGTGCCTTTACTCTTTCCTATGGGAGTTATTAAATAGTCATCTAAATGATGCTTAATGGAGTCTGAGTGCCTGGCTCAGTGGGATCATCCCAGGCCACAGCTGCTGTGCAAATCCTGGTCTGCAGGGAGGATGTGGGCGGTGGATGTGAGTGGCAAAGGTCAATGCTCACTGACCTTTTCACAAAAAAAAAACCCAACACCCATAAAGGACAACAAGCCATTGAGAAACAGATATCCTAGAACATCCTCTGGGTCATCCATATCCTGATGCTGCAATATTTAATTCTACTTTTTTTTTTTTTTCTTAATTTAAAGAGGAGAAAAGGAGTAGTACTTCCCCTTCCTGCCTGCTTCTGTTCACACATAGATATACGTACTTCCCAGGACAAAGGCATCCCTGTATTCCAGACAGGGATTGGGCTGGACTGGAAACCTTGCTGTATTTCCTGCAGGCCAAGCACCCCTTTTGCCTAAGGTCAGCAAACATCTGTAGGCTCAGTGTGGGAATCTGCGTGGTGTTACCATCAAGTGACAAGTACAGACTGTGCTCTCCTGCTTGGTGGGATGAGTTATTTGTCCAAGGTACTTGAGCAGCTCCGGCACATCAAGGAGCTTCAGAACTGTTGAGACAGTCTCATTAAAAAACCCTAAAACACAATACTTGAGAAAAGTCAGAAACATAATAAAGAATTTCTCTTAAGTTTCTGCTACCTCTTGTTAAGGGTTTGATGTTTGACTCTCTTGGTGTAGATACTTAAATAAACGTTTCCTGTTTGCGTTGTCGTAGTGCATCCCTTGCAATTCCATTAAACAATGAGCAGGAATGTTTTGTACTTTCCAATTCCAACGTGACTGAGGTGTGCTCACTACACAGAGACAATATCAAGTACAGTAGGTGTTGATTAGTAGTTTGAGCTGCCTTTATTCCATACAGACCAGTGTGTTGGCTCCTTTAGCCCTTGTGGTGTTGGCATAAATTGTGTAGAGGAATGGGGCAGATCAAACCATCTGCACTGGGCAGGTGTCAGTGGGAAGGGTACAATGAAAGAAGTTTTTAAGGTACATGGTAAAATAAGAAACTTAGAGGTTAAGGCAATATCTTAGTAAAACAGATAGGATAGATTTTTTTGTAAAAAATGCCCTTATTTAGCTCTAAAACAGAAGCAACATTATAATTATCTCTTGGCTCTAGGGAAAAGAATAGAGAAGCATGTAATTTCTAATCTCTAAAACATGGAAAAGAGAGGCAGAAGGGAGATAAAAGAAAAACCCCAAACTACCTGGAATCCACTACATTTGCCTGTGTCCTTAAGCCCATTTGCTGTTCTGGCACCTTCATGACTGGTGGCTGTGGCCCTTCCTGATGGCCTCACTTGTGCTGTCTACTCCTCACCGAGCACTTCCATTCTGGATGCCAGGAGAGGTACAAGGTGTTACTGTGGTGCTTTGCCAGGACAGGAGTTGCTTAACTGGGTGGGAGGGCTGTGTCTAGTGCTGTCCTCTGGTGCCTGCTTTTCTGCTAAAATTCTGCTGCTGGACACCTGAAATGAGCAGTTTTTATAGCTGTACTGAATCACTTGGAGCTATAAAATATTTCTGAACTATCAAAAAAAAACCCAAACCAAAACCAAACCATAAAAATCCCAAACAAACAAAACCAAAAAACAACCAAGGGCATCTCTAAGTATGCTGTTAGCAATGCACTATAACTCACTATCTAGTGGGATATATAACCACTGGGCATTTTAAAATTTATCTCAATTAAAAAGATCAACGTTCATAACCCAATATCCTGCACTGTTGAAAACTCAATATAGGTGAGCAGTTGTATTGCTGTTTTAAAAATGGTATTATTATTTAAGACTACATTTGTCAAGCTGCTTGATGAAGGAAAAACCTTCCTTTGGCATAACAACCTCCTTCACACATAAAGGTAAGTTATCTAAATTCTTTATTCAGGAAAATATTTTATAAACTGCTAGTGTTGTTCTTTTATAGCAACTAATTTCCTCTGCAAGATAAGGTTATATAAATTCTTTTTACCATGAGACAGTTTTCATGAAAATAAATCTTCCAGACAAACATATCCACCATAGTTTATTTTTTAGGGAGTACTGTAGACATCCCATACCACCTGAAACCTTTATTATGAAAGCCACACTTAAAGACACACAGAAGTTCTCCAAGGTAAGTGTTGAGATACAGTTCAAGGTTTGTTTTTCCCCCTCTGTCAAGTATCTGATGTGGAAGAATGATAACAGTTTTAATAAATAAAGTAGTAAATTATGATAGAATGAAGGTATCTCAGAAATTATTCATTGCTGTAAATATATATATTTATATAAACATCAGCATCTTTGTACCCTTCCTTGGGCATTTGAATGACAGTAGGTTAATGCTTTTGAGTTTTCACTCCTTTGTAAACAGAACCATTTCTTCTGTTTGTAAACAGATATTTTAAAAACAGCATGAAACTCCTGGATGGGAATTAGCTAATCTACATGAGGAAGAACTACAGTGTCAGCATTTCATTTTAGGCATTAGGCTAGCAGACATCCTCCAGCCAGGTATAAAAACCTTTTCATTATATATTTATTGATCTGAATTCCATGCAAATAGATAATGTAGTGCATGTCATTAATAACATACTCCTAATTGCTTCTTTATTAAAGGTGAAAAATGAGCTGTAATATGGATTTGTAAAATTTATTTCAAGTAAATAAGATAGCATTTTCTTCTGCAAGAATACTTGTGAAAGATGTAATTATTAAAAAACAAGGTTTCATATGTTAAAGATAGAGAAAATATGAGTATTTACAATCACTTATGTTTAAAAGCATTGCTAAGTTCTATGAGCTTCATTTTATACTTCCATCCAGAACTGTACATTCTTCCCATTAAACTTCTGCTTCTAGACATTTTACTGTGGCCTCAGGCTTAGTTTTACACTCTTCTACCTTATTTCCATTATTCTGTGTTTCCTTCTCAGTCTGGTCATTTGACTTTGTCTCTTTGAGAGCAGTAGTTGCAACTGGTTCTTTTTGCTGATTCTTGCTAAAAAATGGTAAAGTTTTCTTGTACCTTTAAAAAGAAAAAAGGATAGTAGAGCAGAAATACTGACATAGTTTGGTTGTATCACTCAAACAGCTAGAATTGACTTAGTCTGCCATACTCAAGCAGAAGTCTCCCAGAGGATAGTGACATGCTAGATCATTGTGCTTTTTCAAGCAGTGTGCTTTCTAAAGTAATTTTTTGGTATTTTTTTAAAAAATGAACAATGTATATTCAGGATTCATGGTACACAATGATAAAGCTGTCTGTGCTAGGGTGTGAAAAATGCACACTTTTAGTAGCTTTTAATGATGCACTGTGTTAAAGGTCTTTAGTTTTGACAAATGAGTTCAACAATTTTTTTCTGAGCAAAATCATAGTCCAATAATAAAAACTTTCACCTTGAGTCTGACATAGAAAAAAAAGGATAAAATTGCATAAACAGGTTTATGTATGAACAGATGCAAATTTCAGTGTTACTATTTTGACACACTTGGAAATGTTTCACACTAGGCATGGTTGACCAATTAAAAATAGGCAATTTTTTTTGTTGTTCCTTTTCTAAAGCGGGGAGTGGCAACAATGACAACGATCTTATCTGTATAAAAAAAGGGGCTTAAGATTTTTAAAATTTGTGCAAATCTATTATGTCATCATCATTACTTCTCTGCTCTTTAGTATATATTTTAAATATTCAGTGATTGTACTCTGGGAGTGAACTAAGTCCAAGAGAGAAAAAAATAATAGCAACTTACCTTTTGATATAACAGACTGCCAGAACAACTGAAATAATGAAGAAGGTGATTGCCAGTACAAGAAGTGCAGTGGGGATACCTGGAGATAAAAGTGATATAATACAGAGTTTTTATTTATGTACTTAATGCTGACTTTCTAAAGGCTCATGAGCATAAATCTGGATTCTTCTAAAACCAGTCTAGTATCAGAGTACATCCATAACAACTGAAGAGGTATTAGGAACATCAAAAGGTGAGTTACTCCTGCTCATTTCTTTCAGGATAGAACAAAACTGGTATTTAGGCTGTCCCTGACAAATAATTGTCCAATTTGCTCATTGGAGGGTTTTTGCAACTTGCCTGGAGAACACATTCTTGTGGTTAATTATCTTTAGTTAGAATTATTTTCATACTTAAGGCTGTTTCTCTGCTGCTGTGTGTTAGGGTTGCTTGCTCACACCTCCTATCTCGAGAACAAGTCTCCTTAAAACTTTCTTTTGGTTTTAAGAACTGATGAGTTTTCCATTACACTGAGAACAGAGTGTTTGCCAAGACTTTTTCAGAAATGTATTTACCCCAAATCACATTAACCAGAATAAACTTCTATCATTTCATATTAAAACATTATCAAAAAAGTATAAAATCAGATCTTAGTTCTACTTCAAAACTATTTTAAAATCCTCTACTTTACAAGCTTTGTTCTGCAAAACTCTAACATTCTTATTCTGCCTCCAGGTTCAGCTGTATCAAAATAAATAGTGGAGCAGCAAACAAAAATAGCAGTGAACAGTTTGCTGACTCCTACATAATTAGCTCTTTTCATTAAGTGCCTGCCACACAAGGCCCTTACCTCCAAAAACAACAGCATCATTCTTAAATGCCAGATGGGGGGTGTGCTTGGCAGAGTCAGTGGGTAAGGGCTCCTCTGGCATTGGTGTGGTGGGCCCCTCTGTTGGTAAGATCGTTTCGGTCACGCATACGACACGAAATCTGTTTTTCAGGAATTTTTCTGACTCAGTCACAGTCACAGTGGGTGCTGCTGTGATGTTCTCAGCCAAATCAGAGGCTGAATATGCAGTTAAGTCCCTTGATGCACTTGATGAAGGAAATAATGTTGTAGTTGGGTCTGGTTGACATGAATTAATCTGAACATCTGCAGCAGGGAAAAGAAATACATAAAAGCTGTGTTGGATGCCACTTTTGTACTTACTGCACACACATTTATTGAAATTCTTCCTCAGTCTTTCCCATCTGGAAATTATTTTTTTTTGTTCAGACAAGCTTTGCCCAAACCTGGCATCCCTATTTCAAACATGTGGTTGTAACATAGAATGCACAGATTTTGTCATTACTCACATGGTTACAAACTCCTTTGAGCAAGTGTGGCACTCATTTTATGATTCCATACCAGTGATTCTACTCCTCATGAAAACCACTTAGAGTAATGCTGCATATAAAACTCAACAGTATAACCTCCCACAGAGCAGAAGGCTTAACTGCAAATTCAATATTCAAAAATATTTCCATGGTATTGTGTGTGTGTTCAAAATATGTTCTTGTATTCTTGATACTTCAAAAATTAATTTGATCTCCTGTAAGAACACCGTAGCCTATAAAAGTTTCAAATAAATCAGGCATCCGTGTGAGATAATGAAGAGATTTGATTCTAAGTGGGGAAGAGAGGATAGGAAGTAACAAATTTCAGGTTTGAAGAGAAATGAATAATTTTCAGAAATTAAGTCATTTAATAGAAGTGAGTGTTGCCTGCATAAAAATGTTGGTGCAAGTGAACTTTTATATTGAATTGGAAAAGCTGAGTTCTGAATCAGGCTCCTGTGAAAATGTGGAAATTCTACTTTGCTAGTGAAATTCTATATTCTGTAAAGCTATAAAAATTCCACTGAAGTAACAACCAGGTTACAACATAAATAACTGGCAAATGATGTATGTGCTGTTCTCCAGCTGAATCCCCACGGGAAGTCTGATGACGCAGTCACCTCTGCAGAATAAAATGCCAAAGGGCAGGGGATTGACACTTTTTCCACTATGGTTTTCAAGAGCTTTTGGCAATGTTTTTGGCACGAGAAAATTTACAAAATGAGCTTCTGGCAAATATTTTGGGCAAGAAATGCCTAGAACAGGCAACAATTTGGAAATAAGGATAAAGGAATGCAGAATAATCCCATTGTGAAATAAGCATTTTTAAATGGTTTTCTAACCATTGAGCAAGCTTAACTTTATTCACATACTCTAACAGTATATATGTAGTTATTTTCTTTTAATTAAAGCAAAACAAAGCAAGTAATTTGGAATTATTTGCTGCCTCTTTAGCATAATCCAATCTGCCCAACACTTTTGATGCAGAATAACACAAATTTCAGGCAGTGAAACACCATGTTACATAGGCCTTCTCCCTACAGCTTTATCCTCAGTCTCTTTGGAACCTCCAGTTCTCACAGTCACCAGGCAGGGTCTCAGGTCTTTGTGGGCATCTTTGCATGGGCATAACCTGCATCTCCATCTTTCTCCTGCTTTTTCCAACCCTTGTTCATGTGACTTTCCAGAAAACCTTCATGGCTTTGTACATATTCTCTTGCTCTTGTCTAAAACTCATTGGCAAAGCCTGGGAACTGATTATAAACAATGAAATGATCCTTTATTTGGTCTAATTATTGAGATATATTGTTGATTCCGTTCGCCATGCTACTCTGCAGAATAGAGCCGCTATTGATTTTTTGCTTTTAGCTCAAGGACACGAATGCGAAGAATTTGAAGGAATGTGCTGCATGAACCTTTCAGATCATTCGGTTTCCATTCATGCTCAAATATGGAAACTTCAGAAATTAACAAAGAACCTGCAACAGCAGCAAGGCCTGGGATTAGATGGGTGGTTGGCCTCTTGGGGAATCGGGCCATGGTTGATAAGTATTTGTAAAATAGCAATCGTTTTACTCATTGGATTTGTGCTCATAACAACTTGTATACCATGCCTTTGTATGTGCCTCCAAGGTATGGTCAAAAGAATGATGCAAGGCATGTTAAATCAGCAATTTTTAGCACAAAGTAAAGAAAACGGGGGAAGTGTTGAGAGCCTCACAGAGGAATGGTTGCAAAGTAAAGGCCATGATGCTGTGCAGCTCGTGAGAATGTAGATGTGGCTGAGACATTGTGTTGGCATCGTATCCTTGTGCTCAAACCACAAGCCGATAGTAGTATGTGAAACCGCATAGTTAAGCAGAAAGGCATTTCTCTATCAAGAAGTTAGCATATTTCTTAGAGAAGTGAAAGATACAGTACTCGCTATTCTCATGATATATTGCCAACCAATAAGGAGCTCAGCTTTTGCAATATGTATGAGCTTAATTAGTTACTGTATAAATATAACCAGTTATCAGAAATAAACTGAGACTTGCTGATCAATATGCCTGGTGTGCATGTCTCCTGTGACCCCACCCGACAATATATATTATGCAATAACCCTAGATATTGAACACAAGCAGGAACACAACATCTCTAGATACTTATTTTTAGTTAATACCAGAGAAGCCATTAAGAAACAGTATTGATCTGTAGTGCAGAGATCTAACTTGTATCAAGGCCCAAATTCCCCTGTTGGATCTCCAATTTGCAAATAGTCAGTGAGGAGAAGAACAGGTCTTTTCACACCTAGGATGATGCAAGAGAGCTGTTGGATTTTACTGGTTATAGATTGGAATCTAATTAGCTTTGTGGTCTCTTGTCTCATAATTTAATTTAGCTTAATAGATTCATTTCCCTTTATCAAAAAAAAATTTCCAGTTTTCCTAAAGTACCCCACTCTTGGCCTTTTTGCAAGAACAGACACACCACACACAGACACCCTGGTTAAAGATTCAATTCACTCTCTTGTAAATTATCATGCCCAAATAAACAAAACCTATTAAGAGCATTGTGTCAACATTACAGAATGGTAGAAGCAACTCTTCCTCAAGACCTTTTATGGCAGCATCAAATTTTTAGTTGGGATTTACTGAATTCACCTTTTGTATTTCTTGGAAGTTTCTGAGCTAAGAACAGCTTGACAATGTTTAAGACTGGGGGGGGAAAGGGTCAAGAAATTATAGGAACTCGCTTGTTATGAATTTTTCATGCAGATTTAAAAAAACTTATATAACTCAAAACACATCCAAAATGTAGTTGTCATGCTTACATACCTGAGGAATTGAAGCAGTAGAAATGAAATGTTTTCTCCTTGGCAGCATTCCATTGCACTATTCCAGTTTTTCCCTGACCACACTTCTGGTTGGACGTTATCCGAGGAATAACAACAAATCCCTCTTTCACCCATCCAAAGCTACAATAAAAAGCATCAGTGCTTTTAGTATGAGATTTATCACCAGCCTCAGCTGTGTGTGGAGGTGTTCCCTAGAGGTGGTCGGCCACTAACAGATAGCACTTACCTGCATGTTTCAAAGCCATGTTTCAGAGCCTCTTCAACTTGTGTTTTACTTGCCAGCTGTAGACTGAGTCGATTACATCCATTACTTGCTTCTGAGAAGTTAGCTTTCTGATCAAGATAAATTCCTATCCCCTTGATCCTGCAAGATGAATGAATGGAACCTGTAATCAAGCCATAAAACAGTCAAGGTTAGTATTTGAATAGTAGCATTTTTTTCTTATGAAGAATTTAAGATCACATTCAACTGAATTGAACATTTTTTAAAGTTTCTAGCTTGAGGATAGTAGAAAACTAATTTCTAGCATAAAAGACATTTTAAAAATAGAACATATTTTTTTAACACAATAGTCTGGAATTTCAAGAGGTTTGACTATCATTAGACTAAATGTATATACAGCCTTTTTCCTTTCTTTACTCTTTTAAAATAAATTAAAGCTAGCAGTTGCACCAAGGCATTGATTCTGTCGTTACACCGTTCTTATCAAGATGGTAAGGTATATAATATCAAAGGTATTTCACATGATTTTTCATGGAATTGATCTATCAATAAGAAAATACAAAGATTTTATAATTCCTGATGCTCCTTATTCCTCCTAAGCTGTTTTTTTCTCTTTTTTTGCTAGCTTGGCACGATGCTTCCATCCCCCAGCTACTGTCATGTGTTCCATTTACTGTGTTTGGCAGGGAGCAGGAAAAGAGGAGATAGGCCAGGTGAATTTATGACACTTTTCCAGGCACTTCATCCAGCTTTTTAGACAGCCACAGCTGGCATGTTTTTTGTGACACCTGCACCAGCAAGTGTATAGCTCAGGTTACACCTGCTCTTCTTTCTCAGCTGTGTTAAGGGCATAGGACAAAATCCAGGATTTGAATAAGGAGAAAGGATATTACTGTTTTGCCGCCAGATTTTATTGGGAGCATTTACTGGAAAAAAGATTTTTTCTTTTTGGGTTATATACAGTAATTGCCCTGTAAAATGAACATTTCAGTATTTCATGGCAGAAAGGTCAGATAACCACAGGTGTTACTTCCTCGCTCAGTATGTTTGTCAGATGGTGTTCAGCAGGTGTGTACACTAATGTATACTTCATAAAATCTATGCTTCAGAATACAGACAATCCACAAACTCTCAAGGCAGGATGAAGTGATGCCTCCCAGTCTACCCTATGACTTCTTAACAAGACAAGGTAAACTGAATTTTATGAATGAAAAGATAGAACTGGCAGCCAAGCTACTCTTGTGATGAGAAGGGGATAAAAGGTGACTAAGCTTGTGTGGAGCACTAAAAAAACAGACAGGGTTTTAGCTCCTGCTTCCACTGGATGTGGTGGGACTGGAAATGGCTTTTGGAAAATGATGCATCTCTGCTGTCCTTACATTTAGTTTAATTGGACTTAAATAATTGGTAGAGCAATCATTGAATCAGGTGGCTTTATCTCAGCAGAGAGGGAAAGCTACTGAATACCTGAGCTGCCTGCATCCAGCCCTGACCTGACCATAAGTGAAGCCCAACCACATTGGAGGGGGATGCAGAGGAGCCCTGTTGCTCAATGAAGGTCTGTGTGCAGATATCAAAGACATCAAGTCTACCTTATCTAGTCTAGTATTTCCCTATCTTCAGATTTGAGCCAAAAAAACTTTAAAAAATCATAATGTTGAGAAAGAAAGCTTCTCAATGAGCAACTTCACAAATTTCAAGTAAATCTGAGCAGCTGAAAGGAAGGAATTTAATGAAGTCTTAGAAATTACCTAGGTACTTGTGAACTGCTACAGTCTTTAGTCATTCAATTACAGGACAAATATTTTCACGTGTGTATTTCATGGTAGATACACAGCATAATATAGAAATTCAGTACCAGAAAATTAACTTGCAAATTATAAGAAAAGTGACTGTAGGATATGGACAAAAGTTGCATCTTAAAATTTGCTAAGCCTTTTGAAACAAAACAGTGATGTAAAATACACATTTTGTAAAAGTTATGAATTTCACACTGTGAGGAAGGAATCCAGAAAGAGAAGGGTAGCCTCTTCAAGTCTTTCCATCACTTTTTCAATCACCTCTGAACTCTGTTCTAAGGATGACTGAGTTTGTATAGGAGACAGAGTAGTCCTCCAGAATCACATTATCCTTTTTGGTCCATAAACTGCACATAGCAGTACTTTAAGCTCTGCTCTATTTAGGTAACCTAGTACTGGCACATTCTGCTCAGTATTTTGGTCTTGAGTTAAAAATTGGTTTACTGGAATAAGTGGGAAGACCTAGACAGAAGAATCTCACAGCAAGACAGAACTGCCATAGAACAGGGAGACATTTGTTCAGTTTTTGTAAGCTGTGGGTGTTGGCCTGGTTCTGTATTAGCTCCCTTTTTGGTTTTTTTTTGCAGAGTGGTTGTTTTTTCTCTTTGCCTGGTGCTAAACTTCACTCTGATTTATTAGAGAGAGTTTCCTTTGGCTGCTGGTGTCAGAGAGCAGCAAGAATGAGGCTGTTCCACAAGGAAAGGGGCCCAGAGCAGAGGGTGGCAGGCAGGGCAGTGCCCTCACCAACCAGGGCACAGTCCCACAGCCCCTGAACAGCACCACAGTGGTGACAGTGGCAGGTTTCACTGGCAGCCCCAGAGAGAGCAAGACAAAGAGTCAGACATCCAGAAAGTCCATTTGGGAACAGCAAGAGATGGTTCTACATGTGCCTGAAGTCTATCCTGGAGACAAGGCTACCTACAGCCTAAATCCAGAGTCCCTGTGTGAAGCCCAGTCAGCAAATCACTCCAGGAGGGGACAGGACATGCCACAAAACAGCTTCAAGACACAGCTGGAGATGAAGCTGAGCTTTACAGGAGGCCCTGGAGCCATGAGGGTACATGAGAAGGTAGCCCAAGGGAGCATACTCCCTTGGAGGTGAGCTGAGGGGCATCCAAACAGTTGCAAGCTCTCCATTTCCCCAGTGAAAATTGTACAATGTTGATTTTGCTGGAGGACACTACTGTTGTTAGGTATTCCAATCCTGTGGAATTTCAACAGGACTTGAGCATCTAACTTACTCAGTCCAGAGTAGGTGAGAAAACCAATTGTCTGAAAAAACTGTACATGTTCTTTAACATAAATGGAAAAGGGTTAACTCCTTGAGATTTACAGTGAAGCATCTGGAGGCTTCTGATATACATTGAGTATCTGCAGATATCTCAGCAGCTGCTACAATTAGGATGAATGGTGTCAAATTGATAATGGAAACTTGAAAGAGAACTGGTCTCATGTTTTGATCTCTCAGGATTGTACAAAATTGTTTGCTCTGGTATTTACAATAATACAAAATAAAGTTATATTTCAATAGATCTGAGCTTAATCTTAAATGTGATACCAGATCTTTAAAACAAGCAGTTCTGTGGCATTTAGATAAAAAAGCTTCAGCATTTTCAGCAACCACATTAGACCAGCAATGTAAGTTTCCCTATATGCCAGTTTTTGTTGCACTGTATTCTCAAAGCCCTGTGGTTTCCTCCGCCAGAAACACATTTACACACTCCCCTTCCCCCCATTTTTGCTTGTAAATCCAGCTACTTTTTTCAAGACTTCAAAAAGTGGAACTTTACATACCTGTTACAAAGTCATTTTGAGCCAGGAATGTCACAACCCAGATGAAAAATATTCCTGAGGTAACTCCAAAATAAGTTGCCATTGCCACCAGCTTGGAAAACTCAGAAAATTAGGAAATTCAAGGTGATTTGTCTCCTGTGCTAAGGAAAGTCAAGGTGTTGGATGCTGTCAGATGATGAGATGACTTCTGGAAAGCAACTTCAGCTGTCACTGCACTGCTTCATAGAAAGAATGTCAGAGCCAATGCATTGAGTGTCCCACTCCGGGGCGAGGTCACGGACCGGAAATCCCTAATCACCCTTTCCACTGCTTTCATGTAGGGATTGCTGGAAAATTTCACTACTGCTGATTCAGAAACACGGCTGAGGAAGGGAGATAAGGCTGTTAGACTGCTAAGTCAGTAAACACTTTGAAAGAAGTTTTTCTTTTGCTATTCTTTCCTGTTTTACTGATGAACAGATCATTATTTATGTTGTCTGTTCATCTGGTAAATAAAACAAATCTTCTATTGTACCACAATATGCCACACAAGATTTTTCATTTTTTTTTTCTGGAATTGGAATCACATCCACTCCCCACTATCCTATTTGTCTTGATGGAGTAGTTTTACTTTTTTTCCCCTCAGAGTTCCAATGCAAAAGTAGTTCCCATAACACAGAGGTAATATAAAACCTAATTCTGAGGAGATTTGGAGATACACTACTGTAAATGGGATTCCTTGTGAGACTGTAGGTACAGAGGTGGCAGCCACTGCCATCACTGCTGCCTTTTGTGAACTTCCAGCAAAGAGTGTTTCCCATGGATTGATTCAAAACACAGATGATCCTCACAGCTATAAATTAGAAAACCTTCAGGAAGTGTTAGCAAAGAATGGTTCTTTTCAGAGGTTCCAATAAACACAGAACAGGAATGGAGTTCAAGAGATCAGCTAATTCCTTTAGTGTCAGTCATGTCTTCTGTATCTACGTTATGCCTGACAGATGTTTGTCTAACCCATTCTCCAAGATTTCCAGTGACAGATTCCTAACATTTCCTCCAGCATTCTAGTTCAGTGCCTCACTGCTCTTTACTGTTGAAAGGTATTCCCTACTCTAACTTGACTTAGCCATACCCTGGTATAAACCTATCACTTCTATTCCTGCTGGCAATGGACATCAGAGATAAGTTTCTTCCGTTATGCTTTGCAAGTCTTTTATGTTTTTAGAGTTATGACTCTGCTCCGAGTTTTCTTTCAGCTAAGACACCCCTGCTGCCTCTCTCTCTGGCTCCATTGGCTCCTTGCCAATGCCAAGTACTAATTAATAAATTGCTCTACCTGCTTATATATAGTTCAGAATGGTCTCTTTTTTTTTTTTCTTGCAACAGGACGATTTACTTTCATCATGTTCACTTTGTGATTCAGCAAGATTTTAGATGTCCTATGTCTCCAGGCTGTTTTCAGAGTCCGATAAACACAAGTGTAGCAGTAGCTACCCCTTTAAACTGTGGTTTGCTTTAGGAAGTCCCCAGTTAAGATATGAGATAGCATTAACTGTTAACGGGGCACAGGCACCTCTCCTGCAGCAGCATTTAACAGTTATTAGATGGTGTTCTGTAAGACAGACTCCTACAGGGCCTGAGGAGAATGCTGGGGGTCAGTGAAATCCTGTCTCCATTAGCAATGATGAAATGAAAATTGGGTTGTGTTTGGGCTGTGGTTTGGGACAGAACTTGGTAAGACTCGCTGAGATCTGTAGAAAAATTTCTAGCTCCAGTTTCTATTCCCTCCCTTATTGTGCTGTACTTACCTGCCTCTACATAGCCATGGCAATGTCAGATACTGTAATCAGACTTAGCTCTCACTTGAAGGAGGCTGTAAGAGGAGTCACTTGCATTTACAAGGTAGAATCAGACACAAATAGTTATTCTGTAGCTCTCATGGACTATAGACTGGGGCTGTAAAATACTGAGAACATTAAACAAAACCTTGCCATTGAAAATGCTTACCTTGAACTGCTAAGTGCTTCCTACCATGAAAACTAATTAATAGTGTTGCTGACATTTTAAAATTGCATGATAATTGTTCTACCAGGTCTCAACACTTTGTGCCTACTGTCCTCACTGTGGCAAAGTTCCTTCGGTCAAACTCTTGCTGCTTAGTGGGATTTTTAGCTGTAAAAATAAGATAAACTCCTTCACAACACCAAACAAAAATATAATCTTCATGAGGTTTTACAGATTAGGAGAGAGAGAAAAGAACTTTAGAATGACCAAGTGAGACTGAAATAACTTTGTTTTTTGTCTCTTTCTTCCTTTTTGTAATTCAGCTGTTCCAAAACTGTGTGGAAGATCACTTATCTGGACTGTAACAGTACAAAAGGTCTTTAACCTTTTGGTGTGTCGTCTTCATAATTAGTGTGGTAAAAAAAAGCAGACCTATACTGAATGATTAATTAGTCCTTGACCTAAATACTTATTGTAACCTATATAAAAAATTCCCAGCCTTTTATGTCAGCATGTTTTAAAATGCTGATGAGGGTTGCTAAACAGAAAACTTATGATAAGGCAGAACACACATAACTGTTCTCTACCAGCATTTCAAAAGGAACCTTGAAACTTGAACAACAGTAGAGAAAACAAATAACAATTTTAAAAAAATCACATAGAAAATACAAATATCAGGGGGTTTCATGGAAACAGTAATTCCTTTCCAGGTTGTTGATGTCCCAGAGTTTGTCCCCTGACAGAGACCATCGGAGATTCAGAAGCTGAGAATTGACTCCTACCTGCTGGTCTGGCAAGTCTGCTCCCCACAAAGCCCAGGCTTCCCAGACCTCCCAAGTCTACAAGAACACAAAGCAAATAAAGACTCCTAACCTTTCACCCAGAATCCTTTTCTTACAGATTTCCCTTGTGGCTTCCCATGTTCAGCCTCCTCTGTGACATGTGGCCTCCCTCTGAAGCAGGAGCTCGACTCTTTGCAGGATATTTCAGCTTCCTCTCTCAGCTGGTTTCTAGGGCATGGCTGGGGTGACCCTGCTTACAAACAGCTTCTCCACTGACACAGGAGTTTGCTCTCTTCTTCTGGACTGTTTTCCTCAAGAACTGGAAGACTAAGAGCAAGATCCTTGGAATGTGTAACAGTGTAGACAAGGCAGGACTTACTTCATGAGGACACGGCCATCAACAGGCAGACAGAGCACCTCAAATCTTTAAGGTAAAAACACTGAGGACTTTGAAACCATAATTTTATTTCAAAACTCAAGTATGTGATACTATACAGTACAATACCAGCACACTTGTGCAAAATCTTACAATATTACAAATTTAAATATGATACACAAAAATAGTGCCCTTTTGAAATTCCTTTTGCTAGAAACATTTGTGCTGTGCAGGAGAAACCATAAATGTGTCATGTTAAAGCATAAAAATAAATATTGCACCTCAAGAAAACTATTTCAGTGTTAATAGCATAAATTATAGGTCTGTTTCTTGTTATCTGATGTGATCTTTGAACACAGAAGAGGTTGTTTGGCTTTTTTTTCCCAGATAAAGCGAACTAATATCCAACAGATAAAATTATATTTAGAATAGTTTTTGAGCTTAATCTAGTTTCCTATTAAACAAAAAGTGTTTTAATTAAATAACTGAAAAATATAAGCATAGCTATTTAGTGTGCTGTTAGTCATTGTGGTTTGTTATTTTTTGTGGACAGTTTGCTCAAAGTAGTTATAAAAAGAACAATTTTTAAAATAAACTTTATCTTCATTTTTGCACTCCCATTAAAATCTCTTGCCTCTTTCAGTTCTTTTGGGGCTAAATTATGCTTGCCTTAGACATGCAAGCAGTTCAGTTCAAATCAGTACAGCTACTTATGGGACTTGTCCCTTGCGTACCAATTCCACAAAAAGCCAGTGGTGCTGAATTTCAAGAGAGGATGGAGAGTTACCCACTGACCAATAAAACCTCTTCACATGCTTAACATTAAGCAATTAGAGAGTCCTGTTGATATCAATTTTCTATGTGTACTTAAAATAAGTTGTTGGACTCACAACAGTGCAGATGTAAATAAAAACAAATTAATTCCATTACAGGCACTGTTAATTATTTTTCTTCAGTGCAGCCCAACATTTCCACCATCACATAAATACGTGCCGTAATTCTTGGCAGAGAGAAATCTGATTAGGACTATTTACCTTTAATCTTTATTGTCTTATTATTAAGTTATCAATGTTATTTGTAAAGAATATTCAGTAACAGAAGCTTATTTTTGTAAAGACGTATTCAAGAAACAACTGACAAGTTTCTTTAAATACTGAAAGTACATGAAATATCACAGTAGTTCTTCACAGTCAGAAATTCTAACTGCCCAAGCAGATTCCAAGTAATTTGCAAGAAACCTTCTCCTGTCATATTCTTTACCAATTGCAATTTTAGACCAAATCACACTTCCCCGTTATCCTTTTTAAACTTCCTTAAGCACACTACTCCTCAATAATATATACTTTAAAATAAAAAGAGAAAACCGCCCTTCCCCACACCCAAAAGAAAAACAAAAAACCCCCAACAAATAAAGGTGTTAGTGGTCTGCTCTTTTTTAATTTTTTTTTTTCATTCTCCATATAAATGTCTCCAAAGAAACATGTGGCCAACAAAAATTCAGCAGCAGGATACTTAGTACTAGTGCCAGGTGTGTGAATTAAATTTCTGACTGAGTTAGAAGCCTGTTTTCTTTGATCCTTAGCTTGAGGTTCAAGGATTCCACCAAAAGAAGGCAGGACAATATTGACTGCATCGGAACTGAAATTACAGTACTTCATCACATTCTCACCCTTCAGCTGGAAAACAGACTCATTTCTCAATCAGAAAATGCCAGGAGAATGCAGGATGGGAGTGCAATCAAGTGTCACACTGGGTTTGCTATTGTGGCCATAGCTATAGAGAAACAAGCATGGTTCACCTTCACTCAGAAGTGCTGCTCAGCAGGTACAAATGGGACACCAACTGCAGTGACATTCACATTCTCGTGTAAGAACTCCCAAGTGGCAGGACTGGCAAAAAATCTGGGCAAAAGATTGAGCTATCCTGATGTGGTAGTTCAGCTTTGGAAGTGTATCAGATCAGTTTTGGTCTTGGCATCAGACTCTGGAAATGAACTGCTGAAAACCTGCCGTGAGCTCTCCTAAGCCCTCACTGCTTCCATGGCCCGATCCATGTAGGCACTGGCTGAGTTCTGGCTGTTCTCAGAACTGTGCTCCTGCTGCAATCTCAAATAACACCTATTTCCAGTGTTAGCAGTCAGGCAGAGTCCATTTCTTGTGATCACTTCTGTACAGGGGTTTGGAGAGCTTTTGTTTTCTTTTTTTAATAAAGAATTGAAGATTGCTTCCCATGTCCAAGACTGTTGTATTTTTGGGCTTGGGCAGCACACGGACCCTTCCAGGCAGCCACCACTTTTGGCTGTGACCACCAATGACTCTGAGTAGCATGTGTAAATTTTTTGCAAATTTTTATATATAAGAGGTTCCCAGACTTATTGGATGATATAAACTGTGCCACCTAGACCCCACTTTAGGTTGAGTATCCTAGTTTAAAAAAAGTGGTGGTCCCATTTTTAAAGTATATCATAAACCACATTTATGCATGTTCTTAGCATTCCATTTAAATAATCATATAGATAATTCCTCTTATAAAATTATTTTAGCAGCAAGGAATTTGGTCTTAGAAATAATTATATTCTTCCATGGAAGAGTTTCTATTTCTACCCAATAATCATTAATAAGGAAATTAATTAGCCTCTTAAAACCCAAAGGACTTAAATGCATTTAGTACTTCAACAATCAACAATAAATTCAGGAAAAACAAAGTAAAGCACTAATTGCAAATGCAAATTTTATGATGGTCTTCCAAATATCAATGTCCTGTGCAAATTGTTCTTTTAAATGTCTTGCTGGTTGCTGATTACTGCCACAACCTTACCATCATTCAACACTACTTTATTTGCACGAGTCCTTCACAACAAGAGGACAGACAGGAGTATTTATCAGAATGGCTTCCTGGCAAGGTATGCTCACCATGAATCCCAAACCTGGTGGTGTGGAGTAACTCACTTAAGGGATCACGTGTAACAGCCCCGGGGATGACTAAGCACTGCCTTTAACAACGCTGCTCTGACACACAAGCTTGCTCAGCGACCACAAGGGCGTGGGTGCTCCTTTATTATTCCGTGCGTTGCTCCTGGCGGAATCCTGAGTTCCACCAGGAATACTGGTGGGCTGCAGAACAGCTGGCCTTCCCCTCAGGTGCTTCTGACTTCTCATCGCAGGAGTTGTAGGAATGGTAGATTCCCAACACCACAGCAAAAATGACTATTGCAGCCACTACAAGCCACACCACATTCCAGTGTTTGCACAGTTTGGGGTACAGGATATATAAATAATTAACGACAACTTCAAGTCTGCTGTAAAATGAAAAGAAAACTGTTATTCATTAATCAGATGCAAATTTATTATCTTAAGCTTGTCAATTTGAAAGAGGTCATAGGTGGTACATCATCTTTTTTCCCCCAATACAAATACCTTCTCAAAGAAGAATCAAATTGTAAAGTTCTTTTATGAAGAGCTGTACACTCAGATATTCTGACTCCAACTCATCTATGTGAGTACTACTTGTGAGACAGCTGGAGACTGTAAACGACTCCTATTTCTCCCACCTGTCAGCTGGCAAATCTCAGAGCTGCATATCATGCAAAATTCTGCACTGTTCATAGCTCAATCAACAACATTAAACATTAGAATATGTGGTAAATATTTCTTTCCAAGAATGATCTTCCCATGACTAATGAGATGGCTGCTCTCTGAACGTGGTTGAAATATCAAATCAACAGATTTTTAATGTATAATGGTTACAGAATGGAGATGAATTCTTCTGGCTCAAGTAAGGATCCCTGCCTTAACCTGGGATTGGACATATTACCTGCTTTGGCCAGCATTCAATTCCTCTGTATTGTCCAGAGAGCACTGGGTCCAGATGGATGCAATGTCACTCTAGTGACAGCAATGACACACGGCACAAATTCAGATTCCTGAATTACAACCTTCATGAGACACTACATATCCACAGAGAGATGCTTTTTGGCATCTAAAGAACTTTTATGGAGCATTGTTTTACCTCAAAGCAGAAGCAAACCCCATCAAGATGATGCATCTTGATGTCAACTTACTGCTTTAGCTGAAATATCAAAATCAAAAGTTTTGCATTTTGCAACTACATTGTCACAGAATATGCCTTTCTGTGTAAATACTGCTATTTCAAATATACTTCCCTAGACTGGAGGAAAACATACCAAGATGAGAGTATAAAATATTTGGTTGGGTACTACAAAGAGAAAAAGTGGCCCCTCTTGTATGGATATATTACACCACTGCCTCACCTGCTTTTCAGATTTTTTATCTCATCTTCATTTTCACTTTCTTCATGTTCATCATGACTTTCTTTGGGTGTCTCTTCATCTTCTTCCTTCAGTTCCTGAAGTTCTTTGGTTTTCTTCAAGGCTTCCTGATATCTATATCAGACAAAATGTTCATTTCTTAGTCTCAGATATTGTAAAAGCATGATCTTATTTAATGAAAAATTAGCTTTATGTTTTGTTGTATGTAATAAAACACAAGTAGCAGTGTTGCAACACTAACAAGAGTAAAAATGAGCTGAAGACCATGAGTAAGGCACAAAGACAGCCACCCTTCCCTGACAGAGGATTATATTAGAGCTAAGACCAAATTTATCATTTTGAACAAGAAAAAGAGGTTGTAGTCCTCAGCAGAGAACAACTTCTGTCTATAGTAAAGGAGTCAGTAAATATTTCTCTACCATTTTCCATCATTTTGAATATCCTCCAGACACTTTTTTTTTTCCTAGAGAATAAATGCAAATCAATTTTAAAGACAGATGGCATGTTGGATTCTACAGGAGAGGATCAAAATACCTGTCTCATTCTTCACATAATACGAAATTCTTTGCTTGGCATTCAGAAACAGATCCCAAAGTTGTTAATTGCCTCAAAACATGCTGAAAAGCACTTTGTGACACCAACAACATGACTACTGCATTTAAAATTAAATTTTAAAAACATATGTCCTCATCTGGTAGCACATATTTACAGATCTAGTTCAGAAAAAATATTCCCACCCCTTGTTATATGCTTCCTCTTCTATCTTGGCTTTCATTTCAGGACTGATCTCTTCCAACCCACTCTGTGTCAGCACAGAAGTTGAGGTTTCACAGTCAGGCTCTCCATTTGACTTTCCACTGCCAGAACAAAAGAAGCAGACAAATAGAAAATAACATCACAGAAATGCGTTGTATTTGGAGTATACTGCAATTTCATGAGTCGTGATTTGTCTTTTTTTAATGTACATCAGAGAAATGAAATGTCTTTCAAAAGAAAAAAATTAAACACCAAGAAAAACATTAGTTTCAGGATGTTGTGATTTGAGAACAGCAATTATTATGTTTCTAAGGTAAGAAAACTTGCATTTTTATTCTTCCTTTAAAAATAAAAAAGAGCATTCGTTTCCTGGCTCATCCATGACATTTATTTCCTATTCATGAAAACATTTCCCTCAACTTTCTGAAAATCATCTTAGAAATTGTAACCTGCTACATAAGAGGAACATAATAGAAATAATATCAAATACTAATTCAATATAATATTGGGGTTTTTATCTTTAAAGTATTCTCCTCTGCTGACTTATATGTTGAACTGATGCACATGTTAAAAACAAAAACACATACCTCACTTTTCTCACTAGAATTTTTCTCAAGTAAAGGTTTAGAGCATTTAGCCTCAAGATAAGCTGTTTTATATTGCTCTCTTCCTGCAGTGCTCTCCTGTCATTTATTTGATCTGGGATAGAGAGTTTAAGTGATTGAGATATAACTTAGCAGATCTATCTAAGTCAAGGTTTAATAAGCTCAACAGTGGATCCCATTTCAACTTCTGAAATCTCACCCTTGTTGCAGGCCTTATTTTTCTGGCACTACAATTCTGGCTGAATACTTCAACCTGATTGACACCATCTGTGGGTAATGGATTTTCTCTCACAAAGTCATATTAACAGTAATTATTTTCACTTGGACTTTAAATAAACCATGACTATAAGCTTGAGGTGCTTACACATACAAAACTGTGTTGGACTGGGTAATTCTACACCATCAGACCAGCTGGCCCATGCACACACACTTATGCTCAAACTTGAATTTCAAGTTCTGCCTCTGTTACTTGGTACCATGGTTTGTTTTCTCAGGTGTGAAATATCAAATTGATAAGGTTTTGTGGTTGCTGTTTTTTTTCTCACAGACTTTCTGTTCAGTTTCAAAAGATGGTCTAGATCTTGCAGAGTTTTTGAATAGTAGCAACCAGTACTGTAGTTGACCATTTTTGTTTTCCCAGTTGTTTCATACTTACATGTTTAGTAAAGCATAGAGGTAAAACAAAGACATCAGATAAATTTTGCCCTGCATCAGCACTAATATAAAATACATGAAATGCAATACTCTGTAGTGATCTACACAGTCTAAAACTTCTAATTTGCATGTTTAAAGCATTCTAATGAAGAGTAGTAATATCACAGTATTAAAAAATATCATTTAGTATTAGCATTTAATAGCTAATGAGATGACCTAGACAAAACTCACTTTTCTAGAAGTGCTGGCAGAGCAGGAGTGGATGTCAGGTTGCTCCTTCCATTACTGGGTGATTCAGACTGGAAGTAAAACACAGCAATAAATGTTACATTCATTAATTAGTTAACATTCATGACTATATAGTTAAATAACAATTAAAATTCATTATTCAATTTCAAATGAGTGTTCAATAAAATGACAAAGGCAGTGAGTGTGCTGTTAGGTTTCTGTCTCACACTCATGAGCAAAGTATCTTTAATATGGTGCTTCCACGTTGCTCTCATTAACCACAGGAAACAATGGACTTGTACACTAAGAATTTTCTGACATTCTCATCTGCCCTGCTTATTTCTCCCCAGAAAAGTCTTTCTCCTTCATATATTGATCACTGAACAATAAAATTACTCTATTGCTCCTCTCCTATTATCCTAAGAACATTAATTTATTAGCCGAGTTTTCAATGGCAGATTTTAAACAAAAATAATTCACAATAAACTATGGCAAACAAACACACTTGGTTTCTGAAACAATTAACTCTGAGTACATAATAAATAAATTGCACAAACAGAGGCTTTTCTTACAAGTAAAATAGGTTTAGCTTCTCAGGAAAGCCCTTATTCAAAAACCCTATATTTTTAACACAGAAAACTGCATAATTTTAAGGTTATGTTCCATCCTAAGTCATCTCCAAACAGTGAGTATGCCTTGCAGTTTTTCTCCAAAAAAACATTTGCATGGATTTATTCTGTTCAGATTAGAGTCTCAATTTATTAAAGTTTTACAAACAAAAATTCAACACACAGGCTGATGGCTCCAGTGATCCCAGATCATCACAGAACCTCTAAATTTGTACCACATACATTTCTGTACATTAATTACATTTATTTCTGTTCAGTGAACTTTTGGCAACAAAGAGCAGCAGTCCAGCCATGTTCTGTGGCTTCTAGTTAAAATTTCTCTCCTACAGTGGACACCTACTTTCACTACTTTTTTCCTGTATGTTACTTTAGATCAAAAAGGCAAATTGCCTCACCAATGTGTAATGCCTCTGAATCAGCAGCCTGCTCTATTCAGCTGTTTCCAAAAGAATCCTTTACTAAGATAGATTGTGAAGCCACATGTCCCTTACACAATAGGAATGACCTCTGTCCATCCCCTTTCCTAGGATGGAGTCAAAACAAGTTAAACCACAGAAAAGGCTTCCATTCTTTAGTAACTACAGCTTGGCCCTATGGAAAAGTGCTTTAGACAAAAGCTGGGGGGTTTACTCACCAGGGATGGCATTGAAGGTATAGGTGAAGCTGTTGGTGACTGACCAGGAATGTTCAAGGAGTTAAATTTAGGAACGACTGCAACACTGACTCTTCTCCTAGGCATATTCTGGGAGAAACAACAATTACTTTCTTCTATCATATAACAAGACAGTCTGAAGAAAAACTGTATGGTTTAAATTGTGGGGCAAACATGGAGGTTAGTGTCCCCTTTGGGAAAAGGGGAGTTGGGGGCTAAAGGAACATAAAAGGCTGTTAGGCTGTGGTTTTCCACAGAAATTCCCCTCATAATGGCTGGTATGGCAAGTGCTTAATGTGAAAGGAGGTGTGGCACAGGGATGCTGCTCTTTTCCCTCCATACTGAAAGCCCAGCAGTGTAAATCACACAACAGAAATGTTCTGAGTTTATATTGTCAGCTCTTATCAGAAGCCTTTATCTCTGGTTAACACAGATGCATAATGATACTGGGGAAAGTGCCAGTGTCACAATGACTGCAAAATAATGAAGTCACACACAAAACTCTCATCTTGCTATGTACCCGTTATGATATTCTGTACCCACTATGATATATTAATTACATGTAACCCTACTAACTATAATTTACTGAACAGAAACATCCATTCCTTCCACAAAAGGGCAGCCCCTTCTCCCCCACCCCTGAGTCGTTAGATAGCATCATGCAACACTGCTTATATTTTCCCAAAGACCATAAAAATTCCTTCTATGACAAACACATGCTAACTGTAACAACATATTCAGCTCAAGTACAGATTACGTAAAATTTTGCTGTCATTTGGTAAGTAGCCAAATGCTTCATCCTATAAAATGTATGTAAAAATCTATGCTTCCAACTGAATAAAAACATCAAAACACAGCATCTAACAGCTTTGTTTTAGTGCATATCCAAACACTTCTAAGACTTGGCTCTAGACAGCTTTACAGGAAAGGAGTTAAACACTGGTTTAGGGAATACTTAGGAGTCACTCCATGATCCTGGTTCTAGACAAAACCAATCATACCTATTCATTAACGATGATTTTACTTTATGTGCTACTGAAAAGCTGCTTAGGGAAGTCTGCAGGCATGGTAGGCAGTCCATTATAGTGTTTGGGGATTTTAAACTGAAATTTAGTCTTTTTTGAGACCTCTGCTTCAACTTATGGGGTTCTCATTCTGAATTCCTGTCTTGCCCTCAGCATGCTCTGTGCTGTAATTCTTTATATCCATTATCAGAGGTGGCAGGAATAAACTAAACCTGAAGAACTACAACCCAAACAAATGAAAATATGGAAAGAAACAGTAGATTGACTATAATGCCCGTGATCACCAAATTTCATCACAGTCATACTGGGACTGATGCCTCCCAAATCACTGCTTGTTTTAGCAAGTTTTGCTATAGACTTGATCTCCAAGACTCAGAAATTTTGCAGAAATAAAACACTGGACTTTCACATCAGGCACTACTATATTGCACAAAGTCATACCAAATCATGTATCCAAAATCACAAAGCACTAAACTGCATGAACAATATTGACAATTTCCCAGCACCATTGTAAGCACAGCCTTAAGAACTGAGTGTATGTAGACAAGAAATTTCACTACATAAAATGTTCATTTTCTTTATATTATAGAAATACCTTTCCAACAGTGAGAGACATGGATCTAGATGAACGAGGAACCCCATCTTCTGCATAGAAACAAAGATAAATAACAGTCTTAGACTATATCAGTATCTCTAAATAATATTAATAGGCCTCTGCTTGTATTTCAAACTCAGATGCACTATATTTGTACAAGGTCTGTAGTGACCATGTATTTATTTGTCATACAGTTCTCTTCTCAATTACACTTTGTCCTGTACTCTAGTGCCAGAGGAATGGAGAAAAATGCATTGGCAATGTCAATAGTTTTGTGCCACTTCTCTGCCTTGGACTCCAGCTCATACTGGAGCTCCAGCATTTCCAGCATAGCAGCACTCAATGGTGGAGTCACTTCATTCAAGGCACGATAGTCCACAGCCAATCTCCATTCTCCTTCAGATCTGCACACAGGCCAAATGGGACTGCTGAAGGGTGAGTGGGCTGTACACAAGAAATTTGAAATAATTGCAAAAAAATCAAATCATTACTATTTTTACTGAATCAGGCAAAAAGCCCACAATTGGCCTTGCAAAGGAAAATCTTCATATATTAGTTTACAGCAAAGGCAAGAAAAGGTCACAAACCCCCCCACATTTTTAATAATGAAATTTTGCCATCATCTGGACCTAAAAAGTAGTCGCAATAAAATTGTGCAGGGTACATGGATGTGCAAGAGGCCACAAGAAAATAACGAGTGGATCTCTTCAGAATCTGGGAAGTAGTAGTGATTTCAAATTACTGTATTATAGCATTAAGTATGGCTCATATGAAACATTTTAACTTATTTCTGTAACTTTTTAAAATCGGCTTCTGTAGCTCAGAGCTTCATGAACAGGTTTCACAATACCTTACTTTTAATCATTAATAGCACCAACATGTCTCTGAATTAGAGGCAAGACAAACCCCTAAATTTTTACTTTTCCTTACCAGATGCACCATAGCTTCTGCTAGAATTCTGATTGGCAAGTTTCTTGAACTCCATTAGTTCAGCATGATCCTTTTCATATGTCCTTTTCAGATTTTCCACATACTGCATCATTACTTCTGTTGCCTTTGACATACGCTTCTCCTAAGGAAGAAAAGGAAATATCCAGGTAACCTCTACACATCTCCAACACATCATTTGCTTCTATGTGTACAGTCCTTAACAGGGCTAAATCTGGAATAGTTGTTCTTCAAGAAGTATTGGTGCCTCCATGACTGAAAATTCCTAAGCTAGTTAGAAAAAAATGCACATTCATACATATTTCACAGAATATCATAATTCATTTAGTCATATATTCATACACCCTGCCTGCGTGCCTGTCTGATTAGTTATGTGGTGAACCAAATTTGTTTTCAAACCCTCAAAGGTCTTAGTCACTGGCATCAATCTTGTTACTTTAGAAGGCAGAGAAAACATTCTTGAATCTGGGAGGGTATTGCTGTGTTGTGATTTATACTCACTCTGTTCTCATAGCCTTTTTAACTGACTGAGCTATTGCCAAAGGCAGGTGACTGAATTAGATGAGATTCTTGACACAGAAAAGTTTTCTTGTTTGTGCTGCACTGATTTGAAATTAGTTTCTTGTGCTGCAGCTGTAGTTCTGAATAAAATATATGCTCCCATTGTACAGATCTTGGATAGCTTAATGGACAATCTTCTGTTGGAATTTTATTTCCAGGCTGCACTCGTGTGTTACCTGACACTACAACAGACTTCTTTAATCTGTCAAAATGGCAAATAAAACTCAGAGTGAGCATAACCTCTAGCCCTGGCTGGAAAAGAGTGAACACGTGGATCCAGGAAACAGTTAAACCCCAGGATGCCCTCACCTGGCGAACGGCTCCAACCATCTCAGCACGGCTGGAGAGCCTGGCAGCCAAACGCCGCAGCACCGCAATGTCCTCCAGGAGCTTCTGGTAGGCTTCCCTGTGCTCATAGTGGTGCCACAGGTGAGCTGAAGACTGAAGCAAAAATACAGCAGCTCTATCAGCGTGTCTTTAGTTCAAATGGAGTGGCCAGAGCCCCAAAATGGGGTAGAAATGTGCCACGTGGAGAGATTAGCCACCGAGGGTGCCAGCACTGGCACCACAGAGCAGAGAGCTGCTGCCCTGTCTGAGCGTGGTCCTTCACTGCAAACTGCAGGCACACAGTTGGAGGAGTTAGAGAGGGCTTGGCACATCTGCAAGACCTCCACGTCTGAAATTTATAGTGAAACATGACTTGCCACCCCTGAACTCTACAAATGCTAAGTTCATTTCAACTAGCACTTAAAAATGATTTCTCAGGGACAAAGGACACTTTAATTCTCTGGGCACAAGTTATCAAGGCCATGGGTGTTCTTTCAGTTCCATGATACTTCACTTATTTGGAAAATCAGACATTATAGTCTCAAGAATTGCAAAGCTACTTTGATAATAAACTGCAACCAAAATTTGAGTGCAAGAAGCAAAAAGGCATAAGAGAATATGTTTAAGAAAAATCATGCACAGAATTTCAGATTTTCCTTTTTTTCCTTGGCAACTGTAACCTGCTTATTTTCTCAAGCCAATCAGAAGTTCACGTAGACCAGCTTTCTCTTGAAGTTAGGTCTTTGAATAACACATCAATTATAATAAGACTGATTTACAAAAATCAGAAAGACTGGTAAAACTGTCACTGAGCCATAAAACATGAGCCTCTCCTCCAGAAATGAGGATAACCTCTCAATGAGATTGGAACAAGTCTAGGTCTAATATGATAGAGATTTTACAGAAACCATCACTGCTTTTAATTGCTTGTTAGTTTATTCCATTGTCCAGAACAAAAGCTTTCATAGGAAAGGCGTTTCCACTTTGTTATAAATGCTGTAAAAATGCTTGTAAAAGCCAGGCTGTCTCATGTGAACTGTTTAAAGGAAGAAAATCCTAATCACATCTGTCCCATGCTGGCAATGTGATCCTTGGTGCCTAATTAGGGATTCTTAACAGAAATATATGGCAAATTTAGCAGACTTTATTCAGTCTGAAAACCCTGAGATTTATAGGCTGTTTCAGCTTGTTTTTTACACAGGGAACAGAGGGAAGATATTCAGAACTTGTAATTTTGTTTTCCAGAAACAATTCATTTGAAAATAGAGATTTGGAATTCCAGGTGAAAAGATGTGAAGATCACAATCTCTCTTTAATAGTATATTTTCTTATCTGATGATGTGCTTGATAAATTAAATGGGAGAATCATATATTCTCCCCACTATTTTTCATATGAATGGCAGCTTCTTGAAATAACAAGCACTGGGTCTGAAGCTATTTTATTTATCAGCCTGGTGTCTCACCACCCCTCCCTTTATGGACAAAAAAGTGCATAAGTTGACACATCTCAGCAATATTTTTGTCATTTGAGTTAGAAAATCCAAAGAAAGCTGGCTGGAAAGACTGAAAACTACTGCTGTGAAGGAACAGCACAGACAGTTGGAATGAAAGCATACTCAGGCCCCAAACCTGTTCTTGAGATTGTATGTATTCCTGAAGTATTCCTTGCTGTTTCCTTTCACATATCTTGCCCCCTCGTACCTGCAGTTAAGAGGCCCTTCAAGTCACAGATCTCAGGACTCAGGTTTCAGAGCATTTGGGTATCTCATATCTGGACACCTCAAATTTACTGCTAAAGAAGGCTTGCCCAGGAGAGCATGGATCACTGCTGAAACTGCAGTTTTGAATGCTCTTAGCTATGTCACAGGCTTATTTCAAGGACTGAACAGCAAATTCCTAGTATTTATTCCTGAAATCCACTAGACCCAGGGATTCATCCTCCAGGCATTTCCAGCAATGCTGGCCCACTCTGCCAGAATATTCCCTGTCTCTTTTAGAGTAGTAGGCAGCTCATGGAAAGGAGCTTGAGCAGCACAAAATGAAGCTTTGGGGCTGAATTCACAACAGTCAAACATATTTGGAACGTGTGTGCACTTTCATGTACACTGTAGTTCAGGAAAAGAATTCTTGTTGTTTTCTTACCGTAATGGCAGCTTTAAAGTTTTCCAGTTCCTTCTCAGCATTCTCTTCAGTAAGATTTCTCTCCCTCTCTGCCTGGTGAATTCTAGATTCCAATGTATAACTATCATTTCTAAAGGCCAAGGAAAGTTGTACAAATACATTCTGTTTGGATTAAAAAAAAGCATTTTCCAATAAGTCTCACCATAATATAATTTTCAATAACAACTTAAGAATAAGATAGGTGTTTAACAAACTTTGCTGCTTAAATAAGTAGTGAAACAGAAAACTGGAAACATTTTTTAAAATTAATTTTCTTTGAAAAATCACTTCTATTTACTTCCATTAAAATACAAATAAATGCATTGCTGCCTCTTTTCCTGCATGTTTTTCTGGGACCTCTGCAGGGCAGAGACATAATGAAGGAAGCAGCCTACCAGAAGCAGAATCACAATGGATCTGTTTTCTAGCTGGACTTCCTCCAAGGGTCCCCAAGGTTTTTAAACACATAGTCTGTGCAGAGGAAGTCCAGGGATGAGCTCACCATGAGCATTGTTTTACATAAGGGATAAATGCCCACCCCTGAAGCCAGCAAAAGATTAAGTGCTAACATTTTTATTCTCTTGCACCCTGCTTTTAAAGTTCGTTTCTTTACCAGACTCATTATTTCTTAGGATTAATAGCTTGCAAAGCACAAGAGACCAACAGTTTCAGTAGACTGCAGCATTGTAAATAAAGATATTTTTCTTGACTGTTATGTAATTACAAAAAAATAGAAGAAACAAAGCCTGAAAGCTAAAGAGCAACCTGCAAACAAAATTATTGGCTTGAATTGAGAATGTAAAAGTTATGTAAACTAACAGCAAGATATTATTAAAAACTGCACCAAAGCTCATAATGTCCAATAAAAATGCAATTTAAATTGTTTAGTTTCTGGTCTCATTTAATCTCTTTTTTTTTTTACTACTTTAAGTATATTAAAATTATTTACCAAGTGAATGAGTATTTTATTATGAAAAACACAAACAAATGTTTTACTTATTCCTATCCTGCCATTTTACAATTTCTATTGCTCATATTTCACAAAATTGTTATTTTGATGGAGTGCAATATAAGTTCTTTTTAATGAGAAATATATTTGGGGGGGAAAAAAATCACCACATTACTAATCACCTCTTTAGAATGAGGATTCTAATAACCACCCTTAGACTTAAAGTAACCACTTAAAATTGGAGAATATGTCTAAAACAATGAGCTTAAGAACATACTTACCTCAACTTCTTTTTCAGTAAGTGGTGGGGAGCTAGAAATAAAAGCAAAAAATTCATAGTTTATGAGTTTTGTCTCTAAAAATAAAGCTATTCTAATATTTAATTGAAAACAACAAAATATATGTTTGAGTTTAATGAGTTTTCCACTACTTTTCAGTATGGATTACAATCAAGCAATGGTCTCTCAAAAGTTCTGCACCTTGTGTATTCATTGATATAAAATAATGTATATAACAATTTCTTCACAATAAATGTTAAATATTTATTTCATCTGCACAGAGAACCCTTACTGGCTGCTTCAGATGACTGAAGCGCTGGTGGTTTTTGGTACAAAACCATGTGGGTGAATAAGGAATTATTTTTGGCTGAATATGTTTGGAATTGTTTTAATGTCTTGGAAAGTCCAAATAAATGAATTCACAAGTAAGTCCTTCAACTACATTTGCAGAATAAACTCCATTTCCCTGAAAAGTTGTCACCTGCAGAAAAGACTTCTTACACACAAATTCTACCATTGGAAAGCATCATCTGGCCTGATTATTTTTATGGGGGGGAGAAATGTTAATATTTTCAGTACAAGTTCATATCTGCAGCAGCAATCCTGGAAACCAGGAGTGGAAAAATCTGTATAAAAATCTACTTGTAGAATGCAATTGAGGTTTAAGACTTATTATGTAGAACACACAAACTAATTTTAAAAGTTGCCTGGTTACTGGAAGTTGGTTCATTCCCCAAAAGTTTGCAGAAAATCTGTGTTACACCTTCTAAGATACAACAATCTGTGTCCCAAGGAATGGGACTCCATAAGGAAGTTGACTGGAAACCACTGGTGTGCCTTCCCCTCGATGATGTGTCCCCCCTTCTAAGGAGCTTTTACCTTCCTGGCAGTGATTTGTGCACCCGCAGCTTTCGCAGCAGCACATCAGGAATGCTGGGCATGACATCAGAGCTGCTCTTGGGCTCTTCCTCTTCAGTGGGGGAAGGGAGAGGTGAAGGGCCTAAAGACATTTTCAGATTAAAAACAATTCTGTGACTTGAAAAGTCATGTATTCCCTGTCTGGAATATTTTAGCTGAGATTTTTAATAGAATACTGTCATTTTCTAAGGCTTTAAGTGCCACCTGCCAAGCTGAAGTCCAGTGTAATGTGCTGTACTACAGATTTTGTGCACCACCATGCACCTGTTTGCACTCTGTTCATTGAAACAGGACATAAAGGTTATACTGACATTCCCTGATTCTGTCACTTTCATAAGGACCAAGACCTGGTTAACTATTTTTAACTCATGTTATTTAGCTTCTGTATTTTCATTTTATTTAATTTCACAAATATTTCCTTTATCTCCATCTATCCTGCCAGAATTTAATGAAGGACTCTCCTGTAGAAAAGGTAGATTTCCCAGTCTGAATCTCTCAGTTAGGAAGGAATCTTTGTATAGTTCTCCTGTTCATAAGTTTAACAGAAGGACTCTGAGACTTGCCATGTAATTAGTGTGTAAATCTGGAGAGCATTAACATGAAAGACAGAAAAGAATGGGAGATTCTTTACAGCTACATTTTAGTTCTGTGCATTTGCTTTATAATAAAAAAATCCAGTATTTACTTAAGAACAGTCCTGTGTGTTCCCATAAAATGCAGCCTGACACCACAGAGTCTCCAGATTTAATGCATTCCACTTACCTAAACTTGTGTAGATGCAGAGTTGTGTTTACTCAGATGGTGACAGTAACTTGTCATTGATTGAAACCATGATGGAGACAGTACATAGCAGTAATAAGGATGCATCTGGCTATTTCCTATTGTTTAAGCAAAAGTACTACTCCAGTTGAAAAGGGGGGTTTATGACAATGTAAGGAAGTAGGTCTCCCTAACAAATTAACTAAGAATTTGACCCCTTTCTTGTTTTCCCCACTGAGGAAAAGAGACCCTTAATGTTCTGGCTACCATTTAGGTAACTTACTGGACTATAAAAAGCTCGTGATACTCATGAGATCAATGTTGAGAAGCTGGATAAAATAATGCTTTGCTTTTAATAACATTTTCCTCAAGACTTCCAAAACCTGCCAAAATTATGTAACAGGCTGGTAAAATGGCGACTCCTTTACACTTTCAAACAGAGCCTGCTAAATAACTTCTTGGAGATTACATATCAGCAAAGTGACAGAAATAATATTACCATATCTAAGAATCCAGAGATATAATCATTAAATATGGAGGACAAGAAGTCTCTTTTAATCTTGATTCATTCAGACCGAAGATGAGTCTGTTTCCAGATATAACATACATGAAATGTAATATCTCAACCATCTCTCTTTAAGGCCTAATGAGCTCGTTCCAGTGCAAATGTATGAATTAGTAAAATGAACAGTATTAAGAAAAATTGAAATTGTCTTTGGATTAAATCTTGGAAAATCAGTTTCAGCTCCTTTCGTAGCAACCATCTCCATTTCAGTTAATGCCACACTGAACAAGTTCTGATTAATTACTTACAAACAAACATATATTTTGTTTTAAGTACTTTAGGTTGATATATTTGGTTTAAGTACTTTAGCTAAACACTACTGCTATTTAATTCTTTCACATGTTGAATTGTCCTCAGGTTTATATCTTTATTCTGAATTTTTTTAGATGCAGCTACAGACATCAAATCTTTTTTGCATGTGTTAGATTGCAAAAAAAATTTGGTGGCAGATTTCTTTTTCCTCGTTTATGTGGAGTTTTAAGCCTTTTACTTAAAAAACATTTTCCTTTATTTTTTCCTTGGAAATCACAGAAATTGAGGTTAAAAAAAAAATCCCACTTATTGTCAGTAATATTCTTCCAGTCCTTCAAACACATTTATGACTCTTCTCTGGCCTTACTTTTTCTCATTCACATTGACATGGAAATGGGGACTAGAAGTGAAAATGTCATTTCAATACTTGCCACACATATACTAAAATAAAAAAGCAGGAATAAAGCATCCCATCTCTTATTTATACTCCCAGGGATCAAATTCACCCTTATGACCATAATATCTTGCAGAAGTTATAGCCATTCAATCCATCACTGATGAAATGTTTTTACAGAAAGTTACTGAAACTTCAGATTTTCAATATTAGGTACAAACCAGACTCCATTCCTTGTGTGCATCTTTTCCCTTGGTTAGAATAATTCCTACAGCATCTTCTTGGTTCTAATCATCAAGAAATTGAGGTACTGCCCAGTATTGGTCTTTCTTGTTCATCATTTATTACTGTTCTCCATGGCTGCTTCAACTACTATTGCAATTGAAGTAAAAGACTTTTTTCACTTTTTCTCCTCACCCCCACATGATAGTCAGTTATAAAAATCAATATATAACAAACACTTCTTCCAGCTTTTATGATACTGTACCTTTTTCCTGTTCCGCTGCTTCACTAAGTTCAGGAAGTTTAAGTCCAACTAAATTTTGATTTCTCATCAAAATATGCTCCTGTGAAGAAAACCAGTAACATTTCTAGGTAGCGGAACTATAAATCTCAATTTAAATATCCCTGCCACATGAACACTAAATATAACATTTAGTTAATAAGCATAATAGAGATATTTACATTACAGTCAGATGTTACATAACATGGAGACTCAAATTCACACACATTCTAGAATATTACATATTTCAAATTTCACAAAGGCATTATTTAGAAAAATTCCTGGTCATGCAAACAGAAATTTGCAAAATGTACTCCTTATTCAAGCAGATATATAGAGTTTTGGTAAGTGAGAGCTTTAGTAACTGACAATGAAAAAAGCAATTTCGGATGTAGCCACAGTAATAACTAAGTATCCCAGATAATAGAAAAAAAATTCAGAAAATCCTATATATGAGACTTTGCCACTTTGACTTTATTAAGACCAGAACTTGGGATGCTACAGCTGCAAGTTAATGCTTCACTGTTGCTATGTTCTACCTCTGTTCCTTATAGGTACAGGAAAATGGACATTCTAGGATTAAACTTTGTTGTCTTATTTCTCTTTTTATCATCTCTGCATTTTCTTTCATATTCTCACATATGTTTAAATTCACAAACACCTGCTTTTGTTTATGAGTAGACAATTGCTACTGGAGACAGAGCTCAAATCTAACTGGAATTATACATCATGTTGCAACAATTTTTTGATTCTCTTATTTGTGCTTAACAGCTTCTATGTCACTCAAATACAGAATTAAAGAAATATAGAATGTCTTGGGTTGAAAGGGACCTTAAAGATCATCTGGTTACAAACCCCCTGCCATGGGCAGAGACACCTTTCACCATCCCATGCTCAGAGCCCCATCCAGCCTAGCCCTGAACACAGCCAGGGATGGGGCATTCACAGCTTCCCTGGGCAGTCTGTGCCAGGGCCTCACCACCCTCACAGGAAAGAATTACTTCTGTAATTCTATGGCTCAAGGGTCTCTGTAATCAAAACTTCCAGTACTTACACACTAAGAATATATGTGTTATATAAACAGGAAAAGATGAATAACTGATCTGCCATTCCCAAACAATACAATGGGAATGAAAGTGCAGAATTTGAGGTCCTCACCTGTCAGTCCTGCATTCACTACTGGAGGTCAAGGAAAATATCATTATGAGCCTGTTCAGGAAAGTACCTGCTACTACTACTTTTTTTTTTTCCCCTTCAAAAGTCATTATTAGTAATGGAGACATGTTCACTGTTTTTTTTTTTTTAATGGTGGTTTATAATTTCATTAAATTTCTGCTTTTTTTCTTATAGCTTAATTCTTAACTTTTACTAATCATTTAGAAAATTATTTAACAACAGAATAGTTAATACATATTGCACTCCAAGTCTATTCTTTTAGAAGCTGACACATATGGAGCATATTAGAATAAGAAACTGTGAGTCTGGACATGCTCTAAGTGCTCCTGCTCTCAGAGATGCCCAGTTTTACAGCTCTGGACACTGAGATATTTTCTGAGAGGGTTCAATAATCAACAGATCATTACAAACCCATTTCCTGTCCTCTGAGCTCTTGCAAATGGAAACATGCAAGAGCACATGCACACATCAAAATACCACAGTGCACTTGATGCATATTTGAAGAGAACTAAGAAATAGAATAATTCCATGGAATTTACTTACAGGTTACAGTTTAGTAAAATTGCAAAGGAAAAACATGATACAATTCTGTATTGATTATGCCAAAACTCTTTCCCATTTTATCGCTGTATGTTTCTTGCAGTGATAAAAATAATGCTGAACATGTTGGAAGTTTAGTAGGGAATGAAAATGACTTTTTAAAACAGGATGGAACTCATGACCAGGACTTACCTCTCTGAGTTTTGTCAGCTTCTGCATTCGAACTGGCTGAACTTGAATTTGAAGGTCTTTGAATGCTTTTAACTGATTGCTGGATTTATTACCAACAAAGCTTTTATCTTCCTCAGATGGTAATTTTAAAGGGGTTTTCTCTTTCTGTCCAGGCTCCAAGCTATCCCAGGATACAGCCCGTAATAGAGGAGGACGCAGTCCACACAGTTTAAATTCTGGTTTACATGGAACTTTATGGTCCCTCATTTCTGGAGCAGGAATTTTTAGCTTTGAGTCCATATTTCCTATTCCTGGTCCTGGTACATGGGTTCTTAAAGGAACATCATTTTCTTTGCCTTTCTTGAGGAATGATTTTCCAAGTTCATTTTCACAAACATTCATGCAAGTATTAAGAGACATTCTGCCACCATCACCAGCTGACAGGGAGCATTTAGGTAAAGTATCCATATGTTTACGTGGATCAAAGTTTTCCTTTTGGTCTGAGTGCTTCTCTTTGGAGTTTTCAAAGCCAGCAGAACGAGGAACCAATCTTCCCTGAGAAATCTTTCTTTGATCATTCTGCCTTCGATCCATTAATCCTTTTGCAGCATTCTGAAAGTACAGGGACACACATGAAACAGAGAAACAAGTCCAGATTCCTCTTTTCCCCTGCCCAAGGACAGATTTTCATTGTAAAAAGCCATTTCCTTTCCAGTGACATTTGCTTTTGAATATGTGCTGTTAACAAAATAAATAATTTTGAACAGGCACTTAAAGAGTACTGAATTGGGCATCTCCTCTCTGAACATTTGAGTTAACCTCTCCCATTCCAGAGCCCATTACAGCAATCCACCTCAAGCCAAGTTCCTTAGCATCCTAATGTAATGGAAGCACAAAAAACCACTGGTGTAAACCACAATGGCTATAGTAGATACTTTTACTTTACTTATGAAGTTATTCAGCATATTGATTTTAATTGAGCTAGAGCAGGGTGCAAGACAGGATGCAAAGACAGCTGCAAGAGCACTGTCCTCCACTGCTTTTGAAGGTGGATAATTTCTTTGAGCAGTGTAATTTTCTTTTTGCTCAGTGAACAGACTTTCAGCATTTTTAGTCCCATCAGTAAGTCATGTGTGTGCCAAGACAAACCAGCACACTTTGTTCAGCTCTTCAAGTGAAACACTTACCTCTGCAGTTTGCCTTTCATCCTCTTTCACAGTTCTGTTATTCTAGCAAGAAAATGAAGAAAAAATTGCCTTACAAGATTATCTTTCACATCTATGCTGCCAATGTTAGATAAAGATGTTAATGGCTGAACTTTGAGTCTCTTTTTACATTGCTTGTAGTTTTTATTTATGAAATAATTGTAAGGATTAGTTTTTTCATAGATTAGGGTTATATTGGTTCTTTTTCTATTTTCTATACTTAACAGATCTTTATGATCTTTTAGTTCTTGTTACCTTATGGATTTTTGTCTTCAGAGTAAACATTTATTAGTCCCTCACCGTACAGAGAAAATACCAGTAATCCAATTTGGGTATATCAAATGGTATTCCAATTTTTATCAGGGAGTAAAAGGGCAGCATATTATAATATAGTACTCTAATAATCAGGTTATTGCACAGACTGTTCAGCTCTTACCTGCCCTGGAGATACTGACTCAATACTAGTGGTTGTGCATGCCTCAGACCCTGAAAGATACACACAGAATTAGGGAATATTCTGATATTTTGCTCCAAGTTTTTGCTACTATAGCATTAATAAACACATATGTGCACAGTTCCCAATAATATATGAAGGACAAAAATTCAAATGTCAAAAATACTATTAAAGAGGAAAAAAAAAAATAAATCAAACTTATAGTGAGACATAATTAAAGCGTCTCAAAACTTCTTTATTGATAAAATTAAAAAACTAGAACAAGTGACCTTGCAGCACCACAAGAATAAAAATATAATAAAAATATCTATGTGCAAAATTATATTGTGTGTGCACTCATGGGCTATATCACATTCAGGACTATATGCTTAAATCTATGTTTCTTTAGAAATACTAAACAAATACATTTTTGGTGAGCTCTTATAAGTTAAAGTTTGAGCCTGCAAATGTTTGGATTTGATGATCTTAGAAGTCCTTTCTTCCCTTAATGATTCTCTGATCATTTTACCTGATGGAAGTGGAAGAGTGAGAGAGTTGCTCCGAGATGCTACAGGTGAAACTTTAGGACTAAGAGTAGGGGAAACTGCTTCATTAAAACAAAGACAAAAACAAAACAAAAAGGTAATTTTACTTTCTAGGCTTGTATCTTCTGTATTTTTAGAATTCAGATGAGATTAAAACATCAATACCATAGTCACCAGTCATATTTGTCCAGAACCTGACAAGCCATTTTAATTGCCAGGTTGTACTTGGCAATTAGGAGTTCAGAGTGTGTTTCATGTCTTACAGTTGTCAAAAAGGGATAAATTTCTATTGATACAGGGAATCCTTGTTCTCCTCAGTTTTCTGATACTGCAAGCACCGAGGAGATGCAACACAAGAGAAGATTCAGGAGGAATTTAGGAATAAAATGAGATGATGTATAGTCATGGGTTTTTTCCCCCCAAAAAGCATCAGACCAATTGGAAGATAGAACTTTGTTTGAACTGGCATTACAAAGCAAAAGGAAAGTCCTATTTCATAGTAAAATGGCATTTTGTTCCAGTTTTCATATAAAGGGAAATATAATTTCAATTGACATTCTAGAACAAAACATTTTATTTGGCTGTTTTTACAGGAGGATCCAGTCCATTTAGCTTAGTTTATGGCTATGTTCAGAATAAGAGGCAGTATAATTGTATCTGGAGGGAATGCTTTTTCAGCAGGATGAATCTTGCCACTAAAATTTCATTTAAACAACAAATTGTGACCATTTTTCACTTTTCAGTAGAAATAATTCATGCTTTCTTGTTACACTGTTTGCAGTGTGACATTCAGGCACTTAAAAACTTTACACCATTTTATCCTGACTCATCTAAACACAGGGATGGTTCATTTCTGTTTCATGTGAAACTGTGAGGAGGACAAGAAGGATTCTGACCTCCAAATTAACAAAATGTTTGTAAACAGCAGCAATGTTACAGATTACAGGTGATGTTTGCCTTTACAGATGTTTAAAGGAGAATATAAAATCTGGTTTTCAGGACCTGCCCTTACCTGTGGGTGACTCTGGGAGGCTGCTTCTTGACTTTCTACCTCTGCGTGTTAGGAACCTCTCAGTCACTTTCTTTGCTTCTTCTAACAATTCAAGGTTCTTCTTTTTGTCTTCCTCTGATATTTTGACATCTGGTAGTGGATCATTTACCAGATCAATCACATGACCGCTGTTGTCTGTGTAGAAAATATCACAATTGGAGCTGCAGCCCCCATATCCAAGTATATTGTGGCATATCAGAGTAACAAGTACAAAACAAACCTGTACATTTATTAACTTTAGCTTTGAGCTTGCATGTAAAAAAAATTAATGTCTGCTCATTTCTAATGTTGTTACAATCTCAAGTTTAGAGCAAGTCCTGAAAATCACAGATAACCCACTTAGACTCATCACTATGATCAAAAATGCTCTGAATATGTGAAACTGGCTTTTCCACCCGTGTCTCCAATAGAGTTTTTCTCATTTCTAAATAGAAGTGCCATTAGATCCATCTCAACTAACAGTCATGGGCATTTCTGTTGTAGACTGAGTTTTTCCATGGAATTTGCACATTCAGTTTTTTAAGGTTAAGAACCTACAAATTCACCGAGCAAAGATTTATGCACAATAGTTTTAACAATTAATTAAAACATTTATTAATCTCTAGCTTCCAAATTGGTTGAAAACACTATACTTTGAGCACCAATTTTTGCAATTCTCTAGCCTATGATAAAGAAAGAGGGCAGTCAGTTGTCAGAAAGGCCCTCTCTGTGGGAGTTAGTAACAATGGGTTTTATGAGCATCCAAAGAACAGCTTGGATGAGGGGGAGGAAAATCATCAGGTAATAAGAGAAAAATATTTTGAAATTTGACAAGAGCCATTACAGAACCATCAGTTTTCAGAAAAGCTAAGGACATAAGTAAGCAGCAAAACTCAAGGGTTTTTGGTTTGTGGGTGTGGAGTTATTTCACTATTCGTTTTTGATTGATTTTTTTGCGGGGGAGGGAGGAGTGCTTTGACTTTAACTTCCTTACATTTAGTTCAATAACAAGGATGTCAAAAACCATACTCAAATAGATAGATCAAATATTCCAAAGCAATCTATTTTCATTGAGATATCTGTTTTGGTTTAAATTCACATTTGTGTGTTGGAAGCTTGAGAGACAGACCTTCCATGACACTTTCCCCTGTGCCAGCAAAAAGAGAAGATTTGTAAGGCCTGGCAAGTTCTACTTTCCTTGAGCAGGTAAGCTCAAGTGTGACTAAAGCAGTATTACTGAACAGTATTTTGTATTCTACAAGAAATTAAAGCATGTGTATGTTGAGCCTTCTGAAAATGTGAAGCTAACACCACTCAACAACTGTCTGAAAGTAACAATGTGTGCATTTCTCTCAATTGGTCTGCATGCAGTCCCCTTACAAACTCATGATCACAATTCCACATCCCAGCAGAATTCCTTGTGTATGCATCACACAGTAGGCACAGGGGAAAACTGCAGTCAATATGGTCAGACTCTGTATTTAGGTCTTTACTGAATACCTGAGAAAACATCCTGGTTGAAATGAATAATCACTCCTTACCAACAGAAGTGAGTGAACTGGTTGAATTCCTGGTGGCACGATTAGAATGTCTCCTATGAGGACTTCGAGGCCTGGAGAGAAAAATTGATGAACAAAAATTATGGAATAGGGCATCAAAAAATAAAGGTCCTAACTGCTTATAAAAAATTAATATTAAAAAGAAAGCACTTTGATAAAAAAATTAGGACAAAAAGCATTTATTGATGTTCCTCATCTCCAAACAACTGGAAAATGGAGGAGATTGAAGAAAGAAGGAAAATTGCAGAAGCTGATCTCATGAAAGAGTTCTAAAATTTGCTATTAACCTCATCTGCTGTGAACCTGGTTTCTCACAAAAAAACCTACATTTCTTTAGCTTATTACCATAACTTAAAAGTCATGTAAGAATGGTATACAGAAAAAAATTTTTTCTAAAAATATAAAAAATTAGTCTTTGTAAATTGTTACAGCTTCTTAAACTAAGCTTTATGGCTGAAATAATTCCTTAGGCCCCACATTGACACTGTCATGGGATTTTTCTAACTTGCAAACTGGGTAAAAGTCTCAAACAACTGCAGAAATTTAAATGCTGATCCTGCAAATAATATTTCTTTTAAATGCCTGCATTTAAATTCTGACTCTAAACTAATCCTGAAGTTTGGAGAAGTACACTTCCAAAAATGCCAGCAGATTATAGATTTATGATATATATTTTCTGATATGTTTTTTCCCCATATTTTAAGTTCAGTAGTAGCTCAATAAAATTAAAAAGTATGCTTTATCAGAATAAATATAATAACCTTAATTCAACTCAAAACTGAACTGAAGTTTTCAACTCAACAAGTTACTTTCATACATGTTTAACCTCAAGGTGGTATTCTTGTCACATCTATGTGAATGGGCCCAAAACTGCTTCAAAACTTTGTATTACAGTAGTCAAATCAGACATTTCAGCTGTTCAACTCAATGAGTTGGGTTGTCAGGCTCAGTATTTTATGTAACTCTACTCTTTTAGTCCCAATTATATTCCTGTTCCCCTCCACACCTCCAACATCATCCTCAAAATGCAAAGGCAATATGACCAAATCACAGAGATAGAGCAATAATGTTTTCATACAACATATTTCAGAGCAATGTTTTAGAAACACAGCCTGTCAAATTTATAGATGGATTGCTAATGTATTATACAGTACCTGTTAACCAGATTTTTATCAATTTCTACATCTGGCATAACAGCATTCTCTGGAAGAACAATGGAAGGTGTGCTGCATGTTGTTCCTTCAACAGCTGTGTCCTGAATGGTTTGTGACAAATATAAAAATGTAATTAAACATAAATTCAAGCCACTGAACACTGACTCTCTATATGGAAAACAATGTGTATTGCTCAACTTACCTAAAAGAGAAAGTGATTGAAATAAAAGAGAATTAGCTCTAATTCAACAAAACAAATGGGAATTAGAGGCCTAAACTTACATTATTCAAAAGAGATGATGGACACCTGAAATATCTGTTTTCTTTTAAAAGTTTTAATGCAAGCTAAATTCAATGAGGTGATGAAAAAGCTTTAAAAAGGCAGACACTCTGGTTTTTCACACAGCAATCCATTCCTCTAGTGAAGTACACACACAAGGGTTCAGTGAATTTATGAGCTGAATGCAAGAGTCAAAAGCAGCTCTGTATCACAGGGCTAAATTAAGCACACAAACCCTCCAAATAATACTAATGTATAATGAAAGCTTGAATAAACACAGTATTAAGTGTACACATGATACTCAAAACCCCAGAAAATAAATTTGAGTAATCTTGTTAAGAGTTCCACATGGTTTTCCCTCAAATTACTCAGAAATCCATTTTTAGAAAATACAATTGCAATATTTAATAGAATAAAATACAGGTTTTAAGTGATAAAAGAAACTGGCAACCTGGCACTGAATATTAATGTGTTCTTGCCTTCTTAAAAAATACGAAACCTTGCCTCAAGAACTTAATCCCACACCTTCTGCATAATGATGCCATTCAGCTGAAGAAAAGGAATCAGTTTCCTGTGTGATATCACAAATGGAGATGCATAAAGTACTGTGGATCTCTCAAATGTGGTAAGAAATGATTACTTCTACCCCAAGTACAGCATTCAGATTAAAACCAAAAAACAGCTGGAGAGAAAGCTTCCCAGCAGTGGCAGTGGACTGCTGTCAATGGACTTATAAAATTTAAAGAATAATTTGTAAATTCTCAAATCCTAATTGCTTCTACTAGGCACTGGGATGCACAAGTGTTTAATTTTAGTTTGTTATTTGGAGCCTACAATTTTCTTGAAACTACATCCCAAAATCTCATAGGATATTTGTAAGGCAGGTAAGAAAAAGCTGTTGCAATAGCACTAATTTAGGCATTTATAGAATGAAGCAAGTAATAAGTCATGGTTTAGCAAGTCAATTTTAGATCCTGGAAGTGTTCAAGACCAGGTTGGGTGGAGCTCTGAGCAACCTGGTCTAGTGGAAGGTGTCCCTGTCCATAGCAGGGCAGTTGGAGCTGGATGATCTTTAAGGTCCCTTCCATCCTAAACCATTCTATCCCATTCCATAAGGAAGCTGACACTTGATCACTAATGTCTATTATCTACCATAGAACTCCTTGCAACATCTCTCACAGTGCTGCATTTTTTTTTCTTGTTGAAATAACATGTTTTCTGATCAATTCAAAGAACTCTGGAAGTACTTGGAAAATGGTGTCATTAAAATACACACCCTAACCCTTCTACTCTCAAAGGCAATGAAATATGCCTTGATTAGGACCCCTGATTTAGATTTCTTGATTCTACTGTAAATAGGTTTTTTTTTTTCACTAAAATAAAATTTTTTCATGCAGCTCCACACTTCTGTGCATATGAAGTTCCTTGGCAAGTTCACCTTGTCAGTCACGGGAGAGGAGGGTGGGGAACATGCCAAGAAAACACTGCGAAGACCTAAATTTAAGAAAAATATCCTTGTAATACTGGAAATGTTGGAATGTCAAAGCATATGTAATTCAAGTGTACAAGTAACAACAGCTTGAAAGCAATTTTGAGTTAATATCCTTAAAAACATTAAAAAATAACAATATCTTTTGTCAATGACAAAACTTCAGGTGACTGCCCGGCTTGTAGGGCAAAGCAGCTGAATACACACCCACAATGTTTATACTGAACTCATGACTGCCAAAAAGCAAAAACTTCTGAATGATGTAACAGCAGCCTTGAAGTCACTCAAGCCCATTTTAGGACTAAAAACAGCTCGTTTAAAAAAAAAAAAAAAAAGAAAAGAAAAAGAGAGATGCTGGAGCCAAGGCTAGTTCAGGTCAGGTAGAAAACATTAATCCTGGTCAGCAGCTACAGGAGTTCAGCACCTACACAAGTGAAACCTCATGGCCCTGGTTGTCCAAATCTACATTGTCCAGGAGAGGGGCAGGAAGTGCCAGAGCAGGAAGCTTTTGCAGGGCCAGCTGGCTCCAATCAAAAGGAATTGTTAGACTGAGAATGCTCAGGCTGCTCTACACAGGTCTTGGAAGAGAAGCTGTAACAGGAAGCTTAAGCTGCCTCACAGTTGTACAACTGCACAGAGATGACACAAAAGATTTCCATCACCCTCCCATTTGGGTTCCTTTAACTGTGCTCACTTGGTAGCTTCCAGACCCATCTGCTCCTCAGCTATTCCCAACAGCTGCCTCATCTCCTGCTACCAGTGGTTCCCTGTTACCCAAGCCTTCCTCCCACAAAAACATGGGGTAAAACTGACTCCAGCTCTATGGCTGAGGCAGGAACTGCTCCACAAGGGTGACCAGGAGCCATCCAGACTGGCAGGGAGGCGTGTGCAGGGCTGAGGGTGGCACGGGTGGTTTGGTCCATAACAGAACAGCCAAGAGGATCAGTGATTCTCAGAGTGGAGACAGAGCCTGCAGACATTCTGGCTGTTAAGTTCTACAGGCCCTCACTAAATATACAGAGAATGTGCTTTTGAAAGTTTTATAATCCAGCCAAATTTGGATGGATTTTTACATTAATGGAACAGGGAAGGGTGAGGGGGGAGGAATGCAAAAGTACTCTGCTGAAAGACCTACCATGCCAGACAATCAGATGACAGAGCTTTACTATATAACACCTGAATTCTTTAAAGCACTGGAGAAAAAAAAAATAAAAAAGGAAAAAAACCTCCTCTGCCACCCTGGCCATATTCTTAGCTATTAATTAAAAGTCTGGACTGAATTTCAGAAAAACACAGGCTGCTGTAAGAAATACTGAAATGAAAATCCACATTTGTTTTCTCAAAATGAATTTGAGACATAGAACCCAGGTCTCCCTATCATGTAAAAGGTACTTGAAGCATGCAGAAAGATACATGTGATGTAAGGTTCATTTGCAAAACAGTTCTGACAAAAAGAAATCTCTGTGCATTTGGGCATGCAGGGAAGAATCTCCTGAAATAGAATGAGGAAATTGTTAGACACCAGACAGCTCTTTAGGTGAGATGAGATTCCAGACTTGGAAAATTTTGTTGAATGGCAGAAAACAAATCCACTGGTTGTTAACGCCCTCTGATGCCCTCTCGTTGCTTGCAAGTCCTTATCTCACAATAATAAGCTATTTTAGAGTGACTTACAGTCATGCTGTAGAACTTGATCTGCAGCAAGAGCCAAGAGTGACAACAGCTATGAACAAGATCAAATTTTTACAATATTGGCTAGTGGCAAACCTGAAGTTAAGCAGACTTGTGAGCAGTGTGTTGGTTAAAATCCTTCCACTGCTACTTTGTGCCTAAAAATAATAATTTATCTAAAACGAAGCATTTTGCACAGTGAAATGGTTCATGATCACATTACCATAGTTCACTTAAGACCTACCTCTAAAAGGCCTGGAAAATGAATTAAAAATGTAATGCTTTTATATTAGGAGGTTGGAAATTTTCTCCCATTTGACAAGCATATTCAGGATTAGAATCAGTGATGTCTGTTAGATTTTCATGTTTTTCCTCTTTGGGTATGTTTTACACAGCAAGTCTTTTGTACTGAAATACTTTTCACATGGGTGAGTTAAAAAACATCAGTAAAATATTCTTGAGCTAATATATGTTATCAGATGGTAGTCTTGATGAACTTTTATCCAACTGGGCTGTTTATCTCAAGGCAGGAAATTAACACTCAGCACCCTGTGCAGTTTAGATGGAAGACATGACAAACCAGTGCAGAGCTCACTGCTGCCAATATTTTCCAACAGTGTTAAAGTAGCGGATGTTTTCACCTAAAGTGTGGAATGCAGTGTCCTCAAACCCAATGACAGTGGCACATCTTTAACAGAGGGTGAGCCAGACAATAAATCCTCACTTTCTTTTCACCAGTTTGCATAAAAATCAATAATTTGGATTATCTGTGATTTCTTAATCACAGTGAGGTTCTTTACTTCAGCTAAGCTAATAATTAAAAAAAAAAAAAAATCCAGACTTAGTTTAGTAAAACAAAGTTACTTTTTATCTGTGGTATAGGTTATTGAAAAGGGGGAAGGCCCATCTCTTATTGATTTTTTTATATTTACCTGGAAAGAAAACATGTAAAAATGTGTAGAGGCCACACAAATTTGAGGCAAACTGATGAATATGCCTGGGGAGCACGCACCTGCCCTCTGTATAGTTTCAGTGTATGTTCAGCTACTGCTGTGGCAAATAAAGCACTGGGAAAGACTACAGACCAAAAAAGCCCATTTCCATCTTTCTCATACACACAAATTGCATAACATCTTCTAGATCTGTAAAAGCAACACTAGTTGTTGAAGTACAAGCCCAAGTTCTGTTCTCAAAGTTTAAAGTTTTCTTTAATAACATCAGAAAGGACATTTTTGGACAGCTTTGATATATGTCTGTCTGTTCTGAACCATTTATAAGCCTCCAGATCAAAATGATTAACAACTGCTTGAGCAATTTAAGTTCCCATCCCTTAGGCTATAAAATACTTGAGGAACTCTAAGATTATCAACTGGAGGATCATTCATGGCTTCATCAATTAAGCAAAACACATTAATACAGAGCAACAATTAGACATAGTTCCATAAACCCTTAAACATACACAAGCAGGTTTCAGCCTCAGGTTTCCAGCAAGTGGCAGAAACACCTCTGTAAGTAAGAGAGCTTACTTTGGCTGGAGGAGAGCTGTTGTGCTGGGCCTCTTTTGCTTGTCCCTTGTCTTCAGGTAAGGTTGGCATGGTGGGCAGCGTGAAGCACGTGGAGCTGCAATGTGGACTAAGAGGACCATGCACTGCTGGCAGTATCTGTTTCAAGTTAGCGGCATAAGCGCTGGGAGGCCTCGTGATCTGCAGGCTGGGTTAGATGCCAAAAATACAAATCAAATCTGTTTAAAACTCTATGCTCAAAAACTGAGATCACTTTACAATAACAAACAGTATTAAGGTTTAAAATTAAAAATGCTATCTTGTGTTTTATTAACTGAAGCTTTCAAGGTCAAGTACAACTCAGCAAATGCATTCAAAGTAGACAACCTTCCGTTCTTGTTGCCATTTCCATCTCTTTCCTCTATTTTTGCAAGTTTTCATTTTGTCACTATGATGTGACCAAGCTACCTTCTCTAAATATCCTCTAAGGAGTAAACAGCATCCTGGATATCACAAAACAACAGGTAAGGCTGGAAGGGCCTACAGGTGGGCATCTGCTCCAACCTGCCTGCTCAAGCAGGGCCATCCTAGAGCACATGGAACAGGATTGCATCCAGAAAGTTCTTGAACACTCGAGTGAGGGAGACTCCACATCCCCTCTGGACAATCAGTTCCAGTGCACAGTCACATGCACTGGGAAGAAGTTTTTCCTCATATTCATGTGGAACTTGTTGTACATCAGTTTTTGCCCTTGCCTCTTGTCCTGTTGCTAAGCACCACCAAGCAGAGCCTGGAGCCCTCCTCTGGCACATCCCTTCAAATATTACAGACATTGCTGAGGTCCCTTCTCAGTCATCTCTTCCATAAAATGCCTTTTAGTAACTAACAGTCTTAGTGCTACAGAGAATTATCTCAGATCTCAGAGGACCAAAACTGGAACCCAAGGGTGGCACTCTTCCTTTGAGCAAGAGCCAGACTAAGGTGAATTGTGCAAAATCTTGGTGTACCTCTGCACAAGACAAGAGGGTGCAAGACACTTCTGAAGCAAAATAGCAGAGAGGCCCAAAGAGGGAAAAAAAATCACTACCTATTAGCTGAGAAAATTCTCATTATTAGTATCAAGGGGAGGCACTGCATTCACAAGGATAACATCAGCATGAAAGCCTGTACCAAAGTCTGAAGATCAGCAGTGCAAAGCACAAATCAGTCCTTAGAGTGGCAGTGGATGGGTTGCAATACTTACTGTTGACACCTGCCCAGGGATCAGGGAATTGTCTTCATCAATACATCAGTGTCCTCATCAATTGATCACTGCACTCCCCAGCGGTGCCTGCAGGTCACACACACACAGCTGAGCCCACCTGGTGTCTGCACTAGGGACTGCTGGCTACTGCAGTGTAAATTAACCTGCTACAGCTCTCCCATTTCAGGGGTGGGCAAAGAAATGTAGTCGGGAACATGTCGGTTTATTGAGGTTGCCAATTACATTTGTCAAAATACATCTGTTGCCTTAAAAAAAAAAAAAGCTAAAAGAGGCAAAACCATTCACAAGAAATACTGAAGCAGTCTCAGTAGTGACAAGTGCCTCACCTCTCACAGAAAAAAATTGTGTTGCAAAACCTATAAAATGTATGAAAAAATTGGACTACAGATGCAGCTAAGACCCATGCTTTTATTAGGAAACTTCCTATGAATAAAAAGCTTTAAAAATGGTTATTAAGGCAAAATATATTTAAAGTTCCTAATATGATGGAAAACAGGTATTTATGATTACATGTATTTGAATAACCCCACAAAGATTAGACAGATAGCAGTAGCACTGAACATCTGTGCACTTCAACAATTAAATATTTCTGTATCAAACAACAGCCACCAACTATTAGCAAAACACGAAGATGAGATGGAAGCAAGGTAACTAAAAAAAGTGACATAGACTTGCTTTTCATCTCTGTAACAAAATCCTGGCATTCTATGCAATTTTTGAGTTTGCAAGAACTCAAATTCAAATAAACAACAACAAAAAAGAGAAGAGTTATAAATCTGGCTGTTTGTCTAATTCCTCTTAGTGTTTGCCTTATGAATTTATTATAGTTCTGATACATTCAGCCCAACAGAATGCTGGGCCTGAAAAATCAGGAATGCTTCTAGTCATGGCCAAAGCATGTTTGCAGTCTTACATGGAACTGTAGGAGCTATTGCACCAAAGTGGTTTATTCCCAGTCTTAGCCGACTTCTTCATACATACTAAACTTGAAAAAGTAATGCAAGTTATCTTGAAACAAGAAAGAGCTATTAAGCACATCAAGTTTCTGTTCATTTTTCAGATTTAAAAAGCAAAAAACCTTAAAAATAAATAAATCAGCTGGCTCGTCTAAGAATAGAAAGGGACAAATCCTGAGCAGCGTTGTCCCAGAGATGCAGCACAGAAAGTACAGCCAAGGGAAAATGGAGGGTAGAAAATGAATTTATGCCACCTTAACAACCCCCAGATTTAGAGTGGACTGAGTTCAGGCTGTCTCTGACACAGTTATAACCCTACTCTGATTTCCTTACAGAGCTATCTTGCAAATAGGAATAAGCTTCAAATCTCTGTGCTGATCAGTAGGAAAATTTCTTCTGACTTTGTTTTTTCCTGATACCACTCCAGAAAACCCCAGTGCTAAGGACTATATTGGAGCAGTGAAAGCTTGCACATAATTATTCATATTCTTAAGCTTCTTAAAACAAACACCATCTTTGCACACCTTGACTGCACAGCTGCAGCCCAGTACACTGCCAAAGTGAGGGCTACTACATATTGGTATTTCAGTATAAGCATGTAGTTCAATTAATAAACTATATTTTTTGGAACTCCCAAATGATGAATTTTTCAGTCTAAAAGCTTAGTTTTAACCTCTGCAGTGTTCTTAAAATCAGTAGTTCAGATTTATTAAAGATTTTATGACGCTTACCCAGCACAAACATCACACATTGTAAATGCAACTGGATAAACCACACTCTACAAGGAGTTCTGCCATTTTCTGATCAATTACTGCCTTCTGGTACTGGTAGGAAAGGCAAAGGTTTAGAAATGATGGAAACCTAAATATTAGTGAATAGATGTTTTTCCATCTCTGCTGAAGTGACCTTACACAACAAAAAGAACACCAGTAAATGTCACATGGTGTCAAAATACCTAGAAACAGGGGGCTTTGTGAGAACACTCTACAAAAATTAGAGGAGCTTACCTGCATGTCAAAAATGTAGATAGAAAATAAAGAAATGTCCTTGGAAAATTTTTGTCCCTGGAAGGTACATTTTTTCTTTTTCAGCAGAGCATTAGGGAAGAATGCAGCCTTGGAGTTTACAGAAATTTACACTTCTATGTACAAAACCAGCCTGATGAAACTCTGAGCTAGAGTGTGGAGAGCATGACTAACCTGGTTCTAAGCCTGGCTCACCTGCCAGCTGAACAGCCTTTGGAATCATGCTACCATTAGCTCTGCCAGATTTATCTCATTTCCACAGGCCAAAGAAGAAAATGATACATTAGCAATACATGCAAGGTACCAACTGAACCACCTGTAATTATTGGCCCCAAAGACACTAAAAAATACACCCACACTTGAAAAACAGTCAAGGTGCATGAGCATATATTAGCATCTTAGGCACTGAGATAATTTCAAGATTCTATTATTTCTATTTTTATTTTGTTCTCTTCTTCATTGATCAAGCTCTGTCTGGCCTGTCTCTATCTTATCAAAGAATATAATGGCATTATTGTAGTGTTTTATCAAAGTAAATTATCTCCCCCAAAACTCCATTATTTCAGAAGTTGCAAGAGCCTCAAAATTGTATTTTAAAATTAAGTACTTGTAGAGATTAACTCACATGTCACAGGCAGAGTGGATATGGGTGACGATCTACAATCTTAAGTCTGCATGAGCCTTGTGCACCTACAATATGAGTTAAAAAAACACAAATTACCTGACCTATTCACCAAATTCTGCTCATTCCCACACTAAGAGATGGTCTAAAGAAAAAAAAAAAAAAGTACAAAAAAGAAATAAAAGAGAGGATGGAGTGCTTTTTAACATTTTGGTCTGTTATTATAAACTTACTGCTTAAAATAGTTAGGAAAAAAATGATCCCCTGAGCTCAAATTTGTAGTCAGATATAGATCAGTGAATGCAGAGAACTTTCTTTTACCACTGTGTAGGCTTAGAGTACAATCTCCAGGAAATGGAGATCTGGGAGCTCTATTCCATAAAAGGGAAAAGTATTTAGAGGCCCTTGGCTTTCAGTGTGCTCCCTCTGCAACTCATTTGACCATAGTAGAGAAAGTTAAGTATAATCAGTTAACTTCCCCTGGCTGAGTCCGTGTCAGTGAAGGTTCAGAGAAAGGTGCTTTACTCCATCTCCACTGGTAGCTTGGCACTTGACCCTAAATGCTCTATCATCTCACAACAAGGGTATGCAAAAAGAAGCAGAAATAAACAGTTAAGAAAGCAGTTTATCAATATTTCTTGACCTTGTGCTGCCTGAGGTCAAGTCAAGCAACTCTCATTTGTCAACAACAGGAGCTGCTTGCTCAGGGATGCAGCAGAACTGCACAATTCTGAGGGGCTTTTTGTAACTTTTTTCTTTGTTGCCCTGCAAAGTGGTTGCAAATCATTACATAACAGAAAGGTATCTTTTTGCACTCCTTTTTGTAAAGCTGTAAAAACATATAGGATTTACATAACATTTGGGTTAGGTTTTGCAGCTTTTGAAGTATTTAAACCCAGTAAACTTCAAACAAAGCCTGAGCAAAACAGGGTGTTTGTCATACGTTTGTAGCACAGAAGTGTTTTCAAAGAAAAAGCATGACTACAGCTTAAAATATACAGTCTGTTGGCATATACTACTCATCACCAAAAATTTTAAAAACCCCAAGCTACAACACAACAAAATAAACAAACCCCCTAAAACCAGAATATCTTAACAGAAAAACATTGAAATTTTGTATTAGAACTCCAAGATCTTTGTATAATAGGAACATTCACTCTGAAAAGGAAAAAAAAAACCCACAAACTAAAGCTGACTCATGTACATTCTTGCCCTATGTGACAAAAGGTCCTACATGGAAATTGGAAGACATTTTCTCTATTGTCTGCAACACAGGAAAATATCGACCTGTAGTTTCCTACTGCATCTCATTTTTCATCACTTACAAAAGAGTGATTTTTCATGTTCACTACTCAAGTTTGCAAGATATTAAGATCCTGCTTCAGCCAGTTCACCAAACCACAGAGTCACAGCCCCAGGACTAACACAAGGCACCTCTGTGATAACCTCAATGATTTGAGTCCTACCCACACAAACATCCATAAAATTGCACAAGGTAAAATGTGGAAGACAAAGTGGTGTTTCTGTTTATAGGATGCAGAACAATTCCCCTGGGGCATGCAAAGTGTACATGCAACCACTGTGTGAATTCAAAGGATCTGTTCTCATTCTGAGATTAATTCCTGAGCATTGAGGTTAATTCCTGAGGGACTTAAATAATACTTCTTGTCAATCAGAACACTTCCAGGTTGTAGTCTCAGAGACAAGGGATAAATGTGAATAATTCCATCACAAAAATATTTTCAAGTAAGAAACTAGCAGAAGCTGAAGGAAAATAAAACTTCTAAAAACCTTCCCTCAGACTTAGTGGTTACAGACTTCCTTTGGACTACAAGCTACACATGTAGGACTTGCTTTACAGAACAGCATGACAGGAAAGAATCTCCTTTTCTGCTTCCTGTTTTCCTCATAGCTCAGGAACACATAGAACTGCATGGTTTTCAATAATCTGCTTGAATGAGAGAAAGGAAAAGCTAAGTCAGGTGGAAAGTAAAATGTTTTGATGCAAGTCCAGCCTGACATGTATTCTGGGAGAATATCTCCAGGAAGGGGTAGTTATGACACTGCTGAGACTTGAAAACCAAGAGGTTTGGAGGTGAAAGGTGATGCTGGTCCAACAAGACCATTAAGACACTTGGTTAGGTTATGGAATAAAAAATTTACATCAGAGTTTAAAGAAATCTGAAAACTAAATCCAAAAGAGTTTAGTGGGAAATGTTTTCTGGGAGTTTTGTACTTAACTCCTAAAGGATACATTCTCATCCCAGATTTAGCTTTTCCTTGCTACATTAAGAGAAAAAGCAATTGGACCTGACTTTGCTCACAGGCTCACTTTAACATAGCCAAATGGAAATTTCAGACTTCCTAAAAGACCATAACTGTGTTTGAAAATAGCACTTTTTTCTGTAAAATGTCAGCTTCATTTGTTTTAGCAATGTTTTTACAGTTTCTGTTTTGCTAGCAGTCAGTGATCAGATTTACTTCTCTTGCAGCAAAGCATCTGGAGGAGTGGCTTACAACCACTTTTTTTTTCCTTGCAACAATTCTAGGCTGAATTTTATGCTGCAGACAATCAGCAAACAGATGAAGAATTTACATATTTTAGAAACACTGAAGAGCAGGATTTCACTAGCATTTTAGACTAGTAGACACAGATTTTAAGAAAAGGTATTTCTTTTAAGGTAAGCCTATTTTAGGTAGCCTGAAAATTTCCCAATTCCACTTTTTTTATTTTTTAAAGGGGCAAGTAGGACAAATCAAACTTTTATAAATTACTCTGTTTTGGATGCAAAATTTTTCTTTTCAGGTTTTTTTAAATCTAGCACTAAAAAGAATGCAAGGAAAGGAGGTTATAAGCAGCACTACCTCCCTGTGAAAATAAATGGTTTTAAGAATTGCATACAAGATCAGGAAAAAAAAAGTTCTGGTTTATTTGTAATATTTATTCATTCTGGGGCTTTTCTTTGAACAAATATTCTTGAGACAGATCTCCAAAATGGTAATTCTATCTGGTTAAGTCTGTACCTAAGACACTGGACTCAGCTGTCTTATGAGAAGGATGTCTTACTGACTTCATTTTTATTATCCATCAGTGGGCTTTCAGCTAGAAAAGTAAGAACAAGACAACAAGAACTGAGGCAGGAAGCCTCTAGGAAACCAGTTGGGATGAATTTTGGGGTATTTTAAAAGAAAATGTTAGATTTTAAATTAAAATTTTAAATAGTGATAAAGATGATACATGTGATATTAAGGAAAAAGGAACCCCTGATTTATTCAGTATTATGCATATGTTAAAGAATTCAGCCAACAGTGGCAAATCTGATGATCATAAGACTGTCAGATCTCAAGGCATAGCTGCTGTATTTCTTAACTTACAGGTTATTTTTGATAGACTTTAAGGAAATGCAGTTTAAAGGGAGAATGTGAATATAGAGTGGGAGGATATTTGGAGAGTAAGCATAAGAAACAGCACACAAGGAAGTGTGAAGATAAGAGTGGGAGAACAGTGCACTAAAAGTGTCTTTCTGGAGGGTGGTTCAAAAGAAACTAGAGCTAGGAAGTACCTGGAAAAAAGCCTGTTGCAACATAAGGCAGTGACCTTAAATAGGATAAAATAACAACAAAAAATTGTATGGGAGTAAAAAATGTTGCTCTCTTCCTTCTCCTAGACAACCTACTATTTTGAAAGAAAATGTGTTTAGGAGGCAGAGCCACTCTTTGCTGTGTGGTGCTGAAGGACCCCTCTGATGTAGGGCCTGTGCACCAATAACTCACCCCACAGAGACTGTACCATTCAGAACACCAGGAGATAAGAATATCACTCAACATGCTTTGCCTAAATGAGCATCATGTATTCAGTCACAGAGCCACTTGGGTTTCTTTCTTCTACTCCTTCTCACAAATTTGGAGAAACCTGGATATGTTTCTGCTGTCTGGACTGCATGTATTATACATCACGTTCTAGTTACACATTTATTTTTGTCTATGGTGTAGGCAGAGGTGGGAGCTTGACATGATATTTTCTCAAATTGCCACTTGACTATATTCTTAGTCAATGAAAAAAGATAACAAATATGTTTGTGTGGAGGGGAGACCAATAGGATTACAGGAAAAAAAATTAAACGTTCCTTGGTGTCAATTCATCTTTTTTTAAGAAAAACCTTAAGGTTTCTACATGAAGTAAAATTTTTGAAAGCAGTTTCTACATAGAAACATTCTATAAATTATTCTGCTTTGCAGGGCAGCAGGATATCAACGTTGCATAATTTGGAAAAAATGACTACCAAAGCCTGACTTAGAAACACAAATAAGTTAAAGGCAATCAGGGCCAAACACTATTGCTTAGTGACCCAGGAGTCTTGTTACTTGTCAAGCAAAAAATTTTCCAAATGAAGAATTTAAACAAAATTCTTTCTTTCTCTAATCACAAAGGGTAATCCCAGAGGGCATACTTTGTTGAACAAACCAACAATAAATAGCTTTCTTTGGGATCTAGAATGCAATTATGGGCTTTCAAGCAGGGAGATTATATTTGGCTTTCCATCTTGCATAGATAAATGACAAAGCAGCAAAACAAGCATTTTATTCTCATTTTATGCTTCCTGGACTCCATCAGATTCACATTTGCTTACTTCAGTGATATATGGACACCTATTTTTGCATTGCAAAAATGAACACATGCCAAAAGAGCATGAATGTATTTCACTTCCTTTTTATGAGAAAGGAATTATGGATCCTAGTCTACTGATTTTTTTTTTTTCAAATGTTGCTGTACACCAGGACAAGAATAACTAGAATATCAACTTATTCAAATAAACACCCATTGTATGGACTTTGCTTATTTTTTTCTACAGATCTGGTAGTTCACTCATCTAGGTTGTAATGTCCCAACTTGGATCTAGGGATGCTGCATATTAGGTCACAAGTATTGTTGCTTTTGCTAGAAAGAGTCCAATTTTATTCCTAGAGTACATATTAAATCTGCAGGCCTAGCCACCTGTGAGAAAGCAAAGCTCATCATATCTCCTTTTCCTTCCTGCCACCACATGATGCAGAAGAGTGAAAAAGCAGTAACATTTTGTAATACCACCTTTTAAACTTTTTTTCCTGGAAACAGACACAACTTCGAAGCCAGAGAAAGACTAATTTCTCTTATCAATATCTAGCTCTGAAAACAGGCATAACAGGAACAGCAACGGCAGCAACAGATAATAATAATAATAATATGATTGTTCAATTTCAGTATCCTCCAAAGAGGTGGGGTGGGAGAGGAAGTCCTCAGTGTGTGATGTCAATGCAGAATTGGAGCCAAAAGCCCCTTCTTTCTCCAAAGATCTATTAATGCAATACAAGATTCTGCAAACACAATTTGCAGAAGGTCTTCTGCCTGTATTACTGAATCAGCTGCAGCTTTCTGTGTGCTGTGTTATTCCTTGCTACTGACAGTGTGCTTCTGGGACCACGTTAGAAATACCCTGACAAGAACCCTTCAGATGTAGTCACACAGTGTTATTTTCACACTATGAAGTTCTTACAGTAAGCATTCACAAATGATGTTGTTTTTAATTTAAATTTAATTTTCAGAAGGTGTGATAGGAAGGGGCAGCATATTTACAGCACAGTTCAACATATGTACTATGTAAAGGCAGGCTTTCAGTAGCTTGGATGAAGCTTGTTGGGTTTTTGGGTGTTTTTTTTTTACTGGTATTTAAAAGCTAAGACCCACAATATTCAGAGACAGCAAGATCACCTTGCTACTGATGCATTTAGCAAAGATATTCCATGTGCACTTTACTGGCCAAGTCAGCAATATATTGGATTGGATCACCCACCAATGAGGCACATGCTTTAATCAGCAACAAATTCCTCAGAGTCCCTCTTTTTCTAATTGGGCTAATTGAGGCAGTTTTGAATTTCAAGGTGAAACCAACAAAGCATATTTGATTTAATAATTTGAGGGCTGAAAAGGTGTTGCATTAGACACGATGATATAATAATTAAGACAGAGGTAAAATAAATACCCCAAACTGCACACATCATACAGAAACAAGCTATTAGCACAGAGACTTTCAACAGGCAGGCTCATGACACAGCTGTTCTTATATCTTACAGAGTAAAATATTAATTTGCATTCTTTAAAGGGTTATTTTATAACACAGTCACAGCACTGAGTTAAACTTCAGTCATAAATAACATTTGGTGAACTTTGGGAGATGAACCCTTTAGCAAGCAGCCCACACCATGGCTTTTCCTACTTTCCTCAGATTTCCAATCTGAAGCAGTGCATGTTCCAAACTCCCAATGCAAACAAAGCCTTGAAATCAAAAGGCTGAGGAGAGCTGAGTTCTGAATGAAACTTTAAGTAGAGCAGTGCAATATTACCTGCACAACTGACTGGCTACACAGATGCTTCACCTGTTCACTTAGAGTTCTGCCTGCTGTCCCTAGCTTGAGAACAGCAGTATCCCAGGAGGGAGACTTTACCTGAGAGAGGCTTGCAAGTGCTACCTGAGGTTATCTCTGCTGCATCTCTGACTTGACAAGTGCCATAGTTCTCTCCTGCTCTCAGATACCCAAATCAGCTGCTTGGCCTGAACTCTATGTGCCAGAAGGAGACTTCCCAGTGGCTGCAGTCAAGAACTCATGGCCAAGACTATAGGGTAAATAAATTGCCTTTTTTTTTGTCCTTATTTGACATACAGATGAGGTAGCTTCAAGAAAATTCAACCTGAGCTCTTTATTTTATTATGGGGAAAAGGGAGAAAGCATACTGCTTATCACTTCAGAAAACAGAGATTTGGTGATTTGCAGAAAGGATGGTCTGAAAATGAAAGCAAGCAGTAGTTTGTGAGAAAAGAGAAGCAAGTCCCCATTTCCTGTGTTCTCAAAGTTCTGCATGCCACCAGAATCCAAAATGAGGGACAAGGGATTATTGCTAGTACCAAAAAAACCCAACCAAACAAACCCAAAACAAGTCCAGAGCTGCCTTTCCACTACATCATACAAAGTCTCTACCCACAGAATCTCAGGACTGGCAGCACATGGTAATGCTAAAAAGCAAAAAAGGGACAATTCATTTTGTCATTCTTTTATTTTTCAGGTGTCCTTAAAAGTAAAGAATTAAACGTTCTCTTACTCTATCCACTTCAGAAGCACCTCAACCATTCCACTTGACTTTGTCTTCCAGATATTAACACTGAGGACCTGAGGAGAATTTAACCATCTACTTCTGGTTTCCTTACTTTAAGGAAACACAGATGTATTCTGCATAGGGACTAGACTGAAGTTAGCATTTCCAAATGTGCAACATCAAAGCTAACCTTTGATGATTTAAGTGAATGATGTTCATAATTCCTCTTAAACTCTTCTCAGCAGAAAGAAAATTGGGTCTCTTTTAGATGCTTGTTAATTTCTAGATTCAGCAGCTTTACAGTTTGCATTCTAATTGGGAAACTATCCTTATTGGCTTGCATCATCTAGAAAGCATGGTAAGAAAAATAATTTCTCATTTTCTTTTAGAAGGCTACTGGATACAACACTCTGAGAACACAGTTTGCTAACCTCATTTCTGCCACTTTCAATAATTGTTCCTCAAAACCCAGGACTAGGAAAGTGAATAATAAAAATCAAAGCTATCAGAACAAAACAGGAATTTTTATGCATTGACTGGCACATTCTGTACCAAAACCTCTCGTTTTTCTCAGTAATTAGACAGTTCAGAAAAAAGCTTTGAGGAAAACAACAGCTCTGCTCTTCTAGAATAGCACAAGCCAAATGTAGCAAAATGTTCCTCATGTCCTTTGTCAAAATCTTTCCCTGATAAAATTATTTAGCCAACACCATTCCATTCGTGATTATATCCAGGAGCTGATCCAAAAAATAATGTACCAGCTTTATGCACAATTTCATCAACATCTAAAATGTTTGGTATGGTTTTATCGGTGTTGTGCACATGGAGGCCCTAGGGGAGAAATAACCTTACATCAGAGAACTACTTCTGCAGGCAAAGAGAATTCTGTGCTTTGGGGGTTACATTTTATATACTAGTTTTGACATGTTTACCTCAAAACCTAAAATGAAAATAGAGGATGTGAGAAGGTCATAAAAGGAGCAGAGTTACTCATAGTCTGTGAGACTTTAAAAAAAGTCTAGGACACGCCATAGGTCAAAATTTGCCACAGAAATATCAGACCTACTGCAATTGTTGTCTGCTTCTTTCAGTGTCTGCAGTAAGAGCAGTGAATAAGGCACAGAATTGCAGATCAGTCCCTCAGTTTACAGCCAGCAGTTCAGCTCTGGTGCAAATGACTGAGTTTGTACAATATCTCCTGTTCCATTGCAGTTGCTGACAGTTTGGTATCTCCTGGAAGAGGAGCAAGGAGACAAAGTGGGAAAGGAGCATCAGTTATATCTTGATACTGAGCTAAATTGACCTTAGCCCTCTTTCATTGCACTTTATCAGCTATGCCAGCACTCAGTATTGCTATCAGCATTACTAAGAAATTGTGATGTATATCAAATTATGCTAATTTTATAACTTTATATATGAGTCATATACTGTATTTGCCTATTTAAAACAATTTGTACACAAAAAGTATGCCATCTGCATACACTAAGATTTATTACCTTAACTTCTTTTTTCTTTCTTTATATCAAATAAACTAAACAAGGTTGCGTTAAAGTAATGGGACTCAACATTAAAAGTTTTAAATGGTTGTAGAAAACTCTAGAATGAAAAACATTCAGAAATTATGAAATAAAAAATACAAAACCAGGTAAAGTATTTAGAAAATACCTCTTAAAAGAAGATATAGGAACTCATTGTAATTTTAACAGCACCATAGATCTACATAGCTAAAACTAATCTTTAATAGAAGAGCTGTTGAAATACCAATTCATCAAAAGTTTTATTGTTAATCAAGGTTTTGGGTTTTTAGAATACCTCTGGACAACATCCTGGCAAATGCCAAGACAAAAAAGCTGTGCATTATCTACCTGAGGTAGTGGAAGGCAAATAAAAAACCTTAAAGACACTGAGAAAAAGGCACACAGTATGAAGGATATCCACTCTTTCCAAACACCTCCTTCAATATTTTGATGTTGACCTTGAGCTGCTTTGTTTCTCTGCCCAAACAAAACAAACTTCTGATGTGAGGGACCTACTGCTTTATAATTTTATTATCACTTAAGACTTCCATCCTAGTTCCTAATTTTGAGATAACTGTCCAAGATAAGAAATCAAAGTAATATTTTATCACTAAATAGATCCAGATACAAGAATGATAAATTAATACAGGACAGTCCAGCAATCTAAACTTTGCTATTTCATTAAATTCCTTCACAGAAATCAACAAGCATTTTAATACAGGCACATGTATTTTTCAGAAAGAGGTTTTGTCAAAATTTTTTACCAAGCATCTTAAGGAAACTGCTCTAACAGTTCCTTCTTGTAAGTGAAGGAAGAAAATAAATGACAGAAGTTGCTCTGTCTGCTGCAGAGATTACACCTCCACAGGGAGAGGTGTTCAACACAGTCATGAAGAATCTGGAAAAGTGGATCTGTACACAGGATTAAAGACGAGACGGGAAAATCAAATCTAAAGACAGCCAAGGTAGTTTATGGGCTACTGAGCACCTGAATAATAAAATGTCAGGTGAAAAAGGCAAATCAATGCACATGGGAAAAGAAAAAACTTAGAATACACTAAATAAGAGTCCATTATTATGTTTTACAAGTCAGGAAAGAGAGCAGAGTAATTTTGTATAGTTCTCTGAAAATAGCATTCACCAGCAGCCAAAAAGGCAAAAGTGTTAAGAATTACCAGGAAAAAGCTGAAAACAGCAGAGAATATCAGCCCAAATCTTTAAAACAGTTCTAGTCACATCTCAAAAAACCCAAAAACCCAAACAAAACAAGCACATCCTCCCCCCAATAAAACAACAACAAACCCCAACAACTTAAAACCAAATGGTTCATAGAAGAAAGAGTGGTCAGATATTGCAAATGGTTTCCATGCAAAAAAGACACTTATGGTTAGAAACAGTTTAGAAAATGATGACTAGACTGAAGAAGGTGGTCTATTAATTGTGAGTAGAAAAGAAGTTCCTTCACAACAGTATACAATTAAATAATTGATTTCATTAGTACAGGAAGTTGTAAAAGAACTGGAACACATCAGTTCAAATAGAGATTCAATGCATTTAGAAGAGAGGTACAGTGTTAATTCTGTACAGCCCCTGGAAAAGCTTGAGCTGCTGATGGTTGAAAATACTGAGTGTTAAAGGAGGTTTCTGCTTTTGGAACAGCACAAACATGATCCTTCTGTGGGATCAGATGAATGGTTTGCAAGACCTGGGTGTGCAGCCCTTATGTTCACTGGTGAAGCAGCTTCAATTTCTAAAAGAAATTGATTGTGAGAAAGTAAACAAAAGAAAAGTGCCCTTTTGTCCATCATGAGTAATTGGCAATGCAGAGACAGAGATGGACAGAACAACAGGGAGAAGAAAGCAATGAGAGAAAAGGACCCTTTCTTACATTTTTCTAGTTAATACAAACAGCACATGTTAAGATCACAGCCAGGACTAAGATCCAGGATGATACTGTGCTGGATTCCTAAGCAGCTTCCTTGAAGAAGTAAACATGGCTGAAGAACGTCTGGCATCTCCCTGCTTTGTCACATTTTAGATCTTCAGATGTTTTTAAGAGGCTATTTGGGTGGCAGGCCCCTGAAAGTGTTTTCAGTTCTTTACGATGCATCATACAGAAAGAATTCAATTTCACAGAAGAAATGACAGTAAACCAGCACTTTTCAAACTTTGAAGTCTTACACATACAGGCACATTTGCTTGCACACACACAAAATGAAATTCCCAATTTTATGGCTGTGTGAAGAAAACCCCACTTGACTTCAATACCTTTTAATAGAAGACATAGGTGCAAATCAATATAGAAACTTCCTCTCCCAGAAAATCAAGAAGCTGAGACCAGCATGAAGGTTTACACACCTCTTGATTACAAAGCATTATTGCTGTTCTCCATCTTTTTCCTACTTATTATCACTGAATCACAGAACAGCTCAGGTTGGAAGGGACCTTGAAATATCAACCTGCCCAATCCTTTGTGGGAAAGGGATCCTGGACAAGATTATTGAGCATCCTGTCTTACAGGATCTTAAAAACCTCCAGCAATGGGGACACTACCACATCCCTGGGGTGGTTGTTCCAGGGATGATTTTCTCATGGCAAAAATGTGTCTTTTTTATTTTGAGATAACACCTCTCCCCATCACATATATTCAGTTGTACAGTGCTGCCCACACTCCTGGTCCAAAAGCCTCACATGTGGCTGAGTCAGAAAAAGCATGAGAATAATCTTATCTCAAATCAATGGTACAAACTGGGGGAATGTCTTAAGATGCTCTTGCACTCCTACCAGTTTTCTCTCACAGAATATATATCAGTAGAAATTAATCCATTCTCCAGGATAGAGGCTTGAAGTATCTTTTCTCTTCCTCTATTACTTAGTAGTATTTTGTACTAGTTCAGCCAGTATAAACATCAGGTCTTAGTAGGCAAAGAAATGTAAAAAAAAAAAAACAAATAAGACTGGTCTAAGATGCAGTGGATGGTCTTCTCCCTTGAGATATTTGCAGGAACTCAGCACTTCTGTACAACAAATCATTATGATTGTGGAGAAGCTTTAAAACTCTCTGAAATATGCATCACCTCGTTGGGCATCATGGGGGAACTCACACATCTTCCAATCTTTACATAATACCTACTTATCACCTCTTTTGTGTATTGAGCTTACTTATATATTCTACCAACTTATACATACTTATGCATAACCTGTACAGTTAACTTACTTATACATAACTTACAACTTATATCTAATATACACTATCTTATACTGCTTATACGTGTTACTCTACATATACACTTTACTCTATTCTTACCTAACACAGTACATACACATTTTAATTACTTATACTTTTCACTTACTTAACCATAATACAGTACATGTACATTTTGCAACTGCTGTACATGAGTTTACACATTACTTAATTAGTCCCTCTACATTGTCTAAGAGTTCCACAAACACTTTTCAGAGAATAAGATTGGTTCCTAATTCAGTGCAGCACAGTTCTTTTTATCTATTCCTTGCTGCCTTGGTATTTAGCCTTTCAGCTTCTCCTTTCCCAACTCTTTTCCAATTTAGCACAGTTTATCTTTCAGTACCTTTCAGCCCTTGATGTTCCAGATCCAGGCAAGCAGACAAAATGATGGCAGCAACAAAATCCATCCAGTGATCAGCAGCCAAGTTAGCCAAGGAAATCCAAACAACCAGAGAGCAAAGGACAGGAAGCAGACACAAGAGCTGATCTGCTACACCTGAAGGTGGAGGGCCAGGTGAAGCTGGTGAGGGTAATTCCAGCCTGGTTTCACTCTGAGGGCTCCAATAGGAATAACTACAGATGGTTTGGCTGGGGCACACTATCATGGTTCAGAACACTTTACAACAATATTAAAAATTTTAAAAAATATGACTTCACAACTCTAAAAGTTATTTCACATTGGAAGTATTACTTCCCTTGTGTACCTAGCAAACTGAATTGTGGTGGTTTGGTTTGTAGGTTTCAACCTACTACATGAGTCTATGACAGAAATTCCACAATAAGGTTGCTTTAACGACAAGGAGATAATATATATAATTCTAGGTTTTCATCACTACTGCTAGATTCTCCATCACAAATGCACAAGATCGAAACAAACTACATTTAATTCTTGTCTAACAAACTTTGTAAGAAACCTACTTTCTTTTCCACAAACAAAGCTTCCAGTCACTATAGAAAGAGATAAACTTCCAATCAAAGTTTTCACTCTCTACTTTGAAGATACAAACTGTATATTTTGTTTGCCTGTAAACCTGCAAGTTTTCCCTGTGCTGTTTTGCTGCAACACTTTAATGCCTTTAACTTTAGCAGGTCATACTTTGTCCTCCCATTTTATGGCTTGCAGGACAGGACTAAGCCAGGAAAGTTTCCTAATGTCAAATCCTGGGAGTACAGATAAGTAAAGGAACATGAAAAACTGTTCCTCCAAAACCCAAAATCCAAATTTTCACGTCAGCGTCCCTCTTCCCCTTGAAGCTCTCAAGCTCAGTTCTGCCTTAGGCATTGTGATTTGATACCCATTATGAAACTTTATCCAGTTTACTCTTGTCTCTTCATCAATTCAGTTAACCTGAACACCACCTTTGCATCAGTCCTATTATAGCTATTAGAGTTGATATAAAGCAATCCAAACTTGGTAAGCTGAGGAAGCAATTGCTGTCTCACAGACCATGCAAATACCTGCTTTTACTTGTCAGCTGAAATTGCTGTTTCCATTCAAAATTCATCAGTTTGCCTGTGGCTGGGTACAGCTGCTAAATGCTGATCTGAGATTTCTTTCAAGTCTTCCTACTAAAACCAGTAACACCAAAGTTGATGTTCTCTGCAGAGAAGGATCAAGAGAAGAAGAGCCTATTTCATTCTGTACATCATCTTCAATTCTGTATTATTAATAATAGCACATGGCTTCTACACACTGAGAGGCATGACAGTATGTATAAAGCCTTTTATGAGGACCCACTTTAGCCTAAGGCCATCTGCCTCCCTAAGATTTCTGGTTGGTGGGTTGGGTTGGGTTTTTTGTTTGGTTTTGAATCAACTTATGTTCCTGTCCTAAAATCAGAAATTTCATTTAGGCTCTCTGAATTGCATTCTGCAGGAACCTCTTCCTTCTCAGATGGCTACAGGGAAGCCCAGGGAGACAAACTTTGGTAGGTTAAAATTAACCTTTTTTCAAATAATGGCCTTTCCTGAAGTGACTTCAGATTACCTTAAAAAAAAAATTGCTTGAGACAGTGGAAGGAATAGTGAGCTGAAGAGAGATAACTTCTATCCTTCTCTTAATTCTTTATTATATTGGCTAAGAAATTAAATTCTTAAGAATTAAAATCTTAATTCTCTTTATTAATGTTCTCTTCTATCCAAATCCCAGGCTGCAGTAATTAGGAAATCATCTTCCCAATATTTTTCCTCACAGATCAAAAGAAATAAGAGAGAAATAAAAGAGCTAGAAGTTAGAACTAGAGTTTCTAGGTTTTCTAGAAACATTTAATGTATGTTCCACTCATCTTTTTTCCCACCTTCCCTTAATTTCTTCTTTATACCTAACGACTGACCACAAACAAGTAACAATTGCCAAGCTAGCTTAACAAACAAAATATAAGCCTATATCTATGCAAAAAATAATTTAAATCTATCTGAAGATAAATTAATACCAATGATACTATTTGATCTCTGCAAATAAGATGATGTCAAATTGTGTTAAACATATTTCTAAGGCATGTAAATATTTTTTTCCAACAAAAACTTTTTTGTTGTTGTTAATGTTTCTTAGTTAGAATAATAGAACAATGTTTATTTATATTTCCATGGCACTTAAAGACAACTTACAAATTCATTTTCTAAGTGTCCCCTCCAAGTGTTATGTTTTTAACCTTGTTGAAAACAAAAAAAGTATATTTTTACAGAACAAAGAGGATGAAGTTACTAACTGAACATGCCAATTATGTGTTTTTGTTAAAGGAAATATTTAAATTTCAAGTAAGAGCCAGCTATGATTTTTTTTTTCTAAAATTTTCATTATCCAGTTAATCAGAAATTATTTTCTGAAGAAACAATGGAATCTAGAAGATAAACAAACAGGGCAACCACAGTACTTTCCATAGCAATTTATTTATCAACCTGAGTGAATGACACCATACTTTTCTATCACATATGTGAAAGAAAAAACTCACTTCCATTCTAAATATGTGTTAAGCCTGACTGTGAACTGAGGTGAAGCAAAAAGCAAATTTTAATCACACAGCTTGTTTTAACTACAATCAGTTCCTTAAGTGATCATACTGCAGAACTTCATGAATATTCAACACTGCAGTTACCAATTACACAATATTAGTGCTTTTGGCATTAAGATTCAATTTTCTTCATTTTTTGAAACAGGGTAGAGTAATGGAATTTTATTTAGTTCACTCATTAGGTTTATACTCTGTCTTCATTTGTATTTTTTCAACTACACAAACCCAAAAGTCAGGCACTACAAAGTCACAAAACTTTTCTAGTCAGGTTACCCTGCAAAGACAGGCAGAAGTTACTTTGTTCATCTGACTCTCACAAAGCTACCCAGCTGCAGCCCTTACTATGATGGGATAATATTCCTGAGGAAAGTCCAAATGTTGAAAACACGATGAATATGCTTTGCACTAGTACATTATTCAATCTTTTTAACTGAGCAGAACATTGAAATTTCACCCATTTAAATCACTATTTCATAGCACAAATGCAGCAGAAAATAATGGAACCACATGCTTAAGAAAGAGAGGAATACAACAGTTCAGTTTTGACCTCTTCAAGGGATCTGGCTCTTCACTGTATAATGACACATCTTTCACTATATCCTACAAATATTTTGGAAAAGATGGCTTTTTTTTTCTTTTTCTGCATTTTGTTTCTCAAAAGACCTATTTAAGAAGCTCAGAACATTCAAAACACTATGAGTGTAATTCTTCACCACTTTCTAATAAACACTTGCCAACAGAGCAAAGATTTACTTCTGTGAAGAAGAAATGATCACTCCCCAATGCACTTCAGTGAAACTGGCCATGGGGTCTTGCTTCTTCACCTGAACTGTTTATCAGATGTTGGTACTGTGGGATAAATTCTGCTTCAGGCTGGATCCAAATGATTAAATTCACTGCAGTAAAACTCATTGTGTTATCTAATAGCAGCTGTCTCATCTCTTGCACTTCTGAATTAAATCTCACTTTTGTCACATACTCAAACCACATTGCACTTCCACTCACCAAGAATCCACAGTTACATCCTGAGTTTTATGAACATCCATCTAGGTGGAGCATCCAATTCAGCAGATGCTTAATAGTTATGGACAAAGATATAGCTTTTTGGATATTAGTTTGGCAATCCAACAATTATTCTTATCTTCCAGAAACATTTTCTTAGGGTTTCATATCTTCTCATCTATGACCCCATCTATAATTTTTACTGAACAGTTTAATTAAAATTGTTTCTAAAGCAGCACTTAATTCAAAATGGGCAACATATATGTTAATCAATACACACAAAAAAAAGACAAATATGTTAAAAAATGTCAGAATAACAAGTGACCTGTGCAACTCTCCTATGTACAGGGCTCCTAACTCACTGCACTGGATGAAACCCATTAATGAGAAATTAGCCAAACTGTTTCAAATAACAGAAGTAAAATTTAAAATGCAACCGGAAAGCTTATTACCTATCAGAGGAATTTAAGGTCTGGAATTCTCATGGTCAGCATAGTGCCCTACAGCACAGATGAAGAAAGGATAATGAATATTCAGCAGGCCGATGGCTGGAATCCTGTAAGTAGGAGCTTCCTGTTTTAAACAAAAAGAAACAAATTTAGTACTATCTAGATCGAAAAGGACAGGATTTTTTGTTTGTTCAAGCAAAATGAACTTCTTCAAAGAGATGATCAGGCAAAGAAAGAGAACAGGATGTTACCACAGGTTAATTTCTTTCAAATAATCACAGAATAACAAATCGGTGAGTAACAGAAACAAAGCAGGCAGTCAGTTTGCTTAAGAGCAAATGAGCTTGCATTCTGCCATTTTTTACTGAAGTTTACTTTAACAAAAAGGATCTCTAGAAATTTCTGAAGTGACCTGAAGATAGAGGGGGAGTTCTTTAACAGGATCACTATCTCTCATTCTGTGAGCATCTGTTTTAGTGTTACTGGTTTTCCCAATGTTACTTAAAAAAACCCAAGAAGAACAAAAATACTCCTCATCCATAAACCCAATATCTGCATACTCCGATTAATCTTCAAAGAAAGATACCAGTACTTTGCTATATATTAAAAATCCAAACACCTAAACCTATGACAGGGGATTTAAAGGGTACATAAAGTAGTGAGTTCAAGTGAGCAGTGTCCATGATGTGGAACTCCCAGAGTTTTGTCAGCCTTAGAGCTCGCCTAGTGACCCTGAACAGACACAGAGGGACAAAACTGGTGGAGAAACCACTTCAGATGCAAGGAAATTTTCAGGGAACAGAATCCTGAGCCCCAGTTGCCTTCTTTAAATGGCCATTAAGTAGATAAGGGCCGCTGTCTCTGGGTATTACTTTACTCTCCCTGGCTGAGCTTCAAAACATCTGTTGCATAAGGAAAGTCTAATTAGAATGGCTGCCTCTAGCTGGATGGCTGACATTTACTTGCCATGGGAAGAACCTGTCCACAGACAACATTCCCATGAACATAACTGACATGCCTAAAGAGCAGGCTGAGAGGAGTCTGTACCCTGTTCCCAAAGACTTCAGAAACCTTGGATCTTTTCCTTTTAGGCATTGAAGCCTTGATGGAAAAATCTGCAAAATAGATGAGGGTCTGTGTTACAAACTAACAGCTCTGGAAAGCAGACAAACATACGAACTGCCACCAACTATTAGAACTTGGTGTGAAATCACAGGAGTTAGCAGCCTGCAGCTTTCACGATCTGTTTCACAGACATTTATGAAATTTTTCCAAAATAAAGATAGCAGTGCACAAACAGACCATTTTGTAACCTGTGTCTCTCTACATTAAGAAATGAGCTGTTTCTAAGCAGCTGAGTTACCAAAACCCGTTCTTTCGGTATTTTATTTTGATGATTTTGTGTCTTATCTCCCTCATAGAAAGCTTAGCTGTCTCCTAGTCTCCTGCCAGTCTGGAGAGCCAAAAGACCACATTTGCTGTGCCTGATTTTAAGCTTCACACACTCCAGGTTGCCAGCTGGCAGATCAAACAGAATCAGTGATAATTTCAGCTCACAGTGGAGCCTTTCCTCTTAGCAGCACTAAGCTGGGTCTCTCCTCTCCTACCACACCACTGATTTTCACTTGAAGGAGCATAATGCTTCTGCAATCCTCTCCTGCCAAATTCAACAAGTTGAACAAGTTCAAAGGGTACTGTGGGGGAATGAAGGGAGGGCAGGGAAGAAGGGGAAAAGATAGTTGGCTGACAACCAGAAAAACAGCATGACTTTTATTCCAAGGAAAACAGTACAAAAATAGATTTTGGAAAGAATAAATGCATAGCTAACACTTAAAGAAGTGGACAACATATAGTGAGAAACTTGTCTCTAAACATTAGCCATACAATACTTTTTCTCTAGAAAAAAGCTTACATGGCTAAGTTGTCTGTTCAGCTCTCCCTCCCCCCTGCAGTACCATAAGCTGGTGATGAGTTTTAAGCTAAGCTGATGCAGGAACTGGCAGATATCAGGCAGTTTGTGTTTCCATGGCAGATGCAAGTTCAGACGTACAGCATCCGAAACAGAGACCATAAAGGATATCTTAGAAATACAGAATAAACTGATGTCCTAAGAACTGTGGTGAGAGCATTACAGACACAGTACTAAGGGAAATCAGGTTTCTTTGTTTCAAGTATTTGACAACGTCATGAAAAATAAAAGCTACAGTTTTTAAGTTCCACACATCCCCTCTGTTGTCTTCTCCCTCTCCCCAATTAGGTTACTCATGTGACCACATATTCTCAAAAGTAAAAGCTACAAGATTGTAAATGAAGCACAAATGTGCTGCTTTTACAGGCACATTATGTGCAGCCACAGGAGCATCTCCCTAGCCTGACAAAAAAGGATAACCTTTGGAATTTTAATTACATGGGACTTGAATAAACAAGTATCAATAAATATTTATAGCTCTAACATTTGGACTCCCCTATTAGATCTGTTAAAAAAATCCCCAAAACCAATCAGCAACCAGCAAACCAAACCCACAATCAGTGCTGTTGACATTTTTGTTTAAGGATAAACTCAGGTGATTGTCCAGTACTCCTTGTGGAAGAGCTGAGAAGGAAAGTAAACAAAGAATCCCCATAGAGGTTGAGAAAGAGACATGCTTCCACACTCATGGGAGTTTGTGCAGCTGTAAAGCTACAGATTGTCACATTTTTCAACACTTAAAAACCAAAATTGAAACATTACAATTAAATCCCAAAGATGCTCAAGATTCATTATAGAAAAATACTGTAATGAGGTTGCAAATACAAGCTAGTAGAAATGAGAGGGGTGCAACTATATATGCAACATTGCAACCCTTATTTTGAGAAAACCTATGATCCATGTACATGGCAGCAGTTTATTCAGTCTTTTTACAAAAATAAAAAAGCCCAAATGTACTTGGAGGTACTGCAAAATTTAAGTGTGCCTTCAAACTACAGAGCATCATAGTTGCATCTAAGAATCACTTTATTTACATGTTTGTAACACCCTTGAATGAGAGCATTAATCAATAACTCATAGCTGAAACAAAAATTTATAATATGTATTTCAACCACTGATACATTCTTCATATCAGACCTCTCAACTGGACTTCTAAGAGTATGTTAAAGAAAATAATTGAAACAATTATGTGATTGTTGTGGATCACCAGATGCACACTGACCTGCACCCTGTTCTGCAATTTGAACCAACCTCATTTGAACCTTGAGGATTCTTCAAGCTAACTGGAATAAAGAGAACCAGTTATTTTGCTTTCAAACAAGACTCCAATTTCTCCAAGTCTTTCCTCTAACACTCCTCGGGAGACAAGAGAACACAGCATAGAAATGTCTGAGGAAATAATTCAATTCCATTACCAAACTTACAGTTGCCAAAATAACATGCCTTCCTCTGCTCACTATGTTTTATGAAGGAAGTTGAATTTCCTGCTCTTTTCGAGAAGCAACTGAATGTTCAAGGCTTTGAGCCCTAGAGAGATGTTAAAAGATTCCATTAGCTACTATTTAATTTCTTTTCTTTTGAATAGCAGGGTTCCCATAACTGCCTCAGGAACAAGAGCATTTCACACTGACCACTGTGATGTTACAGGGAGGAAAATCTACACAGGCTGATGCAGTCTGTAAGCCGATTTTCACACTTGCTGTCATGGAACTGAAGGAATTTAGAGAAAGGTCAACCTTTTCAGCAGCTTGTTTTGCATAGAAACGGGAACTTGGTCTAAATATTCAACACACAAGTCATGAAGAAGCAATTGAATTAAGTAGGGATCCAACGGTCCTGTTTGACCCGGCCACTTTGGGATTCACACACCTAGGACACATTTTGCTCTCAGGTGACACCACAGAGCACCTGGAACTATGGGGCAACCCTGCTCTCCAATACACTGAGCACCTCTGTCACATTCTCAGTCCCACAATCTCCCTGTCCAGGAAAGGGCTGGTAATGCACTGTGGCAATTCGTACATCATTTTTGATATTTTTATTGCTATAGCAACTGAGTGTAGGCATTTAAACATAGCAACAGACTTTTTATAGCACTTTCTTGGATGTCAAAATGGCACGTTGTTTTATTTTCCAAGCAGATGCTCAGAAGATAAGTACACAGCATGATTGTACAGTACCCACCTTCAAAAGGAAGAAAAAACCTCCCAGTTTCACAATTTCTGAATCATATAAGCTGACAGATGAGTGTAAGATATATTGTGAGTTGCAAGGTTTTGGTTGTGACTTTAAGAGACTTTGTTCTGAGAAAGCATGTCACCAACTACCACCTCAGAATAAAATCAGGTGGAAAACTTGGTGGATCTGTGCCTGTTTGTAAAAAGCTGCACAAGAAATTCACCAAGTCCTGCTCTGAAGTGAAAAATGTCCATCCACTCTGATCTTTGCCTGTTAAGCAACAGAAAAATGGAAATTGTCTTCATATTATGTGGAGCCTGATTCTCAGGAGGGATCAAAATCCACTGAGACAGACACTTAGCTCATGCACATGGGCAAAGCTCCACACAACACAAACAGCAACAGTGATTTACAAGAACAGAGTTTGACTTGCTAGACGGTTTAAAGAAACACAACTCATCATTTTCATAATTAGAATCACAGAATCACTGAATAATTAGGGTTAGGAGGGACCTCTGGAAATCATCCAGTCCAACCTCTCAGCCAAAGCAGGGTCACCTGGAGCAGTGACACAGACACACATTCAGGTGGGTTTTTGAAGGTATCCAGAAAGACTCCACAGTCTCACTGGACAGCCTGTCCCAGTGCTCTGACACCCTCAATGTAAAGAAGTTCTTCTCAGGATGAGGTGGAACTTCCTGTGTTTCAGTTTATGGCCATTGTTCCTCATCCTGTCACTGGGCACCACTGAAAAGAGCCTGGCACCATCCTCTTGGCACCTGCCTTTGAGATATTTATAAGCTTTACCTCTCAGTCTTTCTTCTCTTCTCTGGACCAACCCCTCATCATCTTTGGGGCCTCTGCTGGACCCTCTCCAGTAGCTCCTTGTTTTTCTTGTACTGAGGAGCCCAGAACTGGACAGGGCACACCAGGTGTGGCTGAGTAGAGGGGCAGGATCACCCCTCTCAACCTGCTGGCCACACTCTTCTCAACATAGCCCAGGCTGCTTTTCTTGAGTGCAGTATTTTTCCTCTGGGTCCTTAATTTTTGCACCACTTCTAAAGTGATCAGTAAAATCACCACTTTGTATTTAATGTAATTTCTGAACACATTACTAGACAGGGAAATACCAAACAGCAACAGGACAGACTTCCTGGGGGATCTTTAGTTATTATTCACCTTTTTCTTACAATTTTATGTCAGCCTTGTAGACAGGGAGATGGTTGATGTCTGCCATTTTATCAAGAAAAATATTTAAAATCTGTTAAACAGGAAATGTCAAAGTCTTTCAAAAAAAATGAATCCAACAGGAAATATAAAGAGCTTCTTTTAAGGGTACAAGGTTGTTAATACTCCAGTGACTCTATCCCATTAGCACATAATATATGAATTTTGGAAGGGACATTTGAATGCTGTGTTTTATGCAGAAGAGATTTCAATCAGATCCCAAAAGCTCAACATGCAGATAAAAACTGAGTTTTACATGTAGAGGTTTTAGAATATATCCCACAAATTCTTTCTCCCTGTCCCTTACAGATATTTTTACTTAATGCACTGAGTAGTTTTCAAGCCTTCCTAATCTTGCTTCAGATTCCTAAGATACTTGGGAATTCTGATAAATCTGCTTGGTTTTTGACAGTCTGCTCCACGGACTATTGCACTTACTAAAACCAGCTTTTAGAGCAGTGCTGATAATTTTATCTGTCAAAGAATAGGAGTAAGTTTTTAACTGCAACACCCCTCAGGGAAGCCTGGCTGATGAGCACCACAATACTGGCACAAGGGACCCAGGCACAATGGAGAGGTTTGCTTCCAAGACTTTTCCAATCTGAGGCGAAGAGCAGAACATCAGCCTGACTTAGCACCTCCTCCTGGGACAAACTCCACCCCCCACTCCAACTAGGCCCCTAATCACGTAATTCTATTTTCATGACCCCAGAGGTCAGCCACTTTCATTTGCTACTTTTAAAGAAAAAGATGGGAAATTCAGCAACTGAAATTGGGAAGTAATTTTCATACATTGTAAAATTATTTCCCTTCCTCTCCACAAGATCTCCTTCAATTTATGGCCAGACACTTTAATTTTAATTTTTCTGTTCAGCAGTTACAGCACAGTTCAGCACAAGTTTGGAAGTTTTAACAGGAAACATAAGTGATATATGTGACCTTATTATAGTCTACTACCTGCATAAATGCACCTCCTTCTTAAAGAGACATTTCAGAGAAGCTGGGAGAATATTTAAAAATTAAATAGAGGATTTTTTTTTTTTCAAAATTTCAGAAAAAGATATAATTTTACAGACCTTGTAATTTTTAGCACAAATTAAGTCCAAACCAAGATGGGTAAAAACAGACCTGCTTCTCCTACTTGGATTGTCCCAACAGACAATCTTTACCTTTGTGGTATTCACTAAGTGCCTCAACTGGCTCCACTGAAGTCAATGGAAACTTTGCTGATGATTTCAAAAGCAAAGGCTCGGAGCCAAATTCCCCATGTATAACTTCAGCCTTACAAAACATTCTGCAGAATTATATAAACAGCAATAATTTTACTCGGAAGGCAAGTCCCTACCCCAAAGCAATTGCTGTACTTGCCCCAGCAGCCCTGAACTTCTATCATGCATTCATTTCCAGGATGCAAATCCTTACAATGAGTAAGAAAAGACTGTGCAACTCCTACATAAAATGCTTTCCCCACCACCACTGTTTGTAATACCAACTTTTCAACCCCTTTGCTCTTTGCACAAATCACACTAACTAGTCCAGCAGTGTTTTAGAGCCATGAGATAGCAGCTCTCTTTGGACAATCACCAGGCATATTTAAATGTAGATTAGGGGACAGCAGTGATTCTAAAGTATGAATGTGCATCATGACAAAACACAACAGAATAGGCTTTAGCTGGGGAAAAGACTTTCAGGTTTACATATTCACTTGACTTATATCAGCTGGCAGGTTTTCATGCTTCCCTCCCTGCTCTTCTCATCCTCCCCTCTCCCAGCAATTTGTGTTAGCATAAAGAAATATCATATTCTACAGGCCTTACTTGTCCAAACCCACAGATCTCTTCAGATGTCTACAGGTCCCCAATTACTTGTGACACCTAAAGACTTTGTGTTTTGCACATTTTAAGGACAGGTGAAAGTTCTAGCAGATGGTAAGGCATTCTTGATTTCAGCTATGAAATGTGGGGGGGTATGGGGTCTTTGGTATTGGTTTTGTTGTTTCAGTCTTTTAGATATTTAATAAATTTGGCAATTCCTAAGTAAAATTTAATTCTCAAATTATTTTTTGAGATTGTAAAATTAACGATAGACACATTGAAATTAACCTAAAGGAACAGAAATAAAAAGCAAAATACCCATTACATCTATCTATGTAGATTAGAGGATTAAATCCAGAGATGCTGTTAGAGCCCAAACTCTCCACCAAAACCTGGTGTTACAAGTCCTCTTGCTCTAAAGAACAAATCCCTCTCCTTTTCAGAATCCTTAGGACCTACTTTCCAGGGAGGGAAACTGAGTTATTATTTCAAAGCACTACCATAACAGTCACAGTCTTAGCTTTCCACACCAGCCCTACACATGTACATAAGCAGTAATTCATGTCTTGAGTCAGTAGTTTAGAAGCTTACAGAGATCCATCACCCACTCAGATTTCCTTTCTGTCAGTGATACTGAGATCCAAAACATCTCTTTGACCCACTTTTCAAAGGAAGAACAGACACAGAGCACATCACAAGGAAATTCTTCTGCTTAGTTTACAGGAAGGCTGCAAGTTAAAGACAGCGAAGATCTCTCTGCCCACAAATCCCCCAGATCTTTAAACAGCCCACAAAGCTTGAAATAGGAAGGATTTTCTTTCCCCTTCTACTCACAAGCCATTTGATGTGTCTTTTTCCTGGACTTACACTCTTCTCTAAGAACAGCAAATGGATGAGGCAGCAGAACTCTGTGTGAGGAACATACATGTACAACCCCTGAAAGGAGAAGCTTTCACATCTGTCTGTCCCAGTACCAAGGGCCTCACTTGCCCTTGTCTGTCTTAAGTAACTTTTTGAAAAGTTATTTGACACCAAACTATCCTGAAAAGCTGTCAGGAAGCAGACTGATTGAAAGGAGGATGGAAGAGGCTAAACACTGGAGCTATTAATCTGGCTGCTAGATAATTCTTAATTTCCAATGTTTTGGTCTCAGATAGATAGGACTATAGTTATGAAAACTGACCCTGACATATAAAAACATAGGAGGTAGGGAGGTTTCATGTCCACAGATAATTTAAAACTTAATCCAGAAGAATGTGAAGCAGATGGATTTCCAGAAGTTAAATACAATAAAAATCCTAGGTACTTATCAGTGCTGATGTTAACACAATATTCACCATGCACAAATAAGCAACTTGTACATTTCATATTAAATTACACTTTTGTCATCATAATATCTTTACTGAAGATAAATTTACACATAGGTATTTTATTATATATATTAAGTTACAAGATAAAAATTAATTGTATGGAACAAGAACAATAGTTGTTGAAGTGCTATAAGATATGTGTTAGAAATATATACTTGGTTCAGACTTGGAGGCATTACACACAGATTAGTTATTCTAGCCTTTATGCTGGAATGTTAAAAATAAGTTATGGAAACTTAAACACCTTCTAGAATACCATCTAAAGTTATACATCCTTGCACAAGCTGAAGGGTTGCATAAAACATCACAAGTAACACATGCATGACCAACAAATCAGAACAAGGGTCTTTGAAGGCCAGAAATACAAGAATACTATATAAGCAAGGACCCTCAGTATTTAGCATTTAATATACTTCATTTCCACTATTTCAATAAACTTAGATTTCTATGAGTTGTATCATTAGATTATTAAGCTCCAAGTGTGGTATAATTGTTGATCTGGGATGTAATTGTTTATTTAAAACATGAAGGTCAGCTAGAAGTTTAACCTAGAAATACTGAGCTGTTCACTAATGATAGTCCAGAGAAAAGTAAAACTACTACAAGTTTTGCAACAAGGTCTGAAATGCTTTAACAAGTAAGATTCCTTTATCACAGTCTCTTCAAGCTGGATGAAGTAAACTTTCACTAAAGAGTACACAACACCTACCATATGAAATGTAAGTGCAGTAACTGTCAACACTCACAAGAACACTGTCTACACTCAGAACTCTAAATTCACTCAATCTTTGTAAAGCAGGAACTAAACACTATGCTCTAATAGCTCTGCAGAGATGGAAATTCACTACTGATTGCAGAGAATTTTTCACCAGGTGAAGCCGTGCTATGCAGATTTGAAAAATCAACTCACTAACACGAGTTGTTACTAATGTGAGTTAGTAACAGAAACCTAAGTCTTCAATTTCAGTTATCACTTCCTTGCACTGACCTCATTCTTTCATGTTGTTTACATCCTGCTGTCTGGAGCAAAGGACCTTAACATACACATTAGCAAGACAAAAATGTGTTTTAATTTGTCAAGAAAATTAAATGCACTTTAGAGCAGGGTACCTACCAAATAGCACAGATAAAACTGAAAACCAAAATATCAGGAAAAGCAAATAATGAGATTTTTCTATACTAAAGAAAACATGTTTTAATATTTGAAGATGTTTGATTTTCTCTGTACAGCATTCCACTTAAACACAACTTTGTGGTCTTAATTTACATCTAACAGGATTAACCCAAACATAGACTGTATAAAGAAATGGCTCTGGAAATGCCTTTTTAAAAGAGAAGTTCCAGACAAGTAGGTAATCCACCAACATGAACCACTCCAGCACTGTTAAAAGCATGAGGGAAAGAAAGTCATACAATTAAAAAAAAAAAAAGAAAACTTATCTGTTTTTCTGTAACATATATTGATCCTAAGACTCTCTCTTGCTTAGCACAATTCAGATGACAGTCAGTATCTGTGAAATCTGTGAATCAGGTTGCCTTGAGTTACTGACCACGTACCTTCAGCTTAATCAGGTCTCAGTATAATTAACACAGCTTTTTCTTTTTCATTCCTGTATAGTCCCAAACAGTTTGCAAGAAGAACGAGGTTTTATTGACTACACCCAGTTTTTAAGCAGCTAAAATCTGACAAAGAGGTAGAATTTGAAGAGGGTGGGGGAGAAGAGGTAAAGAACCAGCTCCTCGGCATCACAACAACAAGGTACTGTACCTTTAAGGAGGAAATATGGTTCCGTTCTGTTTCACGGCTGAAAAAGAGCTTATTCCTGGTTATAGAGATTACTTACCTAAAACTTCAGTTATTCCTCTTTTTCCCCTCGGGCCAGCCTCTCTTTCACTCTTGGGAGCTTTTACCATTTAAGGTCAATGTTACATCTGGCTCTAGTAACTAAAGCTGAAGCAATTTTTAACTTGGAGATCCAACAGGCTGCCTAACATTAGAATGAGAGTTTAAATTTAAAGTAACTCTTCAGAAAGCTTTTCTTGCCTCTGAGAATTACAGAATTAAAGGCTTTCCTATTCTGGCATAAGTACTCTGGGTACAACATGATGCAGACATCCCATTAGCATTCTTCAAGTTCAGTGCATACAAGCTCTACTTACTCATTTCTGATTAAAACAGGCAAGTAGGAAGAACAGATGAAACAGTTTACATCATGTTATGTTAACCCTTAGGATTTTTTACTGACACAGATGCTACTATTTTTCATTCCTCTCCCCCTCCCTTTGTTTGGTCAGAAGGAGTCTAAATTAGAGAGCAAATAGAAGGCATGTGAACTTCTAAAGAACGCTGGCTTCGGTCCAGTCCTGGGCTCTGCTCTCCACTTGCAGAGTAGGAATAATTCCCAATGAAGTCCACAGAATTTGCTCGTATCCCATGAGAGAATGTAGCTACAAAGGAGGCTTGAAGACAGAAAAGAACCACAAAACATTTACCACAGTGCATTCAGGTACCTACAGAGGAATCACGTGCATGTGATTCAGAGCTCTCGGCTCTAAAATTGACAGAGATTTTACTTTAGCTACTTCAGACTATTTATTTATGGGTATTACAATTACATCTACAGATCCTAACTAAGAGTTCTCTAATGCCAGGTGCTGGGAAGATATTAAATGTAAGAAAGCCAAATCCTGTCCAAAAAACCTTTCACAACTGAAGTAGAGACAAGAAAAAAAGAAGGTGGGTAATGTAAAAAAAATGCAGCAGATTGCATATAAAGGTATTGGATAGAAAGTTTTGAGGGGCTATATCAGGGCTGTTTTAGGAGAAAGCAGCAAACTATACTAAATTAACTTCCTTTTGACAGTGGCTGAGAAGAGCAGTAAGGCAGAAACAGATCAGACAAAGGAAAGAATTTCATTATTTGACTTGGAAAGCACAGCCCATCGGGGACTGATGCATGGCTTGTAGGAGAAGTGGGCAAAGATGAGTTGATGGCAACATAGCACAGTCCTGTAACAAGAAGCTGGGCACCTTCTTGGTGCTACATCAGATTTCAGCTTGCATTAGAAAGTCTGCTAATCTGCACTTAAGACATTCTTAGTTCCAAAAATCAACATAGTAAAAAAATGGTTCTGAAAAACTTCTCTAACATTTGTGTTTAAGCATGTTCCCCACATAATGGGAGTAGCGAGGTTTTTCCAGTATCTTTTTAGGTAGTGGTGTCCTTTGTCCACTTACACTTCTTTCCACCATTACTGACTCTGACAAAGCATTTTAGCATACCTCCTTTCATCTTTTGAATTACTACTTCATTACCCACAAACTCAAGTTCTGAAATAGCCTCTCGTGACTCAGCATGGTTTCATTCTTCCATCCAGCTATCTGCAGCTACAGAATTTTTACTCACATCTGTAATTCATCATTTTTCAGTTTTATTTTCTCAGAATTTTTAGGCCACAAGTGACAAATGTTTCATTTGTCTACAATAGGAATTGTGTTTCTGTTAAATCTGCCTTCATCCCTTCCAGAGCAACAACTGCTTTGAGCTCAGTTTGGGCAAGAACAAGTTGTTTACTGTCTTTCAGCATTACTGTCCTCTGGGAAATAAAACTTTTTGCTGAAGTTGCTTGTTTATTGGTCTAGCATCCTACAACCACTGTTGGCCAAATTTAGCCAAATTTTGTTAAAGTAATGAAAGCCTCACAACATTTTGAAGTTCCCAGAGAGTTGGTGAAACCAATGCTTGTAAAGCAGATTGAAGCTACTGCCTCTGCTATGGGGAGAACCTGTAGTGGCAGAGTTTCAGTTTTATTTTGTTTCGCCCCTCCATTTGCACCACACAAACATGACCCCTGCTGTCTAGGTAGGATTTACAGGACACAGAAGGATCCTGGAGGTACTCACAAAGGGAGGAAAACAAAGCTTCCCTCAGTCTTCTTCCCTTGAAACTGCTTTGTCTATTCTATTCTATTCTATTCTATTCTATTCTATTCTATTCTATTCTATTCTATTCTATTCTATTCTATTCTATTCTATTCTATCCCTTTGGCAGATCCTTTGCCCAGAGATTTGTTCAATGTGAATGATTTCAGGCCAAACACAGGTGAAAGCTGCTAGCTAAAATCTAAATTATTGAATGAGGAAATATTAGCAACTAAAATTTAATTATCTTCACTAGATTGTTAAAATTCTATAAAGAAGGCATAATAATATGTACCATATAATAAAATCATTTGTTTGCTTAGTTTTTTAAGATCTGATGATATCTTTTTTAAAAAAACATTCTGGCCCCTCCCCCATAACACAACATATTTATGTTGCCAGTATTAGAGTATTGTATACCCCTGGGATAGCATGAAATAATTTTTTATAAGTATTCTGAAGTATTTCAGAGCAGCTAGATGCAGTTTCCTGCAGTTACATGTGGCTTGGTGGTTATGGGATGTGTGTGCTCCCATCCCACCAGTTAACTTCCAGTTTTCTTGATTTTCACAGCTCTGGGACTGATGAAAGCAGCAGTGCAGGAGTAGCAAATTTAGCATAGCAATGTTAAGTTTCATGGGTTGGGCTCCTCACGTTCAAAGATTGTTAATTGTGCCTGAAAAAGATGAAATGGAGATGAAAACCAGCACTAACTCAAGCACTAAAATCCTTGCCATACTGAAGCAATGGAGAGTTCTGCCTCTCAGGCTGAAGCAGAGGTAAGATTCATACAGGAATTTCATTTTTGGAGCACAACCATTTTCAAGCACAAGCTTTGTCTGAGCAACAGCAGAAAAGTGATCTTGCCACAGTCTGTTTTTTCTAGTTTTGGCTTAAATTGGGCAGTCTGGGAGACAAGAACTTTAACTCAGAGTATTTGTGTAGAAATAGTTGTAGGTATCTTCATTCAAACTTCTGAGAATTCTCATATTTTTTAAGACTTACTTTTTATTATTATTAATTTTGAAGATTTTATGCTTCAGTAATTAAAGATACTTTGCCTTAAAATTTTATTATCCTTCCTGTGCATGTGTAATAGGCATCCATAAAGGCAAGTCACGATTACATGCTCTATTTTTTATCCAGTGACTAAAGTATAAAGATTATTCATCAGACAGGCTAAAAATTTGCAGCAGAAGTGATAGCATTTGCACTTAAAACTGGAGTTCTAGGACACAAGTTTTCATGTTCCATTTTAAAAGCATCTCAATAATATTTTTATCAGTTAAAACTTCAGTTGCACCACACTTAGAAGGCATCTCTGTCTATCTCAGGTCCACCTCACAAAAAACTATGAGCATTGACAATTTTGTTTATTGAATTATTCTCATCACCTTATTTCTCAACTGCATGGAAAAACTAGTTAGCTGAGTTAAAGTTCATGCCAAATTTTTGGTGTGTCCCGTTGTCTTCTTGCACAGAACTTTTTTTTCAAATTTAAATATTTTGTCCTGCATCAGACCCGTATTTTCAATGGGTTTTCTGGCTTTTATGTTGCTACCATCATAGTGCACACAAAAGTGAAGTCACATAAGCTCACCTGCTGGCACCCCTTATGCAAATCTTATTTATGTATGCAATTCTTACCTGCCAGCTTCATCCAGACAAGAGGAAAAAAACAACAGCTCTGGTAAGCTAATACATGAAACCAAAAAAAAAAATCCAAGGCAAAGCATGCAGTAAGATTTTCCCATCTGGGACTGATTCTGCAGAATATTGAATCCTGTATGCAACCCCAAAAACTGAACTAAAATATGTGCTGGATCAAAAGGGTGTTATTAGTCAATAATCACTGCCAGCCAGCTATGTTAGATCATTTTTGCAAAATGTAACAAAACTTTATTAACTTTTAATTATGTTTATGCAGCAACTTTGCTAGATAAGTCTTCTGAAAGGCAGGGAATTTGCTTCCAATTTGCTCCAGCAGAAGTGAAGCTCTTCCCATGAATCAGAAATGCTAAATTAAAAGAACATGCAATTGCAGAGCCTGCAGAAGGAGGTAAGGAGAGGTTTGCTAGAGCCCAGTCATCTTAAAGAAAACATCTCTATTGACAACATTAGAAATAAAGTTTGCTTTGATGTCACGTTTGAGGTACAGATGATCCTGTGAACCAGTCCATGTTACATGGAAAGATTCGAGACTTTAGGGAGAAGGACTCAAAGTGCCTGCAAAACCCCTCCTCATCAAGCCACGAGTCATTTTAGTTATAAAAAACTAATGTTTCCCTCAGTCCCAGAATAGCCAGCTAATAATCTCTATATGAGAAACAGGCAGGGGCCAAGAAACAAAATGTCAATCTGCTTTCCAGCTTCCATTGCCAGATGATCAATAAATGATCCAAACCGACAAACACAGTTTCAATGCCCAAGTCTTTCTGGACAAATGTTACTCAAAGCACTACAGCAATCATTATATTTTCTTTTCCCATATTCATGTCTCTTTTTTTCTCTTCCCTTTAAGAAAGTGGTTTTAAAAATGAAGTTCCAATAAAGGACCAAATAAGGATGTTTATAATAATTTACGGGAAAGCAAAATAGTATCAGAAATTTAAACCTTTGTGGGCAAGGAAGCTACTCTGTTTCCATGCCCTTAAACCCAGCCTGCCAAGAAGCAAAATATATTAAATATTTTTTAGCACACATAGAGTCTTCCAAGGTCGTGGATGCATTTCACTTAGTCTAATTAACTGGTTTCTGAGGCTGAGTTTTAGTTTGTGTCAATAGCAATTGAAACCTTAGCATGCCTACAAGCAATACATTAAATACATTGTTATAAGATTGTCCTGTGTTCCAGGGAAAAACCTTCTGGGAAGATCACCCAACTAAAAAAAAGAAAAGCACTGATAGTTTTGATATTTGGGGGAAGCGGGGTGGGGGGGTAGAGGGGTGGAGAAAAAAAAAAAGAAGAAAAGTTTAATTAAAGAAAATATTCCAGAAGATTTGGCACAGTCATAGCCATTGGGTAAATAATCCTCCATACAGAGCTTCTCCCATCAGAGCTCATTTTCTGTTTTGATTTTGGGGGTGGTGGGGGTGAGGGGTTAAAATGGGATCTACAACAGCAGGAGTCCAGAAAAATAGGAGGGATGAAGTTTTAAAATTATTTTTCTGGGGATCTTTTTAGAAAGCTGAAGAGGTTCATAATTACTACGACTAAGCTGCATCTCACCTTGGTTGTGGGAAATTAGACAGAAAGGAAGAATTAAGAGAATTCCAAAGGCTTCTCCTTCCACAGGGATGTTCAGACATATAATAGCATACTCTGGTAATCTGAAGTACAAGTGAAGGAGACTGCACATTAATCTAGGCCAATCCAGTAAATATTATGTTTCTTCCTGAATACAGAATTCATACTGAATTTGGACTTCCTGCCATATCCCAGCCTAGTACAAGAGAAATTAAAATATTGCAAGACTGTACTTATGATTTCGAGGAAAAGGAGGCAAGACAGACATTTTTTAAGAATTTAAGATGACATTCCCTTGCTGAATTAATAAAAAATTGCTAATCTCATGTGAAACTTGATACCAGCATCCCCTACTCATATTGATCCAGAATGTTTGCAGACTCAAGTAACAGCCCCAGATTTTAAGAATTATATTCAGGGTGAAGGGTATGTTTACCACATGGTAAAAATAAACTTCTGAGGAAGCAATGTGGGAAGATTTTATTAGGTACACTGTAAGTGGCCTCCATTCCTACAGCAAAAAATAAAGGTAATATAAATCCTGATCAGAGACTGATTTTGGTTAATACTTGCTTCCAATGCTGCAATTTTATGCTGCCATTTATTCTAAAGTTTCCCAAAATACAGATAGAAAGCTTTACCAGTAGAATTTTAGAGAAAAGCTTTATCATACATTTTTGTTGACTAGATTGCTGCTGCCAGATCGTTGCAGGGTTCACTGGATGGGTTCATTGGATGGGACACTACAGAGGTTTAAGGTAGTGCATTTTAAAAAGAAAAAAATAGTATCAGTAGGAATGTCTATAGATAAAGTTGTCTGTCACTTTCCATTTTAACACTGCACTTTTGCAGTTTCAGATATTTGAGATATGCCAGAAGTGACTGGCTTCAAAATGTTGGTTTTCAGCCAGCATGTTTCAACTGTTTCTAAAAAAAATAAAAAAGGACAAAATTTGTTATATATACTGAATATATGTAAGAACATCTTAAAGAAGCTACTTGATGTTCTATAGAAAAGAGATTGAATTTGGGACTGCAACTACAATTTTTGCTTGTCCCTTTGGAAGTATCCAATTTTTAATTTTTTTAGAAGTTTCAAATAACACATTTCTACTGAGCACATGTAAAGAGTTTTGCAGTTTCAGAAAACAACACGAACTGCTTATGCATAGTCAGTATCACCATATGCACATAGCTAAATGTTTGTCTGCCTTGAACCTTTGCAAAGCTGGGATTAATAGAATAATTTATTTTATACTTTGCACCTTCACACAGAAGTAGCTGTTGGTGTTTTGTTCTTTACCACTGTTTAAAGGAGGCATTTCAGTGGGAATTTTTGCCAGATAGCCCTTAGAGCATTTCTGCCATGCCTCCAGAACTGCCTAAAACACAGTTTTATGATCTGTTGGAAAGATATACCATTATCAACATGAGACTCTAAAATTATATTTTCTCTACCTGCTCCTTCCACACTCCCCTTTTCATCCTTCCCTCTGAACTAGATCACCTCTTTTTCACCTCAGATCTAAAGCCTAAAACCTCCTCTCTACATTTGTTCCTGTACTTCACTCTGATCATAGTTTCCTGGTGGGTGTTTATTAATGAGAAGTCAGTGACCTATTTTTCTGTATGTTCTCTTCCTAAGATTCTCCTCAAGGTGAACCTCCTAGTTTTAAAAGACATGTTTTGTTCAAAAATGCCAGCAAAATCAGGGAAATTTGTTTCGTTTAATTATAACCAATATTTTCTATTTCTCATAGATTTATTCATAGAAATAAAAAAGAAAATGTTCATCTGTTCTTTTAAAAGAAATGTTAAGCTTAATAGCAGTCGTATACAAAGAAATTCAACACTATACAATCTAATAAACAGATACCCTAGCCTATACATATATTTACATAAAAATTGATGTCACCTTGTGATATTCTGAACACAGCATAGAGGGACTGACATGCCATTACTAGGAAGTGTGTATTCCAAGTTAAATCAAGTCATACTGCAACAAGGCAATGAAACACTCATCAGTTCTGTGTTGTAATCACCAGAGCAAGTGATTCTGCTTTTTGAGATAGTATTTGCTTTGTTTAAAACATAGAATTTTCATCCACAACAGCTTCAGACCTTTCTTTTGCCTACTACCATAACAGAAAAAAAAATAAAAAATCCAAGACAAAACCTAAACAACTCCAATATTATTTAGAGATATAAATAATATTTGAGAATCCTGTAACCTGGGTGAGATGTGGTGATCCTTGAATGGAGAGTTTGACTAAACATTAAAGTTTAGTGAACCCAGTCATTTCACATTCTGATGCTGCCACTGTACTGAAGTTTACCAAGAGCAGAAATTGCCAGTATGATTTCTAACTGCTGCATCTGAGAGTGCCATAGTATCCTGCTCCAGCTGGATGTTGTAGGGTCAGATACCAATGTTAACAGATGCCCCAGCAGCCCTGCAGGTCCCAGGAGGGCAGGGAGTTCACGTTCCCCCTTTCTCCCTCCACTGAGGTTGGAGTGGAATGGAAACAGCTGTTTTATAACAGAGATCAAACATGGCAGGTCGAAAATCCCTCCACTTTTGACCTTCTGTTCCACAGATGTTCATCACAACACCTGAGCTTTTATCAGAAGGATGAGAACTGCTGGCAGCAGCTTGGCTTCTAAAGCTGCTTCCTTCCACCCTAAATGGGATTCACATACAGGCATGTGCTCAGAACCCCTGAGCACTGAACTGCAAGGAATGTAAACACAGCATGGACAAAAAGCCATGCTCCATTCCTTCACACAGTGATGGACATGACAGGGAAGTAGATTTTCCCAGATGAATGGTTTCTCTAGGAGAAGCTGCATAGCTTTTACCAGGGGAAAGAAGAAAACTATTCAGCATTGCTTCCTCATGCTCTCTTGACTGACAGGACTGGTTGCATTTGCAGAGGATTGCTTCAGTTAGGAAAAATGACTGTCAGCATTCCTTTTCCCTAGAAATGCTTCCACTCCTTCTGAGTGAATCACATAACTTCACAGTGGTTTAGGTACTGCCTCTTTTTTTCAGAACAGCCGTGTCCTTTTCCAGGCTGCCTGCATCCTGTTCAAAATCAACTTGTCAATCAAATCTTAAGACTTCTGGTTTCTGTTTTCCCTTCCCTCTGAAGCCAGTTCAATTGCAATTCAATTACCTGTTCTTTGAGGGAGCTGCTGATTTTTTTGTTAAAAATGGCCACTAAGTCAACAATCCCTTCCTTGTAACTCTTAGTCCACTTGGAAAACCATGCAGTTGCAATTTTAAATAAAAGCAGTTATCATTTTTTAAATTGTGGTCCAGAGAACCCCAAGAAAAAACTGCTCAACCAGCACATTGAAATCTTGGGATTCAAAGTGCTGCTTGTTCACTCTGGCATTTGATCCCTCTCTGGGGAAATGCACTGTTACCTAGTACTTTCTGATAATTTAAAACTTGCTTTTTATCCTGCTTTGATGCCTCCTAAAAATCCCCCACACTACTATGCTCATTCCATTTTATTCAAAGACATGTTCTTTACATTTCCATTTCTTACACTCACTAGGTTTTATTCCAGTTTTAGTCTTTAAAAACTAGCAGGGCTGCTAGGCCTTGTATCCTTGAATCTGTTCTGGATTATTGCATTTTCTTATCTACTCTTCAAAGTCTGATCATATCAAAATGTTTATTGGTATTTGATTACACAGCTCCCCCTGTTTTACTTTCTTTGGAAAAGAAAAATGGAATGCTGCATCTGGCAAATATGTTTTTCCCAATAAATTCAATAAATTTCACTTTGGATATTTTGTAGCCCAAAATACATTTTGAAAACCCCTTTAATTTAGGGTTTTTTTCATGCATGGTTTCTTAGAATGAATTTACATCCAACTGAAAAAAAGTTCTGAAAACCTTCAGCAAAAAGCAAATAACTGGGAAAGATCAGCATGAATTGGAAGCAATTCAGTCAATAGGACAACTAAATACAGAGAAGCTATTTCAGCTGGAGTAGAGAATATGCACAACCATTTGATATCAGGCAATTATAAAAAGTTAAGATGCAAAATCTCATATTATCAGCCTATCATCTTAAAAATTTAGACAGTCAAATCTTAAATGAGCATGGACAAACACCATAAAATTTTACAAGCTACAGAAATCAGTAAAGGGATACAGCTAAGCCAATGCTCAGAATAACTTCATCCTTTTCCTTTGATAAGGATGCATTAAATAGAGTTAGATAAAGCTATATAAATAGGTTTTTAAGCTCTCTATCCAAAGGCTGCTGCTCTTCACAGGAAAGAAGCTCACCATCACATAAAAGAGGTAACAAACAGTTGTTTACACAAGTCGTTAGAGGTGATTGAACTGTTAAATGACCCGACAGCAGCAGGGGGCAAGAAAAACTGCAAAAGTCACCGTACTGATTTGAATTTTACATACAAAATTCTATCAGCATTCCTTTGATTTGTGGCACTAAGCCACCTTACCAACAGGAATCCAACTAGACTGATGTTATATTTTTCACCACAAACCATTTGTACACATGCAATCTAAGTGGAAGTTAATGGAATAGGTAATAATTTGGGGAATTGTTATATGTATATATGCATATTAAGAGTTTGTACAATAGTATCACTATGAAAATTGCTGGATTCACAGAACAAGGGGGTTTTTTCAGCTAGTAGAGTAGATATATTCACCAAACAAGGAACACTGGAAAAGGCTGAAATTTTTCTACTGCTCTGACTGCAAGAATAGAGTATTAAGAATATTGGCCAGATTTAGAAAGAGCTGCTACGATTATCCTTCTTAGGGATGGTGTTTGAGAGTCATTCCTAAACAAGGGGGAAAAAAAGGAGATGGAGTCCCTTGGGAAGAAGTCAGTAGTCATGACTGAATCCAAAGAAACAAAGATGAGACTGGTACAATCTTCCTAAAGCTGAAAAAAGGAAAACAATAAGAAACAGGTAAGGTGAGGAGCAAAAACCTAGTCAGGATAAATTGTACTAAGTTGGATGAACTTCATGGTTTAGAAGACAAAAATAATGACAGATTTGCGAACATCTTTCAACCCCCAGACTGTTTCAGGCAAATGAGAGAAGACACAGAAAAAAGAAGATTTTTTTTTGTCGTAGTTGAAATTGGGTATTTTTCCTGCCATTAAATAAAGCTTCATGTTGTTTTAAGACTCCCTGAAAACTCTTGTTTCTTGTAGTCTATCATTTTGGGAAGATTTGAACTGTAGCCTTGAGACAAAGCATCTATAGAGTAATGTGAGGAATCTCTTAGTCAGTTACTTGTCCTCAAACAAGACAAACCCCAAACATTTAGGATGTTTCCAAACAGCTGGGATTTAGATTTCTACTACTGTGAAGCAGCAGCAGAGGAAAAACACCAGAGCCAAAGGAGGAAAGCGTGTCAGTGCATTCCAAAATCCTTGGAAGCTAACTGCAGGCAAGCCCTGTGGGCTCAGGAGCCTAACAAAAGCCTGAGCAAGAAGAGTGTGATCACATTTATGGAACAATTTGAAAGCAGAGCATATGTTTAAAGCCTTATAAGCATTAAATTGTGAGGCACCTCATCCAAGTATCTATTGTTTGCTAAAACATACAGGGAATTCCAGTTTATTTCTCAGGCCAAGAAGGAAAAGATGTAAATTTCAGCATGATTAAAACTAAACTATGCTTTCACTATAGAAAAACAAAATTATTCCCTTACCAGATCAGTGCTATGTAAACAAGAGAATTTAATAAAATAGAAGCACTATTTGAAAAGTTCCAGGATTTTCTCAGATAAAGCTTAGGATTATTTTCCTTGTAAGAGTGACTTAACTGTTGCTTGACATTTTACTGTCCAATTTTTAACACTTCAGTCAGAAATCGAATGTTGCCTTTGGACAAAATATAATTCTATATCAGGTGTGCTTACCACAGACTATCTTGGGTCCCTTCTCAGTGTGGTAAAATTGCCTTGCCTTTTGTGTGCACCTTAGTTTGCTTGGACATGTTGGTAACATTTGCTATCATGAGTAAATTTAGTTATATAATGGGTGACTGGGACTCTATCCAGCTGCAAAGAAATAAAAATTGCAAGATTTTACTTACAGTTTTCATGTTCTGCCTCTCTTCTTATCTAGACCAACCTATAATCCACAGCATTCCACATGCTGTATTCTTATGAGGAAGCCTTCTAATACTTTGTCAGGAATATTGTTCTTATAAATTAATTAAGATGTGGTATAACAAGTACTTTTTAAAAAAATATTTTTTGCTAAACAACTTCTTAAGAGTGGGTGGATAAAATCTTCAGTAAAAGTTAATTGTAATCAGACAGGAAACTGGGAGCTGTCACCCGTGCTGTCACCAAGGCTAATAGATGTTACTTCTTAGCCAAGTCACAGCAACTTTAGAGCGATTCTTCTGACCACTGGAAGAATTTAACTCTTGCAAGGCACAGGAACAAGAAGTGGGGAAGAAGGGTTGTTTGCAAATCCATGGTAGAATGAGGATTGCGAAGGAGGAATGTTAAGCAAACATTGTTCTCAGGAAAGGATCTGAAGTTATTAGGAAGTGTGATATGTTAATACTAGTTAAAATATTTAATAAACACAATTATGGAATGTTTTGCTGATGAAACATTTAAGGAAAGGAAAAAAAACAAAACAAAACCAAAAACAACACCCCAAAAAGCCTTCAGCAACATGAGAATTAATTACAAGCCAGGGAAAATCTAAAATCACTGAAATCAGACCCAAATGTGTCTGAACCAAACATTTTCTGCCCTGAAGATTTATTTTATGACCTTTCTCATAATCCAGAGATGATTAAAGGAAACCCAGATATGTTCTACATTCAAATAATCTATATATGCAATTTTAAGGAAGGGAAGAAAGAACTAAACTGAAGAATTAAAATGGTTCTTTTTAAAGCCTATTAGCTTCTGAACCCATGAGCTGTTTTATCTGGGATAACTGCATGTTTATCCTGCAGGAACCACTTTATTCTTTTCCCTACAAACTCAAAAGTCATTAATTGACTTTTTAAAAAGTCCTCCTCTGAACCTCTGCAGTCCTAATGCTCTACAACAAATAGAGCTAAGCCATCTTTAAGTGAGATATTGACAACAGTCTGGGTATTACAATAATGTAATTAGCTCTGTGCTGCCTTTGCTGGGCTTGTGCTGCTTTAGTACTGACAGGTAGCACTCCAGCCTATGGTGAGCAAGGGCCATGTTTTTATGTACTCTTGCAAGGCAAGACATTTAAATAAGCAGCCTCAATTATCCTACTCCAAGTTAGTCCTTTTATAATCCTATATTAGCCTATAAAAGTGAGACTGGTGGAGCAGTATGCTCAGTTGATCTGAACACGTTGATTTATACAAGTATAAAAACAGAAATTAAAGGAAAATATCTGTCTCCAATTCAATCTCTTACCTTACTGAAGTCTCTCTTGCTTCTTTCATCTAAGATGGATTCCTCATGTCCAGAGGAACTTCTCTGCTCACGTTATGAAGCGGAGATAATGCAATGCTTCAAGTACAGATACCACCTATTAAACAGGATTTTTGAATTGCATGAGAAATGTTCAAATGGGAAAACTTTGCAAAAATCTTTTCATCCTCTGTACAAGCAAGAATATAGCATCTGCATGTCTTCTATATAACTCAGGCAACAATATCCTGGCAACCACATTTCAATGGAACAAATCCAGGTAATTAAAATCACTACATCCAGCATCCATCTCTTTTTATCATCCCACTTGATAGGCCAGACTTACTCATTTGGGAAGTCATGGTCAAAAATCTGCTAGATGCAGTGAAGTGAGATGTTGTCGTCTGTAAGCCACAGAGCCTTTAATTTTGTTTGCCATTGCCCATTTAGCCTTCTCTTTCACAGCACTAACTTCCTGAGAACTTCAAAAATCAACTCTACTGTTTTGTATGTTATACCTTGCAGACATCTGCATAGTTTGGTGGATTTCATTAATACTTCACTAATAACCCTGTCAAGCTTTGGACTTTCTGTATATAGGCTAAAAGGATTAAATTCACTGCACCAATAAAACCACTCAATGCATTACCATCCTCATCATGTCCACTCATTCATTTTAATAGATTGCTAATACCATAAGTCAAAACCTAGGCTTCCACTCTTCTGCAACTGCACAGCCTAATCCCCCTACAGAAGCCAAATTTCTTACTAAATCAGACCACGAGGCATGAGTTCAGTAACGAAGAGCTTTTGGATTCCCTTTATTTCAGTGGTCATATGAGAAACTGCTCTGAACTGTATGTTGATGTCTGAAGATTTCAGCAGTGACACCATTCCTCTGACAGGGAAAACGAGGCAGGAAGCTACTCTGCAGCAAAGTACAAATGAACAATTGTCAATCTAGATATCTTGGTCAAATCAGACCTCAAACTGACTGTCATACAAAAGAAAAAAAAAAAAAAGGATCTTGCATTTTGGTTTTTGATGCATAAATGTAATGTATCTACATTCAAACTCATTATCTCTAAGATTTAATTCTCAGCCTTAGATACCATGCAATGACCTCACTTCTGCAAACCAACACTAGAAGAAATACTGCTCTTTCTGGTAAGAAAGAGGCTTTAAGGTGACAGGCACAACAGAGCTGGTAACCTACTTTATGTTTCCTTGCACTGTATCACCACATTTACCCTCAATTCCCACAGTCTAACCCATTACCCCCTTCTTTCCTAAAATGCAGCAACTTGATTAATGGAGAGGAAATTTCTGTTCTCACTGTTTAAGGTTGCTGGTACTCCCACAATGATCCATTTAAGCAAAGTCAAATAACCCAGGGAAACTCTTCAGGAAGGGGGAAAGAAAGAAACTAAATCCCTCTTTTGAGGTTGGCTCCTCATTCCCTTTCCCAAGCTTACCTTCATAGCTGTAACTGTCAAATTAAAATAGGTTTAAATGCACAAGGTGAAGCAGATTGTGTTCCCTTAACTAATTTTGCCTGCTTAACAGACTAGCCTAACATCACAGGTCTTGCATAAGAATAAATTTGGCTTTCAAATATGTGCAAACCAGAGCCCTACAGAGACACAATGATGCACAGTGCTGGTTTTTCTTATGGAATCACAGACAAAGCACAGCTGTGGAACGGTCTGTCCACATCTGTCCACACACTTATTCTCTTTTCCTTTTCAAAATTCACCTTGCATTTTAACTTACCAAGAAAGCAAAAAGATTTTTCCCCTGTTTGATTAAATGCTCAGTCACTACCAGCTCACATTCTACTGTCCAATTACTGTGCTGAAACTTAAGATACAAGACCAGGAATTCCTGAAAGCATTTTCCATACTTACAGCAGAAGAGAAAAGCACACACACACACACAGACACACACACACATACATCTCTTGATGCCCAAGTGGACAAAACAAACCATGTGAACAGAAACAAAATACATTACTATTAGCTTCTGCACAGAGGATGCCCTTTTAGCATTTGGAAAGGGCAAGAATATTTTCATTATGAATCATGAAGTAGAACAGCTTTTGCTACAAATTCAGAACAGCTCACACCATTTCATCTCTGTAAATACAAGGATTGCTTGAAATGGCTGAGATGTCTCATCTAAAGAGACTACAATGGCCTAGCAAAAAGGAATAGATGGAAGCTGAATGATTCCTTTTATACTTTCACAAGGTGAATTTTAATTCAGCTTTTAGAGTACTTGAAGATTTTTTTATTTTCTATTAAGATGAATGAGGGTAGGTTTAGATTAGATATTAGGAAGGAATGTTTTACTATAAGGGCAGTGAGACACTGGAGCAGGTTGCCCAGAGATGTTGGGGACACCCCTCCCCTGATACTCAAGGCCAGCCTGGATGGGGATCTGAGTTATGTGGTCTAGTGGGAGATGTCCCTGCCCACAGCAGGGAGTTGGGATTAGATGATCTTTAATGTCCCTTCCAACCCAAAGCATTCTGTGATTCTATGAGCTGTCTTCATAGAGGCTACTAACACATATATTAGAGCCTGCATTGAAATGTTAAAAAAGTTATGCTGAGTGTGCACAAAATATTTAAATTCTTTAACTACAGTTAACTAAATCTACATTGCAGCCCCTGCAGCACAAAAATAATGAGCATTACTTAATGAACTTTCCAACTGCTGTTGAAATTCCAAAAATAAGGGAGCATAAACTTCCAGTCCAGGAAAGATTACTTTTCTGCAGTATTTCAAAGACCAGGCAATGGCCAGTGAAAACTATTTCAGCTGTGAGACTCAGTGATTAAAGTAAAAATGATCAATGATCACATGTTAAATTTGCTGAAAGCTAACTTTTATCAAGGTTCTCCTAAACAGTTGATGTAATACAGAGTATTTTGGTGGCATTGTTATAAAGAAGAAAGCAATGGATAAAAAGAAGGCACTTCAAGAGTGGTGCCCAGAGGTTTCAGGTAGTAGCCACACTGCTAAGATGATTGATTTCTGTTATTAAGTCAAGTGTATACTCAATAAATTAGACTTGAATAGTAAATTCAAGATGTAAAGCCTATTTTCTTTCTACTTCATGAAAAAGGAGGAGAAAACACAAACATTTACAAACCACAAGCAGCAGTTCCCAGTCTTCTGCCACCACATTCCTCTACTAAACCTCACTTGGATGAGAGCTCCAACCAGCAGCAACCAGCTCTGGGTGTACACTTGAAACTGAGGCACATCTGCCTGTTGTTTCCACAGGTTGCTCTGCCTTAAGCACTTACAAAAGCAACCCTGAGAAAAGACTGAGCACGCAGCAGTCTTTAGGAGAGCAGTTACTGCTTCATTACCTCCCTGCAGTACTTGGCATTTCTCACAGCAAGCCTTACATTCTTTTGAGACTATAAAAGGCAGCAACAGATAAATTAATGGAATTTTTAGAACAGAGCAATAAAGTGCTTTGAAGTAGCAAGCAACTAAAAAAGGAAATCAAGCAGCCATTACATCAGCTGAATGACAAAGGCATCTGAGAATCGGCTCGAAAATTAATCTGCCATAATCTTATATGAAAACATTATTCATTGATTCTTAGGACATTTTAAACTTCTCCCAAAGCCTTGGTCTACATAAAAAGGTGTTATACATGAGTTTTATTATGGTTTAATGAATCATTAAATATCAGTGGTACCTCTTTGAGGCTTAAGCAAAGCATTTTTACCTGGCATGGTGGAATCTGTTCAGTTTCAACATCTGTTTAGCTGGGGGGGAGCACATATTTCATTATTTCCAGCAGCTGACCTGTGACAACTCCTGAGCAAGCCTCAAGAGTTGCTGCCACGTTCTCTTCAGCCTTCCTACCCAATCTCCAAACATTTCTGACCACAGAAAATGATTTTAGAGACTTTACATGTAGTCTGTGTGGGTTCAGAGTCAGAAACAAGGAGCCTAAGCTCTACAACACCTGGCTTTTTGGCTTATATCATCCATACCATATCATGTAGTCCTTCAATAAGTGAATATCTCCAAATAAGTAGTTAAACACATTAAAAAAAAAAAAAAAGGCAGTCTAGCACATAAAAAAACTTCTAAGAGATGGGACAGCTACAATGTCACTGCACTAAGTCAACTCCAGATGTCTTCAAAGCTATACCTTTTCTCCTCATCTCTCATATACTTAGCTGAAAAAAATATGATTAAGAGTTCTGATCCTGAATTGTTTCTCTAATATTGTCTGCCATCACAAACAGCATTCAATTTCTTGATTTACATAATTCTTCATTGTTTCATCTATCTTTATTTCCTTTTCCTCAGCTTTCTGATTATTTTACTCAGAATAACTAACTTTCCACTTTCCTGACATCATGATTTTCAGCTTTTAATTAGATAACTATTTTTCCAATTCAAAGTCCGCTCTCCATTAAACTCAGAAATGTGACTTCTATCAGAAAATGTGAGAAATTGGTTTGATGCTTAGCAAATCTATCTCCAGGGGGCTAAAAGTTTGCTATACACAAAAGGAGCACTGACTGAAGCATATCTGAAGGCTGCCTGTTTCTTATACAGTGCTCTTCCACTGGTGAAACTATTTTACATGCTAATATATTAGTTTTTTTCCACAGATCCAAAGCCAGTGAACAGATTGAGGGTATTTACTGTGAACAACACCATACATGTGGAAGCTTCATTTTAAGAAAAGGGGAAATTGGATACCTGAGCATACAATGAAAAGCTATCCTAGAAATCCAAAGTGTTTGCTAAAATGCACTGTATTAGTGTTCTTCATACATTAAAAATGTACTATATTGTCTTTTTTTTTTTTTGCATTTTTATTGCAAGGCAGAGAGAAATCAGAACACTCATTTATCATTTACACTTGTTCCAAGCTGATTGTACTGAAAAGATACTCAGGAAAATAATGAGAAAATCACATGAAATTTACTTTGCACCCCGTTTATGCCTCCACCAGCACTACCAGTTAATGCTAGAGCTCTTCTGTTGAAATCAGCCAAATTTTACAGTAGCAAATGCTCTAAAAATTTCACTGTGTGAAAAATGTACAGTGAAATACACAAGTGCTGATAGACATGTCCTTTGTTTACAGTATGAAAGCAAGAGCTGGTCCCATTTACCTGCAGACTGCCTTTAATTCAAATGAAACTGAAAGGCTCAATGAAGAAAGTGTTTTTAACAAGCATAATTTCTGAAAATACACCTACTGAGATCAGAAATAGGAGACCTGCCTATCAGCTGGATTGTGGTGCTTGTTTGGGTTTTTGTAAACTCTGTTATTATGTGCTTCTGCCTTCTATTGATTTTACTTCCCAGGTTTATCCATGCTTCAGAGGACAATGACCCAAAAGTAAAACAAGCACTCATTTGAATACTTTGGGTTTGTACCAGAGTCCCAAGTCAAGATTTTCTTTTGAAAGGTGAGAAGGTCAGCTGTGTAAATCCTATCCAGCTGAAAGCTTAGGGAAGAAAAATGTCTGGCTGAGATGTTTTGGAAGACACCGATGTGCTTGACAGAGCATCTCTCTTGCCATGATGCAGGAAGAATTAAGCAAAACCAAAACCATGAAGCCTCGTGTAATTATTCAGTTCATTTCCTACAAAACTTAAAAATTCAATTGCTTAAAAAGATTCCCAAGGACAGATAGGGCTGGGAAAGACTGGGAGAAACAGGGGTAGAGACCCAGCAAGTGCCATGAGACATTTACAGAGATTTCTGAAGGCTTATAGAAGTTATTAACTCCTTACTTTTAAACAGGAATAATACAAGTGCAAAGCACTGGAAACAAACAGATCTTTGGCAATGACTGACAGCATGATGCCAGAAGAATGGCTTTTAGTTGTAGCTGTTTATAAAACTCAGGGCACCAATATAAACTATACAACATATAAGCACAAGTTTGCAACTGCACCAGTTAACGTCTGCTTCAGAGGCTTTAAGCAAAAAAAGCCTTCTAAAATATCATTTTCTGAGGACCTAACCATACAGCCCTTGACTACTTTAAGAATAGGTTTTAAGTTTGTGGGGGATACAATTATTACCAGTGGCATGAAATATCTGTGACAACTCTTTTACCTGCTTAAAGTCGAAGGAATCATTGCCAAGGTAAAATTATTGCATTTCTCACCTGAACAAAAGCAGCTTTCACAATGACTCACATGTCATTATGTAGTTAAGAAGTAGCAATATTTTATTCCTGCTAAGACAGGAAAGAAGTATTCCTATTCAAAGAATCTTTTCCTCTACTTGTTTTACATAGATGTCTTTATACAAGTTTCAAATTATTTAAATTTCATGAGAGCACTACTCAAAACATTTCAACACATCAGTAATTTCTAAATGTATTCATGAAGTTGTTTGCTTCCTTAACATGTCATGGCTTCAATGAGGAAAATGAAACATCTTCTGTCCATTTCACTGGATGCATCATTCTTATTCAGTATACCTAAAGTCCTACATATTTATAAATTTATCTGGTAATGTTTACGTGGAAGACTTATTTCTATCTTGTTTTCTACATTCTACCTGCTGAATTTCTGCTCTCCTTCATCACTGCTTGGAAAGGATTTTGACCTTTATCACACATTGTGGAAACCTCCCTAAGTTTTTCACTATCAGAAAGTCACAGCTGAACTCTTTGAAGCCTTTACAGCCAAGCCTGCAGTTTTCCTTCTACTGCTTTAAATACTTCTCTTAAATGTTTTTACCTGGTATGAAATAGAGATGACACTTCAGTTTGATATGGATTTATTTTGAAAACTAAAGTGCACATGGCCTGGGAAGATGACAGAAAAATTATTCTAATTCATCAGTAATAATGGGGTTTTCTGCTTTTCTTCTACATTGCTCTGACAAATACTTTGTTAAATTTGATTTTTTCAAGAGTACAGCTGTATTTTGAGATCATTTTTGCTGCATAAATAGAACAATCAATATTTATTGTCATTAAAAGTGTTTTATTACAGTATCTTCCTTCTCCCCAAAACATAAAACTGCTTATTTTACATCTAGAATGAGACCTTTGCTACCTTACTGGTTTTTTTCCAATGACCTACTTGCTATATTGTAGTTGACTAGACTTGATCCAACACTACTGACATCCTTACCCTCTAGGTAGTTGTGCACCAAGTCATGCATAAAGACTTTTCTGGAGACTGAAGCAAATAGCTGTGTCCCTTTGACAATGCATCTCCATTTTTAAAAATATTTAAACCAGCTTTACTTGGCAAAGCTATCTGCTTAATAATATTATTTGGGTCAATTTCTCTCAACTTATTCTTGCTGACTAAATATATCAAGATGGAGCATTTTTAGACTGCCAGCTCTTCAGAACAGGAAAAGCATTCATTTTACAATGTCAGGAACAACAATGTTATGATCTTTGTGGCCTGCTGTTAATTAAATAAGGAACACTGTCACAGAACACAGATGGGTAAGTATGATCATAAGTTAGCACTCTGCCTGCTCCTTCTTCTCCCTCCTTTATTTATCAAAGCTGTTTGGATTTGTTTATTAAAAAAAAGCAATAACAACAAAGTTCTATTTTTTTCCCCCTGAAAATGGCTGAAGAACAAGCTTGCATTGCTTCCTTTTATGTTAAATAGAAGCAAAGCTGAGGAGAACAAAAAGCCATTTCCATCAAAATTCAGACCACGTAATGTATCATTTATGTATATCTGTCCTAACAATATTTTTCCATCAAAAGCATTGTTATGATTACCTTATGTGCCAAAACAGGAAAGAGCAAGTATATCTTAATAAATTTTTCCCTTTTGACATTGCCTGTTGAAAGTAAATAACCACTTTTCACTACTAAACACTAACATACAACTTCTATAAAATTAAGGGGAAAGTAATAAATTTATGTGGAGGAAAGTTCAAATTTTATATGAGCATACATATTATGGGGGTAATCCTACATTTAAATGAAGTCAGTGTAAATTTATGCCATGAACAGACAGAGACACATGGATCCTGACTGGATGTAGGCCTCTTGCAGGTGAAGCAGAAGAAGAAGAAAGGAAATAAAAATAATGGTACTTAGAAATTTCATAACTGACATTTTTGAATGTAGGTAAGGCTGCTCAGACTTTACTGGAAAAAAGAAAGGGAATGTTATTTATCCACCTTCACAGGGGAAAATGCACATATCTGAGGCTCCATCCCCTTCAGTGATGCCAGCAAAAATTTTGCCATTGATTTTAGCAAGAGCAGGACAGAGCTTCAAGGGACTGCTGATGACGTGAACATGACTGTCCTGCTCCCAGCCTTATGCACAGTCCACAGTGAAAAGAGGGTCTTTCAGGATGCTTTTTTCAAGAAGGAATGCCTGCATTCCCAATTAAATATTTTGACACTCATTCTGAAGAACTTAGGAAGCCATGGTGCTATTAAATGTATTATTCTCAACAGCCAAATCCCCAGATCAGCATTGTAGTTTTTGTAATTATTATCAGCTATGGTGTGCAGCATTTCTCTGTGTCTCCCCTTGCCTTAGTTATGACTCATTTTCTCCTCAAAAAATAGTGCAGTTAAACAGTGGATTGAGTTTCTCCCTTTGCTGCTTGAGATTGTTTTTATCTATCAAACTGCTTCCTTTAGAAAAAGAGAAGCACATTTGTGTTCTACTGTGTGAACAGATATCTGTGCGAGGATAACTAAAACATAAGTGTAAAAGTGTGTTTTATCAGCTACAAATAAACTGTTTCAAATACCATTGTCATCACTATGAATTTTCATTACACTTGCTGCAACATGATTGTATTGCCATAAAAAATTCATCCATGTGATGACTCTCCATATGACCAGGAGAAATATTATCCTGTTAAACAGCAAGAAAACACAGCTATAATTACCTCCTGGGAAAACAAAACCAACAAAAATATTTATGCCATAATAAAAAACTCAAACCAAACAGGAATAAACAAAGAAACCAACCTTCTTTGTTACAAACTAACAGTATCTGATCTCAAAAATTCTATTTAATTCTAATTGCTGTCCTTCTCTATTGGTTTGATACACAGAAAAAAATCCTTACACCATTTTACTTTGAGTTACAAGAGCTCAAGTTTAAATATGCTGCAAATTTTGAAGTTCAAACTAGGATTAAAAAAAAAGATCAAACCAAGAAATCCAACCACACAACATGCTCCACTCCACCCCTCCCAACTTGTCTGGAAAGAACTGTCTCAGGAAAACTTGAGTGTAGTAGGATTCCTTACACATCTGATGCTTTGCAGCACTCTTGCCAGACTGCTGAGCTCTTGGGTTCTGTTTCCTCTCTGGGTTTCATCACTGAAACCCAAATGCAGTGAATGGAAGAGTGCCAAGACAAAGGACTTTTGGCTCATTCATTAGTACCCTGCTAAGTGGCAGTGTCAGGAAGTCTGCATGGGGTGGGAGGACAGGAGGCAGCAGTGGCAGGGAAAGAGCTAAGTATGAAATTATTAAGATGTGTTTACTTATCCCATTATGATAGGCTCCATTTACAAATGCTTAGTTCACTAACACTTAGCTTCAACTCTAAACCAGTGAATTCCACAGGGAAGCTTTAAAAATTGTCTTTATTAAAAAAAAAAAAAGGAATTTAATTTCATTTCAGATTTTCAAAATTTTATGTCATTTTTCTCTGTGTGTTGGTGGGGTTTATTTGTTTTGGTTTTGTTTGTTTGTTGAATTGTGAGAATTAAACAACTGCTGAACACCCAGAAAAAGGAAAATGAGAATCAACAGCAGTCAGGGGACAAGACTTGTTTGTCAATTATGATTTTGAAAGTTACTCCCTTTTATTTGAGTATTCCAGTGGCCAAGTCATGTAATGTACACAGAAGGTCACAGAAGCTTCTAAATGGATAAACTGATGTCTTTCATGTGCCTTGTGGTATTTGGAAAACAGCAATCTTCAGAACTTCTCAGCTGTAATTCTGCTTCTCTGAATGTATCACTTAATTATATTGTAAGCTGCTATTGTGATAAATAGCTTCTTCTCTGAGCATCTGCTGCTTCACCCACAGCAACTGCCTGCACACATTGCTCTATCTGTGCTGCCAGGTATTTGAGTGCTCTCATCATCTTAAAATTCTTGTCTGACAAATATCCTTGGGGATTGGAGTTACATGATCTGTAAGGTCCCTTTCAACTCAAACCATTCTATGATTAATGATAATTTTAGATGGTTTTCCCTACAGAGAACACAGTCAGCTTTACTAGACCTGCTGGTATTTTGGACTTGTACTCCATTTCCTATACAGGAGATATTTTACTACACTAGGTGATAAGTGACAGGGACACAGATGGGCCCTCAGGTAGGTCAGCACTTCTCTTGCTCTCTCAATGCCTTCTTTTTTCATACATTTCAGTCTACTAAGATGTAATTGCTGTAAGCTTCTTTTTGTAAAGTTTGAACAAGTTGGCCTGGCCTTAAGCTTTCATGGAAGCATTATAATTTTTCACTGTGTGCTGTCAGAAGTTTTTGATCTTGCAAGTCACACCTCAATATGTTTGAAAATAATTTCATTTACACATAAACACCTTGAAAGAAAACGCTTTGCACTGTGATCTACAACAGTACATAACTCCCTGGACCATAACATTTCAAAAGCAAACCTACCAGCTCTTTCTGAACACTCAATAAAAAGCCAAAGAAAAAAAAAAAAACCTGCAAAGCCCAAAAATCAAAGCCAGACAGCTCCCAAACATACTTCCACTGAGTTTTAAGATGTAACATGGGGCAAGACAGTCTGAGACAAGCATATATATATATACACAACATTTGCTTTCAATTATTATCATGCAAACATGAAGTTTACAAGAACAAAATGAGTATGGCAGATCCCATTTAAGAACAGAGCTCAATTTCTAGGCCTAAGATTCTAAAACTCAAGCCTTCAGCTTCCCAAACACATTTGACCACTATTAAAACAACGTCAAAGGGAGCCAATTTTGGATCAACAACAAAACTGGTGCCATCATCCCCCCTGGAGCTTTCATTTTTTGGGAGGCTTTCCTCACCACCTCCATCACTCCCATATATGAGGTAGGATTTCCTGTGTTTTGCCTGCCCACAGCAAACCATACTCCCCCTCCCACCTTGTTACTGACTTGTTGTCCCTTTCTTCCAAGCCTTCTGCATCTGGGACACAAACTCACTTTAAGAAGCTGCATTTTTTCAACTACAATCAGCCTCAACCCTCAGACCTGACCTAATGAGGGGAGAAACATGGCCCAGACACACACTCCAAGAGATGCCACCACACTCTCTATTCCATACTGCCAGCTCCAGCTTCTCGCCAGAAAAAGCAGCTGCCTGTCACTTCCTACCCTCCAGCACAGGCCTTGGCTCAAAGCCACCCTCATGTAAAAAGTCTTGCATTTGTAAGTGGATTTAACAAACTGCTTAGCAGTTGATAAGCATAACAAGAAGGTGCAACATCTAAACAAATAGCATAGAATCTCATCCTACTCCAGGTGGTCTTCCCCCACCTCATTAGTTTGTATTTTCCAAATGAATACATTGTTTTCTTGCAGCACTGCATATAACATTGTAGGCAAGAATTCTACAAAGTTGACAAAAGCTTGTGATTATGGTAATAAAAATCTTACTATTTTTGCAGTCTCAGCAAGACAACATTGACATTGCTGCTTACTGAGCATCCAGCTTAGTTCATGTGTGCATTTAAATTTTAGGAGCTGCAGTAAGTTGCCATACAGTCCACAGCATTTAAATCCCATGTAAGCCCTTTTCTCACTCAGACTGTAAAGTATCTTGTATTCCTAATCTTGCCTCCAAAATATTGACCCCTTCCATTACATATAATGTTTTACATACACACTGTATGGAGCACAGAATCATAGAACAATTAAGGTCAGAAAAGACCCCCAAGATTATCAGGTACAACCTTTTACTGATCACCACTGTGACAACTAGACCAGAGCACTAAGTGGCACATCCAGTCTTTTCTTGAACACCTCCAGGGATGGTGACTCCACCACCTCTCTGAGAAGCCCATTCCACCACTTAAAAACACGTCCTGGGAAGAAATTCCTCCTGATATCCAGCCTGAACCTTCCCTGCTGCAGTTTGAGGCCATTTCCTCTTGTTCTGTCACTGGTTGCCTGGGAAAAGAGACTGACCCCCACCTGGCCTTTCAGGTCACTGTAGAGGGCATTAAGGTCCTTCTGAGCTTCCTTTTCTCCAGGCTAAACACCCCCAGCCTCTCCTCATGGGACTCTCCAGACTCTTTCCCAGCTCCATTTCCCTTCTCTGGACTTGCTCCAGCCCCTCAATGTCTTTCTTAGGGTGAGGGGCCCAGAACCAAACATAGCACTTGAGTTATGGCCTCACCACTGCCAAGTACAGAGGGACTATCACTACTATGGTCCTGCTGGCCACACCACTGCTGATACAGGCCAAGATGCCATTGGCCTTCCTTTTGAAAATATAGCCATAAAAGCAATTTATTATTTCTTAAAAATAGTTGAAGGAATGAATGAATTAATGGCAAAAGGCTTGTTTCCTTCCATTATACAGTTGTTCTGTCCACATATCCCTAGTAGGAGAACCCACAGATAATCCACTATAACCAGTGCTAGTCTTTCGAAAAGAAATGGGAAATTCCTACCAATTTTGTTTCCAGATTAGAGGTAGAGCATCCTTGTAAAGCTCCTCTTATGATACTGATCTTATCTGCTTGTTTTCAGAACATTTATTGTAAATGATTAGCTGCATGGATTTGGGAAGATGCACTAGACACAATTGTTTTCAATTCCAGGAATTCAAGAAACACTGTTTATAAGTCCCCTGCAAGTGTTCATAAGAAATTCCTTCCCATCATACTTTCTTTTTTCTTCAGAAGTTCAGAATAAATTTGGGGAAATGAAGGATTTTAAATTCATTCTAACTTGCTTCACAATGTATGAAGCATTTAAACAACCTCGACATAAATCCCACTGATTTTATTTTAAACAGAATTTTGGAACTAAATTCAGGTTGCCAAAACAAGAGCAGCACCTTGGATGTCATCTCTTTTTTTTTTTGTGTATAATAGCAAACTTAAGTCTTCCTTGAAAATTCTTAAGGAAACATATGGATAATTTCACAGAGAAGTGTCATAAACCAAAACCCTACAGAGGAAAGTAAAAATAAACAATATCCTCCTCTCTTCACTCATCCCATTAGAATAGCAACAGAATATAAACTAAGCAAGAGAGCAATTGGTCATCCTGATGGTAAAAGTCAGCAAAGAATTGCAACTTTACAATATTATGGTAACAGAAGAAAATCCACTCTAATTTGCTAGGAAGGTGAAGTAAAACTTGTCATGTAAAACTACACATCATGTAAAACAATGATGTGCAATTTCTACCTTTTTTTTTTGAGAGTATACACAATAGAATATTATTATGCAAGTCCAAAACTGCTTGGCAGCCATTTGAGGGCAATGTGCTAGGGTTTGTGGTGGGGGAAAGAAGAGGAACATCAAAACACAGGATGTTACATGAAGGATCTGTAGTGCTATGTGCTTGATTTCAATCAGTCAGGGTAGCATTGACGTCAAAAAGTCATGACTAAAATCACTAATTACTGCTCTGCTGGAGTAGTACCTATCTCTTGAAAGCACCTTTTGCCGTCTGCCAGGTGTAACTCTCCTTACTCCCACATAATTTCATGTATCTCACCTTTTAGTAACTGGATGATCCAATGAGAGACTTTGAATTCCTTTCCACCAAGAACACTCCAAACACTCACAGGAAGCAGCACTGACAGCAGGAGTGCCAAATGTGCTGTTGTTTACAGTGCTGGTCACCACTGTACCCCAGGAGGCAAGAGCAACCCTTTAAACAAAGGCCACTGATAACTTCCACACTTTTAAGGTTCGGTCAGTACCTCATCGTTGTCCCCTGTGTACCCCTTTTGAGCTACATTTTCTGCAGGAGATAGACAGGTTTACAGTAGGGGCCCTTCCCATACTGACACTGCTGTGACCACCCAGTGGTGAATTTTTGTTGTTTAAAGCCCGTTCTACAGTCTGGGTCACCGTTCAGAAGGGACAGCGTTGTCATTAGCAGCTGTCCTAAATGGATTTCAAGTGTGCCCCAAGTCTTCCACACCATTAAAAACTCACTACACAAGCACTGTCTCACCTCCATGCCACCATCTTCCAACACACTCAGCTGTCACATTACCTTCACAGATGGTCATGCCTACCTGTGTTAGACAGCTTGTATTACTCAGCTGTGTTTAACAGCAATCTTCATTCTTGAAATAAAATACAAAAAAAATGAAGCTTTGCTGATGCCACCTAAATGAAAAATAAAGAGATCTTCAGCATTTTGAAACTAGGAATATTGCAGAATTTTTTAAAATGTTGTTTTGTTGAGATTTTATAAATACCATTCTAGTTGGGAGTATATTTTCTGAATTTATATTCTTCCTGCATGGCAAACATTCCCATTCATCAAAGCCAAAAACTACTTTTCAGTGATCAACACATCCTGCCTGCCTGTTTGGACCTGCCTCCAACTGTTACACCAAGGACACCCTTTAACAGTGACAAAGATCCAGCTCGTGCTGCTCCGGGGACCGGAGACACTGCAGAGCACGTCATTCCTGCCCAAGTTGTGACCACAAAAAACACAAAACACTCAGCATACCCTGGCTCTGCTGGGTGCTGATAACAGAGCAGTTCCACCTCAGCTCCCTGCAGCCCTCTCCAACCCCCATGGAATTCCACACCAGCTGGCATTGAATCCTGCAAGGATAGCACACAGCAAACACTCATAACTGCCCGTGGCTCATGAGGCCATTTGCCTGTTAAAACTAATTTGTTTGGAGAGCTGCCAGGAATCTAAACTGACATTTCACTAACCCCACTGCTGGTGTTAAAGGGGTAGCTCAGCATCCAAGAGGAGCTAAAATTTTAGCTAACCAGCATTCAAATGTAGTTGATTTAATTGAGATGAGAAAGTGCTTTTCAGAAGCCAACAATCTCTTCAGGAGATGTTCTAGTTTGAAATCCATAGGGATAGGCAAACATTTGTGTTACTCTAACAATACCTAAAACATTCACTTCTGTCAGAGTGAAAAGAGAATTTTAAAAAACAGATGTTACCCTTTTTAGCAGTCTTGTTTAATATGTCAAATCACATTATTTTGTCTGATAAATATTGTAACTAATAGTTTGTCCACAAAAATGGTGAAAACTAGACAGAGATGTAACAGCATTGCTTCTCAGACTGAAGACAGTAGTGAAACATTTGCTTTAAGGCAATTACACAAATTATTAGTGCATCCCAGTGGTTTCAGTAAATATCAGAAGTTCTTTAACGTAACATGAGTGTCAGTAAACTCCCTAAAGTAGCACTGTGTTTAGTATTTTATAACAGACATTTGTTCCTCAGCTTGGAAGTCTGCAATTTTGTCACAAATACACTCCTGAAAAGCACTGCAGAATTGGATAAGCTAAAGGAAAATGCTGTATCCTACAAAATTCAACAGTTTACCATTTTAGCCAATAAAATTTTAGCTTATATAAGCAACTGGATTGAAAAAAGGAACTGGAATTAATTCAAGTCATGATGACAGGCTAGGACTGTATTTACATTAAAACAAGAAAAAAATTCCTTCATAAAACTCACTGATTTGGAGAAGCCTCTGCTTTCTACAAAACTGTCCACACATTCAATACAACACCTTATGAAAAAAACGTTTAAAACATGAGAGTAGTATTCACTTTTGTAAATTATTCCTGTTGATATCAACCTCGGCTCTCCAGTAAAGTGGTTGGAAAGAAATAAAATCATACTATTATGAAATACTATAGAAACCATAATTAAAAAAAAAAAAACATAAATCAACAATATGCTGCTTCAGCAGCATTTCCATTGATACTGCCATGCTGGTCAATCTCATCTTACAAAAGTAACAAACAAGATATTCGTAGAACTAAGGTATTTTGTTATGTTTGCCTATCATTATTAAAGCTGTGGAGCAATCATTAAAAAAAAAACCCCAAACTATTTATTGACTTTGAAAACAGAAATGGTTACACAATTTTTTTCTACTCTTACTCATACAAAATAACTATACTTCATCTCTGGGCATGCTCTGCATCCAGCCTCAAAAATGGCTATAAAAGTGGTTTGGAGAAAAACTGAATCTGACTGCAGTTTGTTACAGACTATCCAACAACACAGACACATTACCATGGACATATTAATTGTATCTAACTATGAATTTGGCTCTCTGAGGCAGGGATTGGCCCAGTGACCTCCAGAGATCCTTTCATTGTAAACGATGCTGAGATTCGATGAATGGAAACTGAAAACACATGGCAACACCTTTTTTTTTTTTTTTTAACTCAATGGATTATTATTCTATTTATAACTCAATAGTGCCCTCTGGTGATGTTTTTCTGCTTGGTTATTTGCATGGAAAAATTGTTATGGGAATGTGTTAACACTTTTCTTTCAAATGAAAGAAGGAAAAATGCAGAATGTTCTTGTTTCATACTCAGTCAGCACAGGGCAGAGAATGCAAGTGATCAATAACTTTACCGGGTCAGTTTGGAAACTGTCTGCATATTTAAGGTCAAAGCAAGTCTCTTCTTCCTCTGCCATTAAAATTCAGGATACCTCACAGCAGCCTTCAGAGACACAGAAAAATCCTACCCAGAACACATAAAAACCTCCAAAAAGAACTATCAGCCTTCCCTGCCACAAAAATAGAAGGTGTATGCAAGTAACTTGAAGGAGGAGATTAAAAAGGATATGATAGAGAAACCTCTCAAACCTGGAATATCAGAATTAGCAACCACTCATCTTCAGTGGCCTGAGCTGTGATTTTACATATAAACTGTACAAGTGATAGAAAACAAAAATTATTATAATCCCTAGTAAAGAGAGGATTTTGATGTAATTTATTGTCATCACCCTTGGCAGAGTGTACTTAGGAGGGCAATATCAAAACTGTTTTTAAGACACAATTAAAAGGGATGTATGTACAAAACAAACATTACAATACACAGCAGAAAGGCAGCTTCTCCAAACACTTGTCAGAATTATGACTGGCTATTTCAGAAGTTTCTCAGTTGTGTGAGAATTAAATTTTATTAAAACTGCTATAAAGGTTTGCCAAAGAGAGTCAAAGTTCTCCCTTCAAAATTTGAAGTCTACTTAAATTTAATTTCTAGGAAAAATTATCCCTTTTTTACAATTTTTAGACTAATTTCCAAGCTTTGAACTGCTCTGCAGAAGTGTTTTCTCTTATTTTAGACATCATTGCTAAAACTGGCTTTTTTTCCTTCCGTATTCCTACAGCTTCAATGGATAGTAAGAGCTCCTACTAAACTGACTGTATTCCCTAATTAATCAAGAATAATTGCCTATTAGCAATCACCATGATTAAACTTTTCTGAGGGCAAGTTATACAAGCATTTTCATAATCAAGGTAAGATATTAGGAAAAATATTTGCAGAAATGACATTGCCATTCACACATACATTAATTCAAGGATTTCAGGTATCCTTCATAGTGTTTAAATATCTTTCATAAATATCTGTTTGCAAAGAAATGCTCTGTTTACATGCCCATAGAAAATAAAAATTACACCAAAAAAAGATAAACATCTATCTTTTTCTATGTACTGCTAAATGGGACAGAACAGCAAGGGAAATTCAGACTAAACTTTCTGGAAAAATCCAACAGCAAAGTTAAGCAATGAAACTGATCACACAAGGGTTGAAAGATTTCTATCACTACAGTTTCAAACAGATGATTATCAGTATTGTATTCCTTAGGTACAGCTACTGCACAAAATACACAGATAAATTAAGAAAGAGAACTTTTTTTTAAGATTATATTAGAAAACACAATGACCCTTGGCACTGTTAAAAAATGACAATATTAGAAGTACATCTGATTAAACATGGATTAATCTGGTTTGTTGCTTGAATTGTACTATATTTGATTAGTACAAAGGAATTATACCTAAACAATGATTAGTCATTAACTAGTTAAAGGTGTTCCTCTTAGAAATTTTGTGTTTCCAGCACATTATGAATTACCATTTATGCATCCTGAAACTACAAAACAATCTGCTAAGGTGCAAAGGAGAGCCCAGTGAGATAACAAGGAGTCACTTGTGAAAGCTGCACCTCCCTTCATTTGGATGGTCTGATTTGTAAGCATGTATGGTCACTTGACTGGTATAAATAAACTTTTACTCATACTTGCAGAGGCAACATAGTCCTGAGAGTTTCTTTACTGGCTTCTGAATCAACAGAATTCTTGACTGAGTTCCAGCAGTAGCTCTCTTGGTGCTAATGTGCAAGCCAGAAAAAACACGACTTTGCATCGCAGGCTGAGCTTGCAGCTCGAAATGGTTTTATTTATAAACATCCTGAAGCACGGATGGCAACTCCAGCAAGGGCTACAAGGCACTAACAGGACCCGACTGCTTTGGCAATGGAAATCAGCTCAGAACTCCAGGCACACACACCCATCTGCACCTTACTGAGAGACAATGATTTCATTCCTTACATTATTCCATCTTACTCAATTTTAAAGATGGTAGATATTGTTCCATTAAACACAAATGCCAGAATTTCCAGGCAGTTTGCAACACAGTATTTCTAGGGTAGTAGCCTGCTACTGCTGTGCCTAGATTCCATTAACAATGTGTATTGAGAATACTAAATCCAACATCTCCCAGTATAACCACCATGACTTATCAGGGAATACCAAATTTAGAAGATGCTGTGAGAAGGGGGAAGGAATCCCCAAAAACCTACAGCTGTACATTTTTTTTTTCTCTAAGTGTGGTAACATGCTTCTGGGAAATTGCATTTAACAAGTATTCAGTCAAATTACTTTTAAATGAATATTTTTTGCCACCATTATCCCCTTGCCACATGGCTTCAGATGTTGAGCAAAAACATCTATGCAGAGCAGTACCTGGAAATAGGCTCCAAATGACCTAGTGAACCCTTCCTCAGAGTACCTGTTCCCTTGCCTCGTGGCTTTACAAGTTGAGCAAGAACATCTAGGCAGTGCAATATGTGGAAATAAGTTCCAAATGATCAAGTGAAACATTCTTTAGAGCACCTCCTTGCATCTCAAAATAACTTTTGCTTCTGGCTGATAACATTTACTGGTTCTCTTCCAATCTGAGGCCTTAATTCAAGAAGATAGCCAGGCTTCTGCTTAGTGCAGAATCAATGGCTCTACTTGCACGGATCAAGTTAATTGCAAACTTACGTGTTGATAGGAGATATGAACACAGGCTCCAAGCATGGCATCCATCCACATCACTTCTCAAATCACTGAACAAAATGTCCCTGGCCTCCCAAGAAAAATGTGGATATAAACACATCAAGTGCTAGGCAGAAACACAAAACAGACATTTCTTAAATAAATTAACAGCTAGATACACAGTGTGCTATTACACTGGAGTTTTAAAGTAATCTGATTCATGTTTTTCATCCACAATGTAAGATGATAAAAAACAGTTTTGCATTATTAGCAAGATGCATGTCAAGACATGACATAGAATCATTGGCATAAAGGCCAAGTTTTAAACATGCATATTTTCCTCCTAGGATGAAATAAATTACATGTAATATTCCTACTTTACAACTCATAGATCCAGTAGAATATTAGTTTCCATCTTGAGTGGGAAAGAAATTAAAATGATTATTTTTCTCTCGCATATAAAGATTTATTGTCTTTTTCCCTGGACCAAAATTTATTAGTGTGCCCAAGAAAAATTAAGGACTTCTACCTGAAAAGTAAGAGATGTTAATGAAACATTGGAGATGAGCAAAATTAAAATTAAATACACTGATGAGAACATAAAGTAAACCTTAATAAAGTCCCAGCATCTCTGATAATTAATGCTGTGGTTATGAGTAAATATTAGACAAGCTATACCTATGTATTCTGGCAGTGCTTCTAACATGGTCAAAGGAAAACATCCATGAAATCTCAGTTCATGAGTAGGTAAATAGACAGGAGAGTTAGGTTACTTATAGTTTATTGTTTTAAATGTATACTAAATACACTGATCAATTTTAAAAAAGAAAAAAAAACAAACAAACAAAAAAAAACCCAACTAAAAAAACCTTAAATGGTTGGGGAGAAAGTTTTTAATAATTTTAAGGGTTTACTTAAAAAACCCTTAAAAAATAACAGGTTGGGTCTCCCGTTTACAGCTTAAACTTTATCTATTCAGAACATCTACAAAGGTAGGAAATCCAAAGCATTAATGAATTAAAATATAAATCCTACCCAGGTTCTGCAACATCCAGGACATTTATCCTTGCACTCATGAAGACTTGGGCTTTTGTTCTCCATGTTTTCAGGCATATTAGAAATAGGCTTTATATTTTCAGCAGATTTCTGACTGATGCAAAACAGGTTCATATCAACTTTATTGGTGTTTAACTAGATCAGTGGGTATTTGCATTCATAGGCTATTGAACAGCTCATTCTGATCTCATCTGGCAGGATAGAACTCTGCCCACAAAAAGTAAGGATTTTGATCTGTTTAAACATTGCCACTTTCTGTGTTTAAATGAAAGTAGAAAGAATTCTGTAAGAGAAAAAAAAATAAATGAGACATAGAAAAAAACTAAACTATCAGAGAAAGTATTTTGGATGTTAAATGCATGAAAAGCAGAGGTTTTTTTCTATTTCATTCCTATGCATGGAAGCCAGTATATAGTTTATATTATAAATCACTCTAATGAAAAGGATGTTAAAACAACCAGTCACCTCCGGGAAACAGAGAAAGATTTGTTGACATATTCCCAAAAGCTTTCTTCATCTTCAGGCTGATTCTCAGGCTTCATCCTTCCTGAGAATTTCAGCACAAGTGTTCACTGTTATTTTTGGAACTGACTTCTGCACTCAAGTCCTTGCTTCTATAATGTGTTTTCCCTTCCTTAAGCTTTCTGTTAAAAACTTGGGTTTTAGACAGCATGCACAGATTTCAGAATGCAAAGAATTGTTTTAACAGGGACATAACACTAAGAAGATATATTTTAAATAAGATGAAGTTCCTCTACTACTTTCTAACATTTTCAAAAGTGCCAATATACTACCAAAAGACACTGATTTCTATATTTATTCTGTAGTCTTTTCCTTCCATTTTCAGTACACAAGTAACATTCTATTGAATAGGGAAAGTATTTTATTCTAAGCATTTTAAACAACTCTCATTATCAAATGCCAACATTTTATGGCCAAGTACCTGTCAAAAAAAACCCTAAACATTTTTGGTATGCTAATTTTATCAAAAAGACTAGAGGATGATGGGGACACTAGATCTCAATGTTCTTGGGCTAGCTGCTAGAATTTCCATTGAAGCATTAATATGATTTAATGTGTTAGAAATGTACTGCTCATTTCAAAGAACGTGGTACCAGAACTCAGAAGTCCTCTTGGAAGAAAGCTTTGGCAAGCAATAATCAGTGTAGTCTCCACCCTAAACTTTTGTTTCGTTTCAGTTTTTCTCTGATCAAGTACAAGCTTTTGTAAACTAAGTATTTCTAAAAGAGAGAGGATACAGAATAGCAAAATTCCTGAAGTCATCATAAGTAAATTAATAAAAAATTAATCTCTCTCTCTAGGTGTAACTTTGTTTGAAGTCTTAAAGACGGTAACTTTTCCTAGCATACATTCTATACTAAAAATCAGTGATATCTTCATTCTTTACCCTTCACCACTGCAATGTCATCTGATACCTCTACAGCCTTTTGTGCAATCCTCACTTGTCCTATTAATTGCTGACATGCATTTTAAATCTGTAATGCTGATGCATAATCCCTAAAAACAGCCTTCACCAGGAGGAGAAAGGGGAGGGGGGGAATAATCGGCCTTTGCCTGGTAACTCTGTAGAGGAGATGCTTATCATTGAAATAAAATCTATGATTGAACAACTCAGTATTTATCAACCACATCTTCACGGGACAAGTAACATGTTTGGCATGTTGGACAACATGAAGCCCCAGGTAAAAAGATGACTGAACAGGAAAATGCAAAGCTATAACCAGAGAACACACTGAACTCCAAGTGAGAGTCCAACTCCTCTGTAAACAGAACGCTGGAGAGTGACTGTGAGTGGGAATCATCCTTGTGCTTGCCAGAAGGTGGCAACAATGATACTGTACTTGCATAGACAGCTTTATATTTAGAAAGCTGGGGAGGATTTAAGCATTAAAAAAAAATTAACTCCATAGAATTGCACTTGTACTGCTAACTTTTTATGGCACCATTCATTTACCACTAGCCCCACAAGGGGACAGAACAAAAGTCTCCTGCATCTTACAGGTGCCTCTCTAGGGTTTTCTAAGAGAACCTCTATGAAGCAAAGCAAATCTAAGACTGGACTATTTCTCTGATTATTTTTTTCAAACCACACTGTTACACCTACTAAATGCACTACAGAGGTGGCAGGTATCTGTGCAAAACCAGACAAACAATTCTGTAGATTTAGGTGACCATCTAACTCAGGAGAACATAGTTATGTTCATCAGATAAACAAGGGAAACACAATCATTTGAAGAAACAAGAAAAAATGTAGTACCAAAAGTTACTAATCCTTTTATCCAGCACAAAATGCTGCAGCTTTTAGTAGCTGTACAAAATATTTCTTGGTCTGCCAAAACACACCACCTCCCAGTGAAACATTAACATAAACCAGTGTATTACATTCTTACAGCTCTGGTCTGTTACACTTCATACTGGTTAGTAGGAAAAGAAAACCCCTAACACTGCTCAAAATCCATTTAATATGGCCTGTGCATTCCTTACCAGCAGGACAGAACATCCTAACTCCTTAACACAACAAGTTTGAGATACACAACTAATAGAGTAGCCTCTGGAACTAGCATGATATTAAGCCTAATAGAAAAATTCATACTCATCAAACACATTTTTAGCACTTTTTTAACTAATCAGCCCAGCACTTTACTAAACCTGCTTACTACTTTTTCCATATATACATGTTGTGCCAGGGCCTAGAGTACATCAATAAATTCTGATGGTGCTGGCCAGCCTCCCCCCTTCAGCACATTCTGCCCTGCCTACAGCCAAAGTTTTTCTCCTAAAAAGCAACTGTAAGGATATTTTTCTACTAAAATATCCTGCTCTGACCACCCAGCTGTTTCCAATTGGGGCTTGTTTATTTAAGAACATGCACCTGAAGCATAAATAGTAATTTGCTTTCCAAGAGTAGTGGTCAGGTAGGTAGAGGCCTTTTTTTTATTATGTTATTTAAGTAGCTTTGTTAAGCTCAATTTTAGTTCCTGAAAAAGGTTTATTATTCCATGTGGTAATGAAGTTTTTGGAGATTGTTTTTTGCTGTATATAACATATATGACAAGTGAAAGTTCAATTTGCTGTGTCTTTATTTATATAAGTACTTCTGGTTTAACAAGATCTTCTTAATAATCCAAGTTTAAAAGTAGTAATTTAAATTTCCACACTAATAAAATCCAATGAAATAAAAAGAAAAGACAGCAAGATAAAACAAGTCTCTTTTCTTGAAATGTCCCTAAGCACTCTTAAAGTGAAAAAAAAATCTCTTTTCACTAAAACAATAATTGACATACTAAAGAGATTCTACATAGCCAACAGTGACTTATTGTTATGAGTGTATAAGGGGGGGGAAAAAGGTGTCTTCCTGCTTTAAACAATATAAAAAGCAACAATATAGTAATAAAATTTTAAACTATTTAAAATGTGTGTAGTAGGTTTGTACCAGGAAGCAAGAACTGTTTTCCCTCTTTAACTTTGGCTTAATATCCTTAAGGTCTGACCCTATAAAATCTTTCATTAAAACTAATTTTCTGTCAATGAGGAAATCTAGTTTTCTACAGACACTGGTGAACAAATACCTCAGGAATAGGCTGCCTTTTCAGTCTAAATAGCTTTTGCATTAACTACAATATCTAAAAAGTGATTTAGTTCTGAAAAATCAGCCTATAAATCAGAAAATTAGGCTTAGGAACTCTATTAATTAGCATCTGGCTTTGGCATGTTTTTAATGCAAAAAATGCACTCTCCCTCCTATAAATTTCAACATCACTCTGCTTTCCTGCCATGTTTCTCTACAAAAAGTAATTATGGAACAACTCTACTCAAAGAGCAGGAAAAATATTTGTTACAATGCACTGGAGCAGGTAACTCAGTTCAGAATAATTAATAAATAAAAATCTGAAGTTCACATTCAAAATGTTAAATAATTAAAAATGCACCTTACTTTGGCTTCACAAAACAGGCAACACCCCAAGTCATCTAGTCATTACTACTATAATGACATGGATCTCCCATGTCATTAGAACACTATAATAGTGTTACAGTAATTCATACTTATTTTTAAAATAAACTAATTTAATGCCTTATACTTGTAACTATCAATTCATTCAAAATTTTGTAGTATGTGGATGATGGCTATAGGACAAAATCATGTTTGCTTTAGGATTTATTAGGCTCTGTAAATAATGTCACAGGTGGGGTTTTTTTTAATCATCTCGGTAGAAATGTGACAGACCTTTTAGTCCTTTTTTTTTCCTTGGTACAACTGCAAAAATTACCTAGATGGGTCATAGGTTACTGTGCTTGCTGTGTTTGATCAAAATATGCAATGTGTCTGCCATCATAATTGGAAAAACACAATTTAGGAGCCCAGGTGTGTAATTCCTTCATAAATTTGTATCTCCGTGTGGCTGAATCCCTCACACAGACCAGGCTCCAATGTTTAATTAGATTTGCTATTTTTCATAAAAAACTCACCTAACTGTCCCAGCTCTGGCTGAAATGTTGTAAACACGCATCAACAGTATTACACCAGCTGAGCTAGTCGGATAATATCAATTTGGATTTACACATTGATTTCCCACAAATACGGGGGAAATCCGCACGTTTTAATGCATTTATTTGGAAATCTTTTGATGATTTGGAGATGTCGTGAGGAGAGGCGCCACCTGAGGGACTCGTACTCCAAAGACCAGCGAGCACCCAGGTAAATCTACTCGATTTACCAGTGGGTGAGCGTACACATCCACACTTAGCTGTGCCTTTCGGTGTTATATAGATGCACACGAAGGCATTCCCGTGGGGAGCTGTGCGATGTGTCCCGGAACGAGCGGGCGCTGCCCTCACACCGCCCCGGGGGCGGGCCCGGCCCGCTCCGCCCCATTCCCGAGCACGTCCGGGTCGGGCGCTGCCGTGAGGGGAAGTGCGCGCGGCGGCCCCGGCCCGGCGAGCGGCGGGTCCGGCAGCGCTGTCGCCGAGATGTCGCGGGGCTCCATCGAGATCCCGCTCCGGGACACGGACGAGGCGAGTCGGGGGAGGGGAGGGGCAGGGAGGGCGATCGGTGCCGGGGCGCCGGCGGTGGCTGCTGCCGGCCGTGGTTGTGCCCCGGGCTCGGGGTGCGAGTGCCGCTGCCAGCCCCCGTGCCGGGGTCACAGGTGTGTGTCCGGCCGCGTTCTCGCCGAGCTTTGGTGTGTCAGGGGGTTTTGGTGGTCCTCAAGCAGGACACAGGCAGGGCAGCGGAGCCGCTCCGTAAAGTTGTTTCACCGTGGTTCTAGAAACTTGCTCAACTTTCCTTTATTTAAGGTACACTGTCACAAGCCAAGGTTAGAAAGATTCAGAAGTATCTGGAAATTTGCAGCGTATAACAAAGTTTGACGTTAAATCATTTCCTAGCAGATGCTAAATTAATAGCTGAATAAGGTGTTGAAATATACTGCTTACAAGTCGAAGAATATTCTTTGTGAACATCTGTATCCCTACTCCTATATACACACAGGTGTCATACATGCAAGTATACATATATACATGTACACACAGACATCATACACGCACAAATATATATAGGGAAACTAATTTCTCTATGGCTGCCATTGAGTTTTTAAGTCTCGCAAAGTTACTTTATTCTATGGAGTTTACATGTTCAAGGGCTTTTCCTTCTGTGACAAATTTCTGTGCTAGGTGTCAGCATGAATAGTGATCTTGGTGCTGCTGTTCAGGCTAGGACTACTTGGATCACAAAGTTTTGAATTAATCACTAAAGAATGCTATAAAATACCTCTTCTCTCTCCCCTCCCCTTTTTTTGCTTCCATGTTTATTTGCAGTGTTGATAATACCTATTTCTCATTAATAACTATTTTAGTTGGTGGATGGGGGCCATTATCTGTCAAAGAGGAGGTACTGTGCAAGACAAACTCAAAACTAAAATGAGCAATAATTAAGCAGAAATATTTTTGCTGGTACTCTGAAGTCTTGCATAGTCAAAACTATAAGCCTTTATAAACTGAATTGCTCTAACTCAGGCTATAGAGAAGTCCCAGCATTGGTAATCAGGGTACAACAACTGCACCTCTTTCTTGCAGTAAAATTAACTTGTAACGCAGATGACTAATTGTTAAAGGCAGCATGACTGAGTAAGTGAGTGACTGAGTGAATTAACAAGCAGTTAAATTGTGTTCCCAAATATCCCATCTGAGGAGTACCTGCTCCTTTGTACTCATTTTATAATATCACAAGATTGGATCAACATGGGAGAATGGTATTCACAAAACAATGCTTGAACAGTGAAAAGTTGTTGATGTCATTTGCTGGTCATGTCTACAGCTGTGAATATTCAGAAATTTAGCTGCTTCAATGGTCTCTTCATTTCCTAGGGCATAAAGATGACTTTACAAAATTTCAGGACTCCTGAGATAAGTGTAAAGTATTGATTTTCTGACATCTGATGACTTGGAAGGTTTTGACTCCGAACTAAATCTCTGTCTTAGTTGTAGGAAAAGTTGTAGAAATTCAGCAGTGTGCAGTCAAGTTGATTATTAGCTGATTCTGAGCATGAAGTCCATAGTGAAAGAAGTTGAATTAGGATCTCTGCTTATTCTCCCTGTCTGGTGTCCCAAACATTGGGTTGTCTTTTACTCTAAAGAGAGACTGGTGCTTTTGTGATGTACAGAATACAATGCATTATCTCTTTTTCTTTGTCCATAACCTTGTTAAAACACAAGTAATTATTATGTTTTGTGCTCTGACATGTCCAGCTTCCTTTGAGCTCAATGATAGACAATGTTTTTAATGCTTTGTGAAAAGATTATCTGTGGTGTTTGGTCCTAGGTTATCGAGCTTGACTTCGATCAGTTGCCCGAGGGTGATGAAGTTATAAGTATACTGAAACAGGAACACACCCAGCTGCACATATGGATTGCCCTAGCGGTCAGTATAGATACAAACTGTATATTTAAGTATTGTATTCACATCAATCATAATTTCCACTTCCTTTTTCTTATGACCAGTGATAACTGAATTCTGAACAGGAACCTTATGCTGTCATTGATGTATTTGACTGACATATGCATATTAGGATTTTAATTTCATCTCTTTTTCCTGAAACAATGCCCCTCTTGAAGCTTGCTTTCTAAGGGTATTTCCCCCTCAGTCCATAGTTTTCCTGGTTTGTGGCTTTGCTTACATGCTTCATAAAAACAGCGGGGGCAGTATCTCTACTGTGGAAGGTACAGTTAAATCTCAGAAAGTCAAGTTCGGAGGAAGACCAGTGGATTCTTCACTTATAAATAGCTCATAAACTTGTGTTTTAAACTGGCACAGGTTGCCCTTAGAAGTTCTGGATACCCCACCTCTGGAAGTGTTCAAGGGTGGGTTGGATGGACCTTTGAGCAGCCTCGCCTGGTGGAAGGTGTCCCTGCCCATGGCAGGGGGGTTGGAATGACATGATCTTCAAGGTCCCTTCCAACCCAGGCCATTCAATGATTCTAGGACAGAAAAATATTTGGCATTGTCAGAATACCTTTCTCCGATTATTCCTACATTTATTTCTGACTGATCCCTACATCCTGGAAAAAGAGTTTGTGTGATTTCTAAAGCACCAGCTTGATATGTAATGTACTCACTGAGGTGGTATCTATTAAAACTGTGTTTTATAGCTGGAATACTACAAGCAAGGCAAAACAGAAGACTTTGTGAAGCTGCTGGAAGCTGCCCGCATTGATGGCAACCTGGACTACAGAGACCACGAGAAAGATCAGATGACATGTCTGGACACACTGGCAGCCTACTATGTACAGCAGGCTCGGAAGGAGAAGAACAAAGACAACAAGAAGGAGCTCATTACCCAGGCCACCCTGCTGTACACTATGGCTGACAAAATCATCATGTATGATCAGGTAAAACTGATATCTGATCAAAATCCCATTTTTGTAAATTAGTTACTGTCAAGGAAACAAGTATTGATTCACTAAAGGGAAGACAGCACCTGCTTAGGCTTTGAAGTAACATGTAAGCAAAACTTGTGTCTGAAATGTGTGTGGTGCCACCAGGAATAATTATCTCTAGTTTGTCACTCTTGATAGAACTACTTCAGTCAACTTTGGAGGTTGGGAAGGAAGGATTGGTGTTCTCTTGGTAAATCTAAGAGAAATAATTTAATTGTAAAAATCGTTATAAGGCAGTTAATCTTCCATGAAGTCCAAACTTCCTATTTTATAAAGATAAATGTATTGCAAATTCTTTTCCTTGTCTTAGAATCACTTGTTGGGAAGAGCCTGCTTTTGTCTGCTTGAAGGTGATAAGATGGACCAAGCGGATGCACAATTCCACTTCGTGCTCAACCAGTCTCCAAATAATATTCCTGCCCTTCTTGGTATGAGTTTATGGATATTTGTAAAAACCTGGTCTCTGTGGTTGAGTTTTAGAATTAATTATGTACTTAAGAGTGTGTGTGTAGAGAGAATGTGATCAAGACACACATGACAGACTAATTCAGTTTTGGAAAGTACATGTAGGTGGAAGAGCTAGGAAAAGTGTAATGCTAACTGGCATCTTCTGAGGCCCATGGGCATACATCCAGTCCAGTTAATTATGCTTCCCTGAGGATGGCAATGAAGCTGTACACTCTGTTCAGGGTGAAGTTACCACTAGTGAGGGGTTAACAAACAGTAACACTTGAAATTTAAGTTGTTCACTAGTCTTAGTAAGTGTCTTTCCTCTGGGCTAATAAGGAATTAAGTTTCTGCATAAAAATACGAAAATGTAAATTTAATGTATTTTCATGTTTGCTTTTTTTGTATTTTTGACATCATCGTGGTAATAAAAGTTGTCATTGATTGAATTTTCTGTTAGTTTTTAACTGTAACTTTTGAAATTGGGCACAGCACAAGTTTACCAAGTAATACTTGGGTTTCTGGTTTATAACCCTTTGGTTTTATTCCTGGTCTGTTCCAACAGGTAAGGCATGCATTTCTTTTAACAAGAAGGATTATAGAGGAGCCCTTGCCTACTACAAGAAAGCACTGCGTACCAATCCAGGCTGCCCAGGTAAGACAGAAAGTATCTGCTACTGGAAGTATTTGCTCTGCTTGCAAACTAACTCAGGTCTTCCTAATTCAAATTCAAAGGGCATTTTTGTGGTCTATATCTATCAAAAGAACCCCAGCCCTCATTATAGAGGGATTTAGGCATTCATTGTCTTGAAATATTTCTTAATTGTTAAAGAAGGAAGTTGTGTTTAGGAAAATACTATTCTTTTTTTCAAAGCATTATCCTTTAAAGAGATATTGGAAAATGAGAATTTGCCTGTAAGAGAAATTAAAGTTGTGTGGGGAGGGAGGGAACTGTTCAAGGCTCTGCAGAATTTCTTCCTCTGTGAGCTCTTGGAATAAGGCTTCAGAAAGGATGTAGCAATAATGAAACGACAAAAAAAGTAAAATTCTACATATAGTGCACAATGTGAATGTTTCTGGTGTTGTATTATTTTCTCTTCACAAAAATCTGGGAAAGCTATTGCTAATGGCTGTAAAAGTGATACATGGGATATAGATACATTAATTCCAAGTATTTACATTAGGATCATAAATACTTGGAGGTCTTATGAGAGATGTGATACACTTTGCCATAATCTTTCTGAGCAAAGGTTTATTGCAAAGTTGATGTATGTTCTATGGTCTGTTTTACCATAAGAATGAATGCTACAAAAGCCTTACTTTTCAACAAACTTCTGTCCTTTGCTCCCTGTTTTTTTTACAGACACCGATTTGAAACTGTTGTTTATAAATTCTCTGTACTCTTAGATCACAAGCACTCTGAAAGGGCAATATGATATGAATTTTCTATATTAGTCCATATGTACGTGGTCGTGGAAGTTGGAGGATGATAAACAGCATGTGAATCAGTTGATCATTTGAGGAGAAATGCCAGCTAACTTGTTTATGCATCTGTTTTCTGAAGGCCTGCTAGTTTGGGGTGAACTTAACCTGCCTAAGAAATTTCCAACTCTTCCCCCTGACAATTTTTTAGTGCTTTTCTCTATTGTTTTCTAATACATTCCCATAAAAGTATTTTTTTATTTGTTTGGCAGTGGAGTCTGTGGGAGATAGATCAGTGTTCTGGGGTTTATGAAGAAATAAAGTCTTACTAATACATTCACATTCATTTTGTGGTCAGCCAGGCATGGGCTGCTGCCTTGAAAAACAGCAAATCATTAAATGGCTTTACAGGCTTTAAGAAACTATTAAAAATTCTGCTTTCACTCCAGGCTGTGAAAAAATAAAGGCATAAAGTTGAAACTTGGGGGTTCTGAATGGTGTCATGTTGTTCTCTAGCCGAGGTTCGACTGGGAATGGGCCATTGCTTCGTGAAACTGAACAAGCTGGAAAAAGCTCGCTTGGCCTTCAGCAGGGCTCTGGAGCTGAATTCCAAATGTGTCGGGGCCTTGGTTGGACTGGCTGTTCTGGAACTCAATAACAAGGAGGTGGGTCTGACTTAGCAAGAATCCATGCTCAGTTTACTTTCTTCTAGCTAAAAAAGCTGAACTTTTATCCTTTCAAAGATAGTCTAGCTTTAAAATGGGTAATAACTTTGACAGCTAAATAATTTTAAGTCTGTGCTCCTGTTGAGTGATGTTATAGATATGTGCTTGTGGTGTGAGTAGCACATTTTGAATAGCTTTCTTCTGTTGTTAAAAACATTCAATTCTGTTATTTATAAAGGAGTTAGGGACAGAAAAACAGTGCTAGGTTAACTATTTTACTTAAAATAATAAAATTCATGGTGAGATACATGAAGGAAGGTCAAGGTAAAAGACATAGTCCCAGTAGGTTAGAAGGAGTTTTTTAAAAGTTTAGGAGTTAAGAATTTCAAACAAGTTTCAGTTATATTCAGGCATGCATGCTGCATGGTAAACCAAAGAGTAGGCAAGAAGAAATTTTAACTGGGTTGATAAAACTACAATTAAGTGGTGATCCACTTTTCTAGGAGATTATAAACTACAATTAAGTGATGATCCACTTTTCTAGATGATGTATCACTACAAAAATACATATGAAAATATAGCTTAGTTGGGATCATAACTCACTTAGCAAGGATTAACCATCTCAGGTATTATCAGTGGAGGATGAGACCTTTAAGTGTTTAAAAATTAAATTGTTACATAATTGTATGTGGCCAGAAATTAGTGTGTTGCAATCTATAGTTCCCTAGAAAGATCTTTTGTTAGCACAGAATGTCTGAAAAAATTTTGGTTTACTACTTCAGGGAAAAAACCCTCAAAACTGTTAAGACTTCCTTGATGAAACTAAAAAAAAGTGGGCATAAGAGGTTTTCTCATAAAACTACAGTGAGAATCAAAAATACTCTAAAGTCAATTTTTAATAAATTCCACAGATGAGAAATTGATGAAGTCTGGTATCTTCCTTTTTCTTTTCCCGAAGATCTTTTGACTGAAGTCAAAAGATGAGCCCACACACCTGAAGCTTCAAAAAGCTGTGATTGAAAGCTGAGCCACTCAAAGATGTTTTGTATTCTTTCTAAGAAATGCATCATCTGTGCTCTACTTTAAACTGTTTTCACAGCTTTTACTTCAAAGTTAGGATAACATTGAAGAGTTGACACAGGGAAGGGAGAACACTGGGGAAAAGATTCTCTCTGAGTATAAAATTGGCATCTTTTCTGTGCTTAGATATTTCTAATGTTTCTTCCTCCTAGAAGATGTTGTGATGTCGGATCAGGGTTGAGATCACACTGTACTCACTGAGGTCTGTCTGATCTCTGGTTTTCGTTTATGAAAGCACTTAGGAGCTTTGGGACCTCTACCCCTCTATTGAATTTGGTTGAAGTTGGACATGAGACTCAGATTATTGGAGAACTTGGACAAATGCATAGTATGATTAGTAAAACACATTTACTTTTGAAAATTAAGGCAGGAATGACTCAGTATCTCCTAACCCAGGTATATTGTTATGCTAGGCCTGGAAAGATTGTACCTGTTCAAACTGAAATTGGTTTTTAGCTGCCTTCATGTTATGTTTTAACCTCTTAAAACGTAATCTGTTTGATAAGACAGCTTTCTGTTCATCGTAATTACAAAGTAAAGCACAGATGTTAGATGGTTTCTAGGTACTGTTTTTGGTGTTTCTGTTCAGAAATAAGTACAGATTAAGCTGACATGCTTGTGATACAGGTCTCATGGGTGTCCTAAATAAAGAGCAATTATTTTATCAGTTCTGGTTTGGAACTTGTAGGTAAGTCACATTTTTATCCATGGGAAGCTTTCTTTAAAGTGTAAAGTTTCTTTACAAAAGAGTTAAATTGATGCAGTGATATTCTTATGTAAACACTGCAAACTTCCATCATTTTTTAAAATGAAATCTGAAGTTGTTCAGAATTTGAACATGAAAATATCTTCATCCCGCTGCTGAATGAATTGGGTAGAACATCATAACCTAAACCAAACAGGCACCGGGGACACTGAACAATAGAAGGAACAGAAGGAAGACTGTGAGTGTGACTTGTCAAAGGACATCAAGACTAAGGCTTTTGGGTTTTTTTTTTTCTTTTTTTTTTAATCCTCCAGAAAGTCCTGCTCTGCTCTTTTCCATCCCTGTGTGGTAGCTTCATTTCCTATTTCCCACCTGTATGCTGCAGGAGGAAAGCTGGTAGCTGAACTTAGTTTTTTTCTGTGAGCTCAGTGTGGTGTTGTCAGAAATCCTGCAGGAGCCTAGAACTGAAAAACAGTTTTGAAGATGTTAATAAGATACAGATATTGAGGTTTGGCTGATACCTGTCAATGTTTCCTTTAGGCTGATTCCATCAAGAATGGTGTTCAACTCCTCTCTAGGGCTTACACAATTGATCCCAGTAATCCAATGGTGTTGAATCACTTGGCTAATCACTTCTTTTTCAAGAAGGTAAGAGATCTCTGAAATTTTACAGTTAAATACTTGATAACGTCTGAACAGCAAGAATTCTGGTGTTGGATTCAAACTCATTTCATCAGGTTCCTAATATCTGTTAATCTAGATGGACAAGTGTGAGGTTTTTGGCCTGAATTTTGTATAAACCTTTCTCAAGAAAACCAAGAAAAGGTACATTTACTTCTTAAGTCAAGTCCCCTTTGTGCCCTGAGGGGGTTTTGAGGTTTGGGATTTTTTTGTTTGGTTGGTTGGTTGGTTAGTTGGGTTTAGGGTTTTTGTTTGTTTTTCCTCCTCCTCACTCTTCCATGCTTTAAAATATGAAATAGAGAAAAGAGTAGTAATGGCTAAAACTAAATCTGTTGTTATTTAGTCAGTGCCCTGACTAAAGCTTTGTTATATTTTCCAGCTATGCGTGTTTAAATCACTTGACAATAAATAAAGTGAAGAAGGAAGTTAATTTCATTTAACTTCCCTTTTTTTTTCAGGACTATGGTAAAGTACAACACTTGGCTCTTCATGCTTTCCATAACACAGAAGTGGAAGCAATGCAGGCAGAGAGCTGTTATCAGCTGGCAAGGTCTTTTCATGTGCAGGTAGGGCAGTTTTTAAAAGTCCCCTTTGAGCTCACACTTAAAAAAAGTCTCTGTTATAAAAGGTCATTGCCTTTAAAAACACTGACTGTTCTTCATTTGATTCCTTTTAATTAGGAAGATTATGATCAAGCTTTCCAGTATTATTACCAGGCCACTCAGTTTGCCTCATCTTCTTTCGTACTTCCATTTTTTGGATTGGGTCAAATGTACATTTATCGAGGGGACAAAGAGAATGCTTCACAATGCTTTGAAAAAGTTTTGAAAGCCTATCCTAACAATTATGAGACTATGAAAATCCTTGGATCTCTTTATGCAGCTTCAGAAGACCAGGAGAAACGGGATATTGCAAAGGTGAGTTTTCCTTCTGCCAGCATCATGTGTTTACGTGCAAGAGTAGAACTTGGAAATCAGACTTGAAATCAGACTGTTCCTTAAGTTGAATAAAACTCAGGGTTAGGTGGCTGTAGACATGGAATATTTCAAATGGGTTGTCATGAGGTTGTCATCTTCCTGTCTGTGAAGAGTCACAACTTTTGGACAGAACAGAGACTATGCTGAGCTCTAGGTAAAGCATGTCCAGGAATTTAGAGGAGCTCCAGCCTCATGTCTCTATTTGGTACATGAAAAGGGCAGAATTCTTTCCATATATATATAAAATTCTCTGAAGATGGGAAGTTAGCTCATGATTTCCTGAAGACAGCAAATCAGCTGGTGGTTTCCAGAAAACACTTGTCTTGGCTTATCTAGAAGGACGGTTATGCTTTTTTAAAATGGAAGGTGTTTTAAACCTAATGTTGGGTAATTAAATGCAAAGAATATTACACATCTCTTCTCTAGTTTCCCATATTGGTGTAATAGTTTTTGCTTCTGAGACTGGAAGCAGGTTTTCTCTTCTGCAGAGAAAGAGAATAATGAAGGAAGGAAACTAATGCAGATTTGTTACTGTGCAGATGTTTAGGACATTTGCTTCTGCAGGATGGTATATCTTTCTTGTGTTAAGGTTAATGTTTTCGCTCTTTCTTTTATTTCCATTTTTTTAAAAAGGCTGTGTGTCTTGGAAATGGCATCATTATTTTCTGCTGTTTTTCAGGGGCATTTAAAGAAAGTCACAGAACAGTATCCTGATGATGTAGAGGCATGGATTGAGCTAGCCCAAATTCTAGAGCAGACTGATATACAGGTATTATTAATACACACTTGGTGAATTATAAATGAGCTTTTTGTAAGAACATTTAGAGGTAATTCTCTTCTTTCTTTCCTTCACTTTCTGTTTCTTTCCAAAGGGTGCTCTGTCAGCCTATGGAACAGCCACACGCATTCTGCAGGAGAAAGTACAGGCTGATGTCCCTCCAGAGATCCTGAATAATGTGGGTGCTCTGCACTTCAGGCTGGGAAACCTAGGAGAAGCAAAGGTATGCAGTTACTCACAGTTTGAATGGAGTTTCTTGATCAAACAGAAGTTTTTCTTCGAGAATATTTTGGAGTCCTTCATTCCTCTTTTCTTTCTGTACTTCAGAAATACTTTTTGGCGTCGCTGGATCGTGCAAAAGCAGAGGCGGAGCACGATGAGCATTACTACAATGCCATCTCTGTGACAACATCCTACAACCTTGCCAGGCTCTATGAGGCCATGTGTGAATTTCATGAAGCGGAAAAGCTCTATAAAAACATTTTGAGAGAACATCCAAATTACGTTGATTGTAAGAAACATTTGGTGTTTCAGTTCTACGGTCGTCCTTACAGTACCAAGTATCTTCTGGTTGACAGTGTCTTCTGCTCTCCTCATGTCTGTCTTCCCTTGTTTTCCCAGTAATTTTGGGGCTGACCTGGGCTATTTGCCACAAGCTGCAGCACACATCATGCCCCAGCCTCATCTGTAGCCTTTTCCCTGCTTGTTTTCCATTGTCACCTGCTGATACCTTCCCAAAGCTTGTAGAGATGGGAGAGCTAGTTGAAGTGGAGGGAGGAGAGTTTTGTAATTGATGGATCCTTGTTTCTTTGTGGTTTTTCAGTTGTTTTAACTTATGAAGGCAATTTAACACATCTACAATATTTAACTGTTCAAAAGCTGCAGTTTTTGTATGGGCCATTGTGGGTGCAAGTTCCTCTCCACATCGTATTTCTCGTTGTGAATAGAATATTAAAGATGTCTTAGTGTTTGCTGTCCTTGGCTGGTCAAGAGAAATACTGCTTTTGAAATTCATGCATGGACAATATTTTCTTTGTTCAAGATGACTTTAACCAGTTCCCTGATTTTTATTTTATTTTCTATTTTTATTTTCAGGCTACTTGCGCTTGGGAGCTATGGCCAGGGATAAAGGGAATTTTTATGAGGCTTCTGATTGGTTTAAAGAAGCACTTCAAATAAATCAGGTTTGTAACCTTATAAGTGTTTAATACTAAAACACTCTAAAAAATAAGTAAACTTGAATTTTAATTTTCCTTTCTTTATGTTTTTATTTTGTTTGTTCATATAAACTAGGGAAAAAAGAGAGATCTGCCAGATCTTCTCTCTGTGTTTTGTTTGTTTGGGGTTCTTTTGAATATGGAATTATATTTAAGAAGAGTAATAACATTTTAAACTTGGAAAAGGAAACCTTGAAAGGAAGCGTGCTTTTGTAACTTACAGTGAATTTTTATTTAGGACCATCCAGATGCTTGGTCTCTGATTGGCAATCTCCATTTGGCTAAACAAGAGTGGGGTCCAGGACAGAAGAAATTTGAAAGAATATTGAAGCAGCCCTCCACACAAAATGATACTTATTCCATGCTGGCTCTTGGCAATGTCTGGTTGCAGACTCTCCACCAACCCACAAGAGACAGAGAAAAGGTAATGGGCATCTCTCTGCCCTATATGTGTGTTTGTTTATTTTTTGTATGTTGTTAGCTATTCAGAGCCTCTTCTTCATGTCTGTTTGGCATCTTCTAGTTCATAAAACCTCTGTGTAGATCTTTTAATACCCCACTGGAGAAGTGAGTGATGAATTGGGGCATTTCTCTCTGCAGGAGAAACGTCACCAAGACCGTGCATTAGCCATCTACAAGCAAGTCCTCAGAAATGACCCAAAGAATTTGTATGCTGCTAATGGCATAGGTGAATATAAGACTCTATAATTTTCCTTCAGAGGTGATCATATTCTTATGTTCCAGGCTTTAATATAGAATTGTTTTTTCGGGGCCTGAGCACTGTAGAGTGGAGCCCAGGAAATGGCAGCTATGTCAGTTTTGGAGGGGGCACTTTGTTGAGGCAGTATTGAATTTTCTGTGGTAGGAGTGCAGAGTGCATGACCCTGAAAGCTCACACTGTACATGTTCCTCTCCCCTCAGGAGCTGTCTTGGCACATAAAGGATATTTCCGTGAAGCTCGTGATGTTTTTGCCCAAGTGAGAGAGGCAACAGCAGATATCAGTGATGTGTGGCTGAATTTGGCACATATCTACGTCGAGCAGAAGCAGTACATCAGTGCTGTGCAGATGGTAACATCTCCACATTGAACTACAACCTGTGTTGGATTACATAACTTCTCGATGTTTCTCTGTTGTCAGGGCAGCTGGGAAAATTTCTGAGCAGTATTTTAACAAGTTCTAGGTCTATTTTTAATAAGCTGCTGGCTGTCAAGTCTAGATTTAATAACAGACTGCCAGATATATGTGAAGAGTAACAAAGCACCTATCAACTTTTATACTTGTTTTTTGGTAGTAGGGTTAGAATTTTGGTTGTGGAATAAATTATTTGTCAGAGGGGTTTCAGTCAGTGTAGGTACAGCATAGGATTTACATTCAGGTGTTTTCAAAGTAAGTAAATACAATTTGCTGCTGGGATTTTTTTTTTTAATGGCAACAATTCAGATTTTTGTTCTTGTAAATGATCACATGAATAACAGCCAGAGCTGTCTTAAAAGCTGACTGGGCCATAATTTCACTCAGCACAGTTAAAATCACAAAGTAATTCATGTTGGAAGAAATCTATTGTGGTCAGCTAGTTTGACCATACCTGCCAAGCAAGTAAATGTTCAAGTGTCAACCTATTCTGAGTAAATTGCCTCAATTAGCTGATCAGGAGCATACAAATAAGCTTAAAAACACAGCATATGTTGAACAGGACAGAAACTAAGAACAAACTTGTGTCATTTGAGTCCTTATTGAGGCACAGAATTACCTCATTCAGAGCTGTTCTGAAGCTTTTGTGACGCTTAATGAAGAAGTGTTACTGGGCCTTTCTTACATGATCAGGAGCTCAGTACTCACTGTCCTACAGTGAGCTATTGTTAGCAAGCTCTGGCAACACAATCACATTCACTCTGTTGTGCTTGAATGGGATCTGTTGTTTTTTTAGCACTTTGTCTATTTTTATTGACAGAAAGCCTAATGAAAATCTAATTTTAGTAATTGTTTAAGCAGTGAATTACAGTGGGGAAGTGGATATGATTTTCACCTATCCATTTGGGAGAAAAAATATTTTACTCATTTGCTGATTTATTTAAGAGAAGATGTTATTAGAATTGTGTTTGTTTACTGAAGTGTTTTATTGTTCCCTGGGTTCTGCTGTGCAGTCACAGTGTGAAATATATGATATTGGACTCAAAGGGAGACAGATTGAATTTACTAGCCCAGCTTACTGCAGCCACAATAATTATCCTACTGAGTTCTCTACCCTAAAGCAAACAAATCTGAGGCAGGCTTGAGATATACACAAAACTGATGCTGAAGGTGAGTGAAAACTGGATGCTCACAACAGAGTGAGGTCCCAGAGTAGCAACCTCAGGTGTTACAGTTCAGGGCAGTTTTCTTGAGCTGGAAATATTACTGACTTTGTATTCCTTGCTATTTTGGAGACTCAGAAAGGATGAAGGATTGCTTGAGAAAAGAGTGTCAAACAGAAGGTGCTTGTTATTGAAAAAGATAAATTTGGTAACTTTTAAACCTTTAATTCTAGACCCACAAAACCTGTAGTCACAAGTATCTTTAGAGAAACCAGTATCCCTTTGCATGGCCAAATTGCTCAGCTGGATGGACAGAACAAATTTGATGTTGAGTTTTATGGAAAGTCTGGATTTTTTGTTTTAACTAATTACATCTGATATATGGAATTACTACATTAAATATATTTCAACTGGGAAAACATCTTGTATGAGTAAAGAAAATAGATCTTTTATTCCCCCTATACTGTGGAGAATATTTGAGTGGTTTTAAAATGAGTCATGTTGGCTGGACTTGGTTGCAGTAGATGGTACTTTAAAAAGTATTCTTTTGTATTTAAGACCTACAGAGCTTTCTGCAGCCAGTTTCTAGACAAAAGCAGGTACTTGCTATGGAACATGACAGAGAATGTTCTGATCAGTGAAAAGGAGGCACCCATGTAGCATAACACACTTCTTAAAAAAAAAAAGGCATATTAGTAGTCATGCTTTTTAGGAATAAAAACATTTGTTGGAGTTAGCTAACTGAAATAGCAAACCACTCCCACCTCTTACTTTGATTTTTTTTTTCTTTTATTTCAGTATGAAAATTGCCTCAGAAAGTTCTATAAGCATCAAAACACTGAAGTGTTGTTATATTTGGCCCGGGCACTGTTCAAATGTGGCAAATTGCAGGAATGCAAACAAACTTTGTTAAAGGTATGGATCTAGAACTCACGTATCACAGAATAAAATTACTCTTGGTTGATTTGTGTTTGTTTAAGTTTGGTGGTCTGGGATTGAAATGACAGTATTTATTCTCTGTATGTCATTTCTGCATCATGTTGTAGCTTCTTTTAAAAACATGTCTTTTTGCAGGCCAGGCATGTGGCTCCAAGTGATACAGTTCTCATGTTTAATGTGGCTTTAGTGCTGCAAAGACTTGCTACCTCTGTCCTGAAAGATGAAAAAAGCAATCTGAAGGAAGTGCTTAATGCTGTGAAAGAACTGGAGCTTGCCCACAGGTAAGATCATTTATTTCTAATCATTATAATCTATGTGGTTGTCCCCTTGCAGTATATTTGCAGTATTGAGCACAAATCTGATTAGCAGAGCAATCATCTCCTACAAAGCACTGTGTAATTCCAGAGTTTCTAGTAGAAAAACAAAAGATTGGGCCTGACAAAACTGTGTGTTCAGACTTTGCTCCAGAGCCAGTTTTGTTTGACCAGGTGCCAATATGTGTTTCTCAAAGTGTTTCATTACTGTGGTGACCAAGATGCTCTTCTTCCCAGAAATGCACAGCTGTAAAAATGTTGACAATTATTCTACAACTTGAATACTATTTTATGACTTCTTTCAGAACAATCTATAAGGCTTAAAAGCAAATCTGTTTATCTTACATAAGCATAATTAATGACTGGCAGTCCCTTAAAACTAATTTCGCCCTGCTTTTGGCAAGTAAAGCCCAAGTACTGTCACAGCTTAAGAACAGAAGCAGTTTCTTAAGTGCATTTGAGATATTTTAGTTCTGTTTAAAAAAACATATTATAAAATTTTGTGTAGACATCAGTGTGATGAATCTGATTCAGTTGTCAGAGCTTGAACAGAGCTTCCAACCATTTATTCTGCTCCGAGGTATTGCTGGTGTTGCTGGTGCATGCTTTGTGCATCCTTAGCTGGGCTGTTATGTTGAGGAAAGAAGTTCTAACTCAAATTTAGTGAGAAGCTTGTTATTTATTGTCTTGAAGTTGCATTAATTTATTTTTACCTACTAGCTAAAACTTCTGCATAGTTTAGACCTTAAACAAGGAATTATTTTATTCATACACACAAGAATTTGAGTCTAGCAAGAAAACACTTCATTTGAAATGTGTCTGAGGGTATATGGGAAAGAAACTGTGGCAATCTTGAAAGTTAGAAGTAATTTTCTTTTAAATTGGAGAAACTTTGCAAAGCACTGATCCTCATAGCTTACTGATCTACTTGGAAGTTTGTTGTGTTCACAAGGACCAGTCTGCTAGGTCAAGGAGGCTGTTTTGAAAGGATTTTTGAAAAACAAGTTTTCCTTCTTTCTATTATGCTGAATTCAAGCATATAATCTGTGACAGATAAGGAATCAATCTGTTGGGGTCAGCAATGTACTTACTGGTAGGAGCCAGCAAATGAAATCTCAGAACTCTCTTTCGAATTTTTCCTTTCCAGAGTGGCTTTAGAATGTTTTAAATTTGGAGAGCTGTGAATGCACTTTTTAACTGTTGTATTGAAAGGTGTTGGCATAGAGGAAGCTGGTTGAGTTTTACAGGTTTGTAATTCAGTAGTGAATGCTTTGTTTAAAGGCAAAACTGCAATAAATATGTAAGTAATGCCATATTAGCTTACTTTGGTTTCTTGTGATTTCCTCCAGGTACTTCAGTTACTTGAGTAAAGTAGGTGATAAAATGAGATTTGACTTGGCACTTGCTGCTACAGAAGCCAGGTAAAGAAAAACCCCCAATTCACAAGCAAAGCATTCAGATATTAAGTGGAATATTTTTGTCCTGTTATTTTGTATTAAAACTAGATTGAAAAATTTCAGCTGTCAGGTTGTTAGAACAGTAGAAATACAAGTGCAGGGTCACTCCCTATTACTGTTCCATTCTTTTCCTGGGTTTCACTTACTGAAACCCTAACCCTTCTTCTAAGATTTCCACAGCCCTGTACAAATACTGTGTGTTGGCCATCCTGCACTGTACATCTGAAATGGGTATCACTGAAGCACTTTGTGCAGAGAAGAAAACTTCAATATTAAAAGAAATGTCATTTTGACATCAGCTAAGAGGGTGTTGAAAGCACCTTGCTCTAATGATTCATGTGACTTTAAGGACGCTTTATGCAACCTTAATTCTTAGGCAATTGGGTTATTTAAGCTTGAATTTTGCCCTACCTTTCTGATTAGGGTTTTTAGGATGTTGTGATTAAATACAAGCTCTTATTAACCATACTTCTGAAGCTGTCCAAATTGGTTGGCACGATTCCTTTTATGTTCATGTGTGGGTTTTTTGTATGTGAATTGGCTGAATTTGAAGTGTGAAGCAGTATGTTCTGAAATTACACATTCCAAGATAAATTAGCTTACTAAAAATGCTTTAATTTACAGAAAAATCTGAAATCTGCACTGCTTTTCTCTGTGCTATTTCAAGTAGCTTTTTTTTTTTAATTTGGTGTAGTGATGTAGGCCCTTTATAAAAGCATTTCTTTTTGTGTTTGGCACCCTGCCTTACCTGAGAACCTTGGATTTTGCAGGCAATGCTCTGACTTACTGAGCCAGGCCCAGTATCACGTGGCTCGGGCACGCAAGCAGGATGAGGAGGAGAGGGAGCTGCGTGCGAAGCAGGAGCAGGAAAAGGAGCTGCTTCGCCAGAAACTGCTGAAAGAGCAGGTTTTATTCTACTAAATTCTGTTTATTGCATTTTTTAAGTGTACACACTGACAATATGTGTGCTCCTGCTGCTCTGGGGTGGTCCCTAGTACCTGTTTTTCTTAGTCATACTAAGTGCTAGCTGAAAATATTACAGCTAACAAGTGATACTCTTTCTTCCCCATAGCCTCAGAAATAGATTTTTTAGCTGTGTGATTAAATAAAATAGATATGCCCCAAGTTTTGCCATCAGACTTTTACCTTTTCTACCATGGGCTTGTGGAAAAAACTTTTTTTTTTTGCCATGTGCACCTTCTGCTGTGACACAGAGCATTGAAAAGCAATTTTCCAGTCTCCTGACAGCAAATCATTTCTGTGCCTGCTATTATAATCACCATTATGCTGCAAATACAATGGTAATGGTTGGCTTCCTTGGTGTTTCAGGAAGAGAAGCGCCTGAGAGAAAAAGAAGAGCAGAAGAAACTTCTGGAACAAAGAGCTCAATATGTGGAGAAGACCAAGAATATTCTGATGTTTACTGGTGAAGTAGAAGGATCAAAGGAGAAAAAACGTGGTGGTGGTGGAGGCAGGGTAGAACAGAATTTTTTTATCTTTTTTTTGTTTATTTTTTCTTTTAAATCTCCTTAATTTTTCCGTTTTGATATATGGTCTCTTGCAGGAGCACAGGTTCTTAATTTCAAGCTCTTAGGCTCTACTGAGTAAAATTGCACAGTTTTAGTACTAAAATGTCAAAATTGGAAATTAATACTTAAAAGTTCTGAGCACAGTCGCATCACTAAAATGTGTTCAGTTGTTAAAATGACAGAATATTATCTTATTGTGTGCCAGTTTGGAATCAGTTTCTAAATTATATCCATCTGGTGCCAACTTTGCCATTGTCTCTAGAAGGTCTGTATTTTCATCTCTTCCAAAACACATTCAGCTAAATTTCTGTTTTGAAGTGTTTCCTGGTAGTTTTTGACTGGCGTGTGAATACCATGTTGTGTTGTCTGTGTTTCTTACAGCGTTCCAAAAAAGGAGCAGGGGAGTTTGATGAGTTTGTCAATGATGACAGTGATGAAGATCTGCCCATCTCTAGAAAGAAAAAGAAGAGGAAGGGCAGTGGCAGTGAACAAGATGGGGAGGAAGAGGAGGGTGAGAGGAAGAAGAAGAAAAGGAGGAGGTAGCCAATACTTTAATTATTAATTAATGTTCATTTAATATTAGACTTACCTGAGCAATAGTAGGGCTTTTAAGTAAATTCTCTGCAGTCTTTTGTAACAGTTTAAAAACAAACTCTTAACAAGAGGTCACATGATTATTTTTTACTTACACATTACACATTATAAAACTTAACCACTCTGCAAAAGAAGTAGAAGTAACACTTGATGAACTGGACATTTTTTGAGACTGGTAATTTTGTATGTTTTAAGGGGTTTTTGCAATATTATGCTTTGTGCCATATAAAATGTGTTTCTGTTCAAGACCCCAGAAGGCAGAAGAGGGGAGTGATGATGAAGAACACGAAAACGGCCCACGGCCTAAAAAGCGACGTCCACCCAAAGCAGAGAAGAAGAAGGCTGTAAGTTAAACCCTGAATAACTGCATCACTTTCTAAATATGCATTTGGAGTTCAGCATTACCCTGGTCGAGAGAGATTTATTAGTGTTGAAAATTACAGCAAAACCTCTTGGAGCCAACTGGCCCTAGAGCTTATTTTTATCCTTCTCCCCTATTGCTATTGCTGCTTCGAGGATGAAAAGGATATTTCCAAAGCCATCTAGAATTAAGTGATAGTAAATGGAAAATTTTTTAAAAGCCTGTCTGCTTTTCTGAATGTGTTTCTACGTTTGTGCCACGTGAACGAGCAGCCCTTTGTTTTCCCCTTGTACAGCCCAAACCAGAACGTCTGCCTCCTTCAATGAAAGGAAAGATCAAATCAAAAGCCATCATTTCATCAAGTGATGATTCTTCTGATGAGGACAAACTCAAAATTGCTGATGATGGGTAAGAACCTTAATTAACTTTCTATGAACTTAGAGATTCAATGCATGCCTTCAAGAGAAAATGCAGTGTTAATGATAACACAAAGATAGTGGGAAGTCTTTCATTGTACTCACAACATCCCTTCCCAGTGCAAGTTAATTCCACTCTTTCTTTTAACACCAGCATTACCCAAATCCCGGTGTCTTGCTTTATTTATAAGTTAAAGGGAGCACCTTTTAATACCTTTTTCCCCGCAGACACGCCAGAAATAGCAACAGTGACTCGGACGAAGGGGAGCAGCAGCACAGCAAGCGCATTGTTTCTGATAGCGATTCTGATAACAGGAACAAGTCTGGCAGCGAGGCAGGCAGTCCCCGCAGGTCCAGTGCCCGTGCGTCTGAGGAGGAGTCTGACAGCGACCGGTCCCCGGGGAAGAGGCGGCGCTCGGAGTCGGAGCAGTCTGACAATGAGTCGGTGCAGTCGGGGAGGAGTCGCGGCTCCGGCGGCTCCGAGAACGAATCGCGCCCGGCTTCGCGCAGCGCCGAGTCCGACAGGGACTCCGAGAGAGGCTCCGAGCACGAGGGCTCTGCCAGAGCTTCTGGGAACGAGTCTGAGCCAGAGGCATCCAATGATGAGGGCTCTGAAGGGGGCTCAGATGACAGCGATTAGAGCTGAATTACAGCCCATCTTTTAAAAGTGTTCCTGTAAATATATCTCAGTTATAGGGGAAATAGAATTTTTATATTTGAAAATGTGATTTAAAGAACCTTAATGTTTTAGCAAACTGTTGTGAGACTTTCTTGTGATTATTTCTATTAGTTACTAATGGATGTTTCTCTGAGTTGGCTTATGGTGTATTTTTAATTTGAAACCACTGTAGGTACACAGAATCTCTGTCCTGTAGTCAGCACGCCGAGGACGGAATGCATGTTGAAAACTATGGAACGTAAAATCTGCTTAGGTGGTTCAGTGTGGCTAAAATTGTGTTCTGTGATCATACATGCATAGATGGATTTTAAAATCCTACCAGATGGGACAAAGAGCTGTGGATGTTTGTCTTTTTCCTCACTCGGAGTAAAGGTCAGTAGGGAGGTTTTTCTTACTTTCTACTAAAGAGTAAATGTGCCACGATGTAACTCTTTTGTGTTTTCAAGAGTTTGTTCTTTTGCTTCTCTTTTTGTGTTAAATCAGTTGAAAAGATGCAGATCGTAGAGAAATTTTATAAACTAGTGATGCAGATGTAGATGAAATATTTAAATTGGCTGGTAAAGACATTTGGGAGAACTCTGTATTACTTGAGAAAGGTAAAGCTGCAAGTGTCACAATAAAATGTTCTTGCTTACTTGCTTGGAGTGATTTATTTTACTCCTTAAAAGGTACAAGCAGAATATCTGAAAATACTAAATCTGACAACAGAATCACTTTTGAGGAGGTTATCCTAACTGTATTGTACGTACATGGCTTTGGGAACTAGGTCATTTCACATAATGTGTTCAGGAATAATAATAATCAAAAATTGCTGTGCTGTAGACTAAATCTGATTTCTCTCTGTGGTTCTGAAAAAAATCAGTATTTTGTACCAGTCCAAGGAAATCTTTTGTTCATTGTTCATCAAGCCTGTGTGAAGCAGTTGCTAAGAGAAGATTTTGTAGGTCTTGATAGTATATTGCTACCAGTTCTAACAGACTGTATGGCCTAAACTGTGTTGCCTTGTTTTTAGGAGGCCTGGGTTGTCACTACTGATAGTTCACTGAAGCAGTAACTGAAAGTGAAGTTTCCCATGCTGCTATTTCTGGTTTGCTGTGAGCATGAGCTGTTCTCATTGTGGATGGGTTTGTTCATGTGTTTATGGGCTGCTGGTAACCATAGCAGACAGCAGAACACAGAACACACTCGGGATGTCTCTTTGTGGCTCAGTTTGGTATCAAGTTTCTGTCTGTGGTCTTACCTAAAATTTAGCATCAGAGTAGAAGAACAGCCCTCATGTTTGTTGGGTCAGAGCAAAGTTGAATCATGACCCAGAACCACTGGGTGAAAAGCTGAGGTGGGTGGGCTTGATGTCACAGCTTCATTTATGAGGCTTGAAGAAGTGTGAGGAGATGGATGCAACTAAGGAAATCTGATCCATGCAAAGTGAAACAAACAGAGCGTGGCCAGCAGTGGCAGGTGTGAGAGTAGCCAGCTTTTAACAATAGAAAGGAAAAAGATGTACAGCACTTACAATGGGATCTCAGAAACTTTTTCTGCCTCAAATACAGCTCTGCTGTCATAGCTTTCTCTATTATGTTACTAATTCTATCTTCTTTGTGAAAAGTTAAAGGTCTTATTTGATGCTGTATGGACAGAAAATTGTGTGCTGTATGTAGACTAAAGTTAGTTCTAGATGAAGTGCTGAGTGGGGTCTTCATACCAAACATCCAGCTGGAGAGAAATAGCTTCAGTAAGTGTAAAATAATAGGGGTTTTCAGGCATCTCTTGTGTGAGAGGTATTTTTTGTGCTCTCCACAGAAAGGAGTTATGTAAGGAGAGGTTATGACTTAAACAGCTTGAACTGTGTGATGTACAAGAGGCCGATCAACAGGGACAGAAAGGGAACAAGGGATGCTTTTACTTTGCTATTCCTCTGCTTTTATGGAGCAAATGAAGAATCAAAAACACGCCAAAACACAGAAGTCTGATTTTCTTTTTTCTTCCCTTTGAGGAGGAGAGTTAATGGGAGGATTAAGGTTATATAAAAAGTCATGTGTTGCTGTAATTGTAGAGAAAGCTATGTTTTAGCTTAACTCCTATTTTCTAATGCTTGTTTTTTGAAAGTGCAGTGGTGGAATAACATTGCCGTAATTCTCTCTTGGCAGCATTCCTTGCCTTTTGAAGTAGGTGGTTGGCTTGCAGCTATTAAATTCCTTTATTTTTAGCAGTAATCTATTCCTGGATAAAAGACAGCAAGTTGGAAGTGTAACACTGCCTTGCTGGAGAAGTGGCTTATTCCTAGTTTGTGTTTTGCATCCACAGTTGCATGATGTGGATTGCATCCATTCAATGCACAGTTCCATGACTGTAGGAAATGTTTCCTGGTGAGCTCTGTTGCAGCTCAGCACTTTGCTCTCCTCACATGTGAGCAGCACATCTCCAGAATACAACAGGAAAGGGTCATGTGGAATTTGCTCTCATTCCTGAAATTTGTAGATTTGGCCTTTCACAGAACATTTCAAATGTAGCTTGACAAAAAAAAAAATTAAAGTTGCTGGGTTGGGTATTTTAGTTCTGGGGGTTTTTTTTGGAGGGGGGGTTAAGGGGGGAGCTTGTTGGGGTATGTGTTTTTTTAGTTTTTTGGTTTTTAATCCGCCTACTCAATTTTCTCTTTCAGAAGCTTTTCCAGGTCAATACTTGGTGGGGAGGAGTAGCTGTCACTGCTGAATGGCAAAGCATCTGTATGTAAATTAATCATTCTCTTTGGAAATGTCCACTTCTGCTGATTTAACTCTGAAAACTACAGTACTCTATCCCCATAGAAGCAAGGAATATATCTGGGAATGAGCTGCTAAGGAAGGGTTTGGACAAGGCAAGACCTATTGGTAGGAGCATGACAGCTAAAACTGTCTCCTTTCTATAAGGAAGTGCCACTGCCTGGGAATAAGTTGCTTTCTACATTGAACATTTCACTACTTAGAGCAGTGTTTGTTGCTGCAAAGCTTTAAACTTATATTGGGGGTTAATTAATACTGTTGACATCTTCTATTAAGACTTGCAGGCTGTCTGGAAAAAGTTTGCTCCCTACTATTGTTTTGTAGTTTTTTTTACTCCTATCATATAGTGCTGTGATGACCCCCTTGTTCAACAGTGGTACTTACTTCACAGTCAATAAATCTGGAGTTCAGAAGTTACCTGGAAAAATTCCTACAGCTGGAGCAGCAGTCAGCAAGGATAAATTCAGTATTAATATGAGCAACAAAACAAGTTGGCAAAATGGATGTGAAAAAGGGTGTGTAACTGAATGGTCATTATTCTCATAGCTAGTAGTACTTAATCCTAGTAATAGTATTTTGTTATTTATCTAAACACTAATTGCTCTACAGAAGAGGTTTTGGAGACTGAAACTAAGGGAATACCAAAAATGGGAATACTTAGGAGAGAACTTCAAAGTCAGTATGCTGAAGTAGTAGTAGTATTTCCATCCTGTCTGTGAATTTTGGTCCACATCTGCTCAAGCTTTGCACTTTTATACTAGAAATACTTGAAACTTCAGAATTTTCTAGTGTTGGCAGCACCAACAGAAGGTACAGTTGTGTAGTTATGCAGCTTATAATACCTTTTTTACCTTTGGTTCATAACTATTGGAGATATTAAGAATGTTCATCATAGCTATGTTGTTCTTTAAGTGCCTCTGGGTTGTTTTCCTTCTCTTTTTAATTCTTCCTTTGCCCTGAGGCAAAAGCTTCTTTCTCTGCAATCTCCAGAGCATGGGACTGGCAAGGTATTTGGCCTGCAAACTGTCCCATATTGGCACTCTTGATTGGGTTTACCTGTCTCTTTCAGCTCCATTTGAAAGGATAAATGCTGAAGAGTCCCTATTGCTTCTTCTAAATATGTGTCATCCTTATCCTACGTGTGTTTGTGTGTCTCCCTCTTTGGAGATGCCCCCAAAAAGAGAGGAAACCAAAAGGTTGTGGTGTTGCCTGAATTTCAGAAGTGCTGTTTGGCTCAATGACATGTAAGAGTTTCATACCTTCCCACCCAGCCTTTTCTGATTAAAATACAAATACCCAGCTTTAGCTGAAGAAACGGGGTTTTTGACACCGGTGGGTGAGTGTCAGTGGCAGTGACTTCAGGGGTGTTTTCACTTGCCTTGGAAGGCTCCAAGCAGTGTTCTGTGTCTTTAAATGTTTTTGAACCCTTCAGAGTTCTTAGCACATGAATCTGCTCTCTTGCCTCCCTCATATGCAAATCCCATATGCTAATTGCAACAGCTTTAGTATTCTTGGACACCTTGAGGAATATCTAAAACATTGTTGGACTCTTTCAGGAATACTGTGGGCCCACTGATTCTGAGGGCCTCCTGTCAAAGGTGCAATTGAGTTGGTTGCACAGTCTATCTTCAATGACAGATAGGTCTCAGCCAGAATGTTCCAGACTGTATTTGCTAATTCAGAAGTGACTTCCTGATTTAGGACACACAGGCAGTAGTAGAGAGCCCATCTTTTCTGGCTGCTCCTTCTATAGGACAGAGGAGGTTGTAATTTGAGGAGAATCTCATGCAATGCTGTATTCCCTCTGTCTGGTCCCACAACTTGTTTGGAGAAAATTGGTTTTGGAGTCTTCCCACCTTTGCACCTGAAGGTTCTGGCTGTACAGACACTGCTGAACCACAGACTCCTTTAGGCAGAGCTAATACTGATAAATACTAATAAATACCAGTCTTGCTTTGAGCTGGTGGCAGTTAACTACCAATTCTGAAGATGCCTCAGAGTACATGAAACATCTCTTCATCCATCTCCACTTTAAAGACAGGTAACTGCTTTGTTCCAGCTTTCAACAGAGTTTGAACTGCTCTAAACTGTCTGTATCTGTTGTGCTGTGCTAAATTATTCCAGTGCATGTTCTGTTCTCATGGGAATCTGTCTAACCAAAAGGTAACATTCTTTTTTCTTGTGGGAAGCTGTCCCAGACCAGCTGGGAAGGAGGAATTATTGTCAGCAGTGATTGGCTAATACTAAAAAGGAGAGAGGAATTAGGTCTCTTTTGGGTTTGCAGGAAGGAAGCATGTTCATGCTTCCTTCCAAATTCAAGGTCATTATTTTAGTCAAAGTGTGCATACAGACAATTTCATCTTCATGCAGCTGTTTTGTTTTATGGTCACTGCATCAGGGGAATTGGCATGGACTGCAGGAGTCTGAACCCATAACTCTTGGAGTGTTCCTCTTTTCCTTCTGCAGTCTGGGCTGCTCAGGGTTTATCCAGGCAGTGGCTGAGTTCTGGCTATGAGGTAATTAGGAGCTGCCATATAAACAGAATGGTATTACTGGAAGGGGCAAGGAAGGAAAGAAAATCAGTGATTTGTCACATCAGTGCTTTGATACATATTATTTATAGTCTTGATCCTTAATTACTTGGGTCTCTGTATTTCTATCTTGGATCTTGTATGTTGGTTTTTTTTGCTCTGCACTCGCTTATCTGTAATTAATGCCCCAAGAGACACTTGCCTTGCCCATGAGTGTTTCAATTTCTGTTGCCCTTAAACAGTGCAGGGAAAGGACATTTTATTCAGTGCATATGGAAGAACTATTGATCTATTAAAATGTAAAACTGGAGAGTGGAAATTTTAACAGTAAAATCAAGTGAAATATACATTAAAAAGATAAAAAATGTAACAGAAAAACCACGAGGATCTAAAAGGATTTGTCCAGTCCAATCACACTGTGCTGTAATCCTGGCAGACTCACCTCAGCTGGCTGCAGTGCAAGCTCTACAGAAGTGAGAGGGTGGTGGTATCTATAATATTTGCATAGAAATGATTCTCAGTGAAAAAGAATTGCAACTTTTAAATTGTTCTCCATCCTGGCCTAAATTGCCTCCAAATGGCAGCAGTTCCCTTTAGCTGTACTTTTGCACAATGTCCCGTTGCTGTATTCCAGCTGAAGTGATGTTGTATTTCTCAGGGTTTTGGTACATTTTTGTCATCAATGTTACCTTTAGGAAATGTTTAAGAAAACATGGTAGGCAAGGGAGTGGGTGAAGATGTGGGATCCAGATTGTACATCAGGACTGCATTTTATGTAGCACTGACACGAAGCTGCTTTGGGGCAGGATGATTTCTTACTGAGCTGGATGGAATTTTTATCTGATTTGCAAGGTCTTTGGAGCATAAATGGTACCTTAATTAAAAAAATGACAAACATTGTTGCTTGATTAGTAGTAGAACCACAGCCTCTTTCTCATCCTTCATAATATGAAGTCTAGTGAAAAAGATCTGCATTTGGTTTTGAATGGTTTAATTTAAATAAAGAAGACTATAAACACATAATTTTGCTATTAGAAAGGTTGAAGTACTGGCCAAGAGTATGACTTGCAGACAAATTAGGGCCAGAATTGTCTTACAGAATTAAACCTTTATTGCTAAAAGCTGACCATCCTTGTTGATCCCAACATTGAAGAGCTGCATTTTCGCCAGGCATGCCTTGATTCAATTCCTGTCCAAATTAAACTGCTATGAAGCTGCTTTGCTTTCACTGAGTACTTTTTGTAGGCAATTAATCAATATCTCCTGGAGAGCTTCAGCAGAGGCTGTGGTTATAGTTGCACAATCACTGAGATTGCCAAATAATCACATGCATTTGTTTTGTTTGGGAAAAGTTCCTTTGATGATTTGTTTAAAAAAACAAACCCAAAACGACTGCAGACCAATCACTGGGGGTGAGTGTGGGGTGCAGAACCAAAAAGCCACGAAAATCCCTCTCAAAATCTGCATGTTATGTGGATTATCTGGAAATGCTTCACTAAGCAAACCTGCAGGCTCACAGATGTCCCAGTCAGAGAATCAGAACTGCTTTAGGTGCACTCCAGTGATTGTATCTCCCTGGATTTATGATCTTATCCTAATACTGAGCATCCTTCCTCCTGCCTTCCACTTGGGTTTAGTTTAATGCCCTGTTGTGATGGTTTTTGCTGTGAACTCCCAGCTCAACTGTCTCAACTGTTAATTGCTACACATGCAGACATTGCTTCAATTAATAGTTCAGAAGATGCATTTCTGTGACCTCTTTTTAAGAATTTAAGAATCTAACAGGACTAAAATGGGCCAGTGGTATAACTTTGGGCTGCAGAAGAAAAGCTGCAGCAGAGCTGGTTATTCCACAGCCAATAATTTCTTGTCCTGAAGCAGAAGTCCTTCTGATTTGCATCTCTCTGATGGAGATGGCCATTTGGATCAACCCATGGAATATACTTTCTTGGGGATGCTTCAAGTGGCTCATGGGCCCAGAAAACAAAGTCAACTTAAAAATCAACAGTGTGAGCAGAATTCAGCTGAGAGGGGGGGCAGAGAAGGGCAGTGGAAGCCACATCCTGGCTGTGCTTCTTCCCTTCCCTGTGAACTGCTGTGCCTGGAGAGGCAATGGGTGCTGCTTTAGTCCCTGGTAGTGAGTGTGCTAAATCCATACCTAATCTTGGCAATAATGTTTAGAAACTCTTTATTTGGTGATTTTTTTAAATTTTTGTTTTTAACAAAAGCAACTGCTTTTTATTAATTAATGGTAACATTAATCTGACAACTAAAATAATACTCTACACCTTCAGATTGAGCTGTGAAGTTGAGAGATGTAAATGGGACTGCTCTTGTCACTTCAGTTAAAAGAATTACAGCCATGATTAGTATCAAGTGGAAAAGGATTATTTTGAAAGCAAGCTGGGACTGCACAGAATAATGGAGAGTTATCTTGGACAACAGTCTTGTAGAACATGAAAAGGAAAAACTAAAAATCCAGCTGAGAGAATCAGGGGAGGACAAATCTAAATTTAAAGCAAAGCAAGTTTCTTAAATAAAAGGTAATAATATATTAATAAATCTAGTGATTTTTGTCAGATTACAGGGCTTCTTTACCTACTGTCTGCTCACAGGAGTTACTTTTGATTAATGCAGTTGTCCCTGAGCAGGAGAGCATCAAGTTCTGTATTCAGTATTCCCACCTTGTTTGATCCTGATTCTTGTTTTACCTGCTGCTTTCTCTAAACCTCACCTGCAAGAACGATGAGAACTAACACTCCTCAGTGTTTTGGGGTTTTTTTGTTTTGTTTTATTGTCTTTGGTTGGGGTTTGGTTTGGGTTTGTTGGTTTTGTTGGGTTTTTTTTTGTTGTTTGTTTGGCTGTTTATTGCTTTAATTGTTCAGCTTTTGTGGCTGCAGTGAAAAGTCTGGATGTCTGAAGGGAAGTGCCCCAGGGATACAACACTGGAAAAGCAAGGAAAAACAAACCAGAATTTACTGTGTGTCAAGATTTCTAATTCAAACATTCTGGATTTAGGTTTTGGTGGACTCATCTCACATCTTTGAATGGTTAGGGTGGAAAATGAGGAGGGAGGTAGCACATGGACAGGGTGATGTGTGGAGAAGCACGTGTGCATTTATTTTCCTTTGTGGTCATTCTAAATTCCATCCTAATTGTTTCCCCCAGGCTCAGAGAGAGCTGTCTCAGCAATTCAGGGCTGCAGCAGCTGAAAAGGCTGTAGGGAAGTGGGGCTGACACCTTTGAACAGGGCAGAGAAGGTGAAGGAATGTGGGTTAGAGGTGCAGAAATGCAGTGTTTTGGAGAAACTCCCAAAGTCTCCAGAAGCAGAAAAATCAAGAAGGAAAAACAAAAAGACAAAATAAATCTGTAAATAATGATTACCAAATTTATAAAATGAGCATTTGAAAGGTTGTGTTAATGAAATAATGATTTCAGAGACATTGTGGGACCTTATGCCTGAGATTTTCATTATGTGTATAGCTGGTTTGGATTTTCCCATACAGATCTATGTGTTTCCTGCATCAGATCCTATAGGTCACATATCTAAATTTGAAATTCTAATTAAATGGGTTGCTGTAAGTGCAGTGTAGAGAAAATTCCTGTGTTGACTTCCAAATTGCATCCATCTCACACTGTCATTAGGAAAAAAAAAAAAAAAGGGTCAGCTGGATCAATCACATCTTTAAATTTTCCTCTAGCAACAATGGCACGGTTTTATTTCTGTGTTACAGGGCCAGGTGATTTGGGTGAGTTTTATCTTCAGACATCTCAAAATTAGCAGTCTAGACACCTCGTAGAGAGAGGCCCATGGCCTGGCATCCCCACGGGGCAAATGCTCCCGTCCCAAGGTAACTGTGTGAGGTAGGAGGAATGAGTCACTCTGAGGAACCTGTCCTGTCTGTTGCCCCAGGAGTGTATGGATGTCTAGACAGCCAGCATTTGGATAGTTAAGTAAGAGGAATCCCACTCAGCACCACAGAAGCTCAGATGTTTTCTTTGTTATTCATTTGAATTAGCTTCCAATTTAGATGTAATTTGCCCCTCTCCCTCCTCCCTAGACCAATCCAGTAGGATCAAGTTTACATGAACCTTTATCACAGTGAGGAACTGAGAAGGAGATTACTGAGAAGAGGCATGAATACAGCTGCCATTCATCTACCAGCTCTCTTCTTAATTGTGCTTTTATGAAATTTTTTTGGTTACATTTAAAGTTTTTTCTCCAAATTGTACTTTAGATCTGCTATTTCAGCAAATGTCAACAGCAAGCTTTCTTTAGGGTGACAGCCAAACTAAGGATTACTTTTTGTGGAGCCATGAAAGTGCCTAGCAAACAGCATCTGGCAACTGGCAGCTCCTGGAGGTGCTGGGTGAGTACACAAGGACAGCAGAGTGTTTATGGTGTTGCAGTGCAGGGAGGCTCCTCCTCAGTGGGGCACATGCTGGGATCCAGGGGGCTCAGCCTGAGCTGTTCCAGTGCCTGCACCACGTCCTGCAGGAATCCCATCCCCATCTTTCTAAGGCTCGAGTGTCTAACTTAGCTGCTAGGTGTGTGTTTTACTGTACAAGTAATGGGTGTAGTACCAGGACTCAACTCAATCTATAGTGTCTTTTATGTTCCTTATTTAAAGATTAAATCCAAAGCTCATGTGATGTCAGAAATAACAGGATTACCTGGATTTATATTGTTTGATCCAAGGAGCTGCCTGTTTCTAAAGCAAGAGGGGAAGGAAGAGTTTGAATCAATGACATTTCCCCTTATGAACCAGTTTAAGTGTATAGAGTCTTTGAGGAGATTATGTAAAATATGAAATTATTCCTGAATTGCCCTTCAGTCCTTCATGAAGATTACTATGGAAGTTGCACTGGCAAGAATTCCACAAGGATTGCTGATAGAATAGCATGTTCTGTATTCATAACTGGTGTCTTTTGTCAGTCATTTCAGCCCCTGGACTGCCACAATCAGTGCCCTCCTACTGACTCCAGTGGGCCTCTGCAGGTTCCACCTGTTGCAGGTGTGGGCTGGGGTTTTACTGCATTATGGTCCCTACCTGCATAGGAAATCTACTGAAATAATTTATCTAGTTGAATTTGTGAAGGGCCTTTCATCACAGCTAAATACTTCATGGTCTTGCAAATTAAATTACAGCAACTCTATAGGTGGAAAACTATGGGAAATTGGAGGTCACCATGGAAACATTCACTGGAGCAGGAAATGAAACCACTGTGTTGATCAAGTGAGTAATCAGTTATGTACAGCCTTTAGTGCAGTGCACCTACCCTGCCTCTCAGTGCTGTGTCATGCAGGGCCTCTCCCCACAGCCTGGCTGTGGCTCTCTTGACTTTAAAAATGTTCTTTGTCTGAAACTCAGAGAGCCCTGCCCTTCTCAGCTCAGCTCACAGGGCTGTTTAAGGTTAACATGGCAGCTGGACCCCAGGCCAGTTCCTGTTTTGTTGTCAATATTGGGAAGGGGGATTAGGACTAATGCTTCTACTGTTACTCAGAAATATTAACAGCCTAAGCTTAAAATAATTGAGTAACTGAATGGCATTTCTCCACGAGGAACAAAAGGAATAAAAATAAATGGGGATACACATAACATGTATGGGTGTTTATATGTACCTATAGAAATACCCAAGGCTTTAATCCTTCCCCTGCTTTATGCCTCTGGGAAGGAAGTGGGAAGGAACACAAAGCTGGCCTGGTGTATATGCCTGGAGCCTTGTTTGTTACTCTGCTGTGGAGGCAGCTGTCCATGAAATCTGAAAGAACATGCAATCATTTCTTAAAGGGTTAAACAAAATCCCTAAAGAAATGCAGATGAAGCCTTCACCTGTCTTTCAGTTTTAACTCTATGTACCTCCACTTCTCAAATTTCACTTTGTCTGACCAAAAAGAAAAGCATCTGTTTTCTAACAGAACAAACTCTGTAAACTCTTCCACACTTTATCAAACCAGTTAAAGATCCCTTTTCCTTCCATGAAATTAAGTGCTTTTGCATAGCTTCTTAGATAATAAAATTCTGGGAATGCTTCACACATCAGATCCTTCAGGCACTTCTACTGCTAACATAAACAAAAACTAAATTCAAGATTGATGTTGTTCTAAACTGCAAAATATTTGAAGATAAAAATCCCCTCAGCTGGCTGCTTTCCTCACTCCAGCCATGTATCCATGCCAAGTGTAACTGTTGCCATGGCTGCTTCATCAACTCATTAAAAATAACAGTTCGCTGGTCTCCAGCTACTTTCCCTTAAAGGAAAGGGCTGTGGGCTCCCTAAATCAAACCCAGACAAGCCTGTGTCCCTTTACAGCACCACTTAAAAGGCACATTATTCAAGGAACTCCTACCTAAAGAGTCTTAGTCCCTGACCATCAGAGGGAAAGGCCTGAACCTGTCTGAGAGAATTTTAGAAGTGAAGCTTATTCTGGAATGCCAGGAGAGGGGTGTATCCAGGCAGATACTGTAACTGGTTTGTATCTTGCTGAAGAACAAATGCAGCTATTTCTAAAGCAACAGCAAGCTTTATTTGGGTATCTTGTGTTGGATGTAGAACCACCCTGGCATAAAAAAACCCTCAAAGCCATAGTGATACAGTCTTCTATGAATTACTGTTACAACCCGATGTCTGCAACTGTAGCTGGGCAGCTCTTCCTTTGCTGGTGCCGAGCACAGCTCCCAGCCCAGCCTCTGTTTCTGTTTGCTTTGCAGATACAATGTAGGGAGAGCTACAGCTGTTCCAGGCTAGAGCTGTGCCTGCAGGATCCTGCCCCCTGAGCTGAGCCTGGATCTGCCTGCTGGCCAAAAGGACTTGCTGTGTGCTCTGGCCAACATTGTTGGAGATAAAAAGGAACAGTAATAAAGTTACAAGACATGGCAATTTATGAGGTGAGGGAAAAAGCCACCACCTTTGTGTGATGCTTTGACCCATTCTGCCACCAGTCCCACACTCTTGTCACTTCCCATATTCATTCAAATCATTTTACATAGGAGATGCACCATGGCTAATTGATCAGCTTTTAAAGCACTGACCTCCTCCCAAATTTAGGGGAATATTTATGACATGAGTGGTGCCACAGACCCCAAGCCCCTGCACACACAGCTCACCAGGACAAGGCTGGAGCTGAGCAGCAGTTGAGGCAAACACTGCAGCAACCACAGTCAATAAATGGAGGTGTCTCAGGCACCTGTAAGCACAAGCTCACCCCCCTGCATGGTACTGCACCACCTCCAGGGGAATTAATTTTTGAGAATAAGCATGAATTAGCAATAGATTTTTTTTAATCACTCTCAGCCACTGCTTGCTTGGATTGCAACATAAGCCATGATAATTCATGGTTCAGATGTGCTCTGAATTTTTGCAGTTCAGGAGTGCGCTGAAATGATCAAATTGTTTGGATTTACTCACTGCTCTGGGGAAAAAGCACTCCAAGTCCAAATAGCATTCAGCAGGAAGCTTCCATCTGCTAGAAAAGCAGGTCAGATAAGTCACTCTCAAAAATTTTGTTTCCCACACACCATAAGGCTTTTTCCTGCACTCACTGCTCCCCAAGAAACAGAAGTGCACAGGAGGTATGAAGATGTTTTGAGTTTTACAAACTGCTCAGGTGATTTGGAACACCCCTCCTGGAGGAGGGGATGAAATTGGGGTTGTTGAGCCCATGTAAGGTTCTTCTACAAGAGAACCAAAGAGGAACTTCTGACAAGGGCAGGTACTGACAGGACAAGGGGGAATGGCTTCAAACTGAGCTTGGGTGAGATAAATGAAGAACTTCTTTACTACAAAGGTGGCAGGCCCCAAACAGGTTGCCCAGAGAACCTATGGCTGTCCCATCCCTGGAAGTGTTCAAGGCCAGGCTCAAAGAAACTTAAGAGCAAGCTGGTCTCTTGGGAGGTGTCCTGGCCCATCTCAGGGGGGTTGGAAGTAGATGACCTTTTCCCAGATTCAGTGATCAGGACATATTCCTGGAAGTCTCAGGTTTCATACCTAAGCACCACTGCAGCTTGGAGAGGAGCTGGTGCCCTACTGCCATGAACAGTGACAAGGCAGCAGCTGTCCAACTGTGGCACTCTCCAGGAGCAGGTGAGAATTCACCATGACAGGTCCTTTTCAAAAACCAACCCACACCTGACAGGATGAGGGCTCCTGAATGGGAACTGCAACCTCCTTCAGAATTTCAGAGGATCAAGTGAGTTGCTGTAACTGGTAAGAATTGTGTGTAATATGCTGTTTCCTCCAATGCTCCTGGCAGTATTAGGTATAACTAACATTTAACAAAATTAGTATTAATAAAAGCCATTCTCATTTACCAGTTAAGAGTGGTTTAATTTTGACTGTGAGTTTACGATGTAGAACTGAGCACTGTTTACATTTGAAATACAATTCCACTCATAGTCAACAGGAACACACAAGTGAGACCAACCCAACAAGCCCTCCCCTGCTCCAGATTAGCCACAAACTCTGCAATTAAGCACTTAAAACCCTCAGCAGCAGTTCAAGATCATGAAGATGATGCTACCACCTCTCCTCATCAATAGAGACCACTTTGATGTGCACACTGCAGCAAAGCACCATTTTCATACCAGTTTGAAGAACCCAGGCCTGTTCAGACTGCACAAGGTTTTTACAAGTCATGTGATGCTCATTCCACATTTTAGTGGCATGTTCTACTGTTCATGTCCTATTCTCCATTTTTAGTTGTTCTTTCTCTAGCTTTCCCTACCAGAGTTCCAACAGTGGTTAGTTACAAACAAGCCAAGCAGCAAAGCCTCCAGGCACAGGTACATAAGGCTGTAGTAAGGACATGTTAGACTGGGCAATACAAGACTTAGTGACTCTGTTCAAGGAGCCCACAGCTGCCAGCTCAGCCTTCTCCAAAACATGGCAAAAAATCTTAGCTGCAGGTTCTGGATCTGTTTTTAAGTTTTGAGTGGGTATTTTTACTTGCACATCCTTTTACCTTGTCCTCTCACCTCTGGTATAAATTGAGTTGGAAACCACTGTCATTCCTGACTTGTGAGTCCTCCCCGTGTTCCCTCTGCAGTGCTGGGGTGCAAAGTGCAGCACGTGCTCCCCATACAGATTATCAGATACACAAGAAGTAGCATTATAGCACCACACATCACTAAGCCAACCAGCAGAAACAGCAAAGTTTAAGGATAAACTAACAAACCTGGAGAAACACAACACTGTTAGTGAAAAAATGGTAAATTTCACTTCACAGCACCTCATTACACTCAAACATGAAATTCTGGAACAGAACTGTGAATTAATTAGGATTAAATGAACCCTCTAACTGTACTTGTATTCCTCCATCCTGTTAAATGAGTATTAAACTGCAGACAGAGCCTTACAGAGTACATCAGCCATGCACATGGATCGAGGAGTGAACTCTGCTCCCCTGTAGTTCCAGCAGTGACTTCATCACTCTACACCTGGTGCAGATCCATCAGACACAGCCAGCTCTCAACCTCAAGCCACTCAACTGCAGTCGATTCCAGTCTCTCCCTGGCCCCCACACCAGTATCCTGCTCTCCTTTACACTAATCCCTACACCCCATTTCTGAAATGCAGATGGTGCCATGGAATTCTGCCAGCAATTCAAGGTAAATACCCTTTATGTCAGTTGGCTTGTAGAGCACAGTGCCTGGATTTCCTGGGCTCCACACTGCACAGAAGTTCCCAATGCATTTACAGAACTCCCTGACAGACCATGGCTCACGAACACTCAGGAGGCCAGAGCTGTGACTGGAGTTAGGGAGCCCTTCAAAGAAAACCATGAGCAGCTTTTCCAGCCACAGCATTACAGGATGCTGCCAACTCCAACTACTCCCTTCCTTCAAAGCAAGCCTTAGTACCAGCTCTAGGCCTTTTCCTGGGCTCCACTTCTTCATCTCCTGTGGTGCCACACAGTTTATAGGCTACAGCACTCACATCACCAGCAAGAGCCCCTACCCTTTTCTGCCATTACAAATGTATCACCTTTCAACAGGTTACGCGTCTTGAGTATCAACGAGGACAAAAAAACTCACTGGGGACAAGGTTCTGGGAAGTAAGGTACTTTGAGTATTTAATAGATGACATTTCAAGCCTGTACAATGCAACATCATTCAACTCTTTTGTAGGGATTTTTTTTTTGCCAAATTGATTTGAGAAACAGGCAGCTCATAGACAGTGCCACTTGATTCAGAAACATGCACGTGGCCTGGGGGAAGCTCAAAGCATTACCAAGTCAAAAGCACATACTCACTGATAAAGCATACATTGGACCACAAGGCAAACCCCTACCATTTCTTCAGCAGAATTCCATAATTTTCCTCCTGTCACAACACACCTGTAGTGTCTAATCTTGTCTGTGACCTCATTTAGAATTAACCTGCATATCCAGACAAGGAATGTAAAAATAATTTCAGGATGGCTGCAACCTAAGGCAACTCCCACTGATGTTTCCTTTCTTAAGTGAACAAGTTATCAGCCAAAGCTTTTCTACTGGGAGACATTCAGAAACAAGTCAAGTATCACAATGTTTATTGATAGATACAAGTATATAAAATCAGGGCATGAACATGTCTTGATAAATTAAGTAGACTTAATTTCAGTACTATAAGAGGGACCAATTCAAATTTCTCACCATGTCATGTTTCACACCCACAAAAACCTCTTCCAAAGGGCATTAAACCATCTCTTCAGCCGATCAGTTTTTGTGCAAGTAAACTGTTCCTTTTAAAAAAGACTTGTGCACTTGCCCAGGCTCAAGGATATTAAAACCTAGCACATAAAGCCCATTACTAGAGGTAGAAATACAGGCAAATATACTATTACGGCAACAACCATCGATTACAGTTAAGGATTCTCTGTAACAACCAAATGGATAATCAAATATTGCAACAACTCAAGTATTACACTGAGCAAAGTGCATTTCTACAGTATTCAGTGTTGCTATTCAGTTTTCTAACTTAAAAACAGCCTATGATAACTGGCAGCAAAGAAGACCCTTGCAACAGACTGCTTCTGCTCGAGAACTTATGATGTAATTATTGCATGCTGCTAATACACTGTTATCTAAACATTAAAGATACTCTAAAATATTTTTATTGTAGACTATTAAGACATACTACAAAAACCTTTTGCAGAGAATATCCTACTGACATACTTCTGCTTTAAATATTGTGAAACATTACAGCGGAATGAATTTTCGCAGTGGTTAGGTCAAATGCAGTTACATCATAGCAACAGTATGTTTGCACAATTTAAGGCTTTGGCTGGTTCTTTAGTCAGCTTCTTCTTCAGATTCTTCTTCTTCAGCAGTTTCCAGCCAGGTTAACCACTGGTTTACCTGCAGTTACATAAAATTGGTTTAATGGAGCAGGAATATTTTCCCCATTGGGGACCTCTGCAGAACATTCATCTTCCCTCCCACCTCCTTTTAAAGAGCCTTTCAGCTGCACTTGCACTACACACAGCTCTCTAGTGGAGATTTAGTGCACCTTGCTTTTAACTCCTTCCTAGTGAAATATTCCAAGAAGTTTCTAGGTATTTACAAATCTTGGACACTTTGAAAGTCTTCTCAAACACTCTAGTGCAGCAGAAATAACAAAAAAAAAAAAAAACAGGTTTCTAATGTCAGCACATTTACCTGGAATAAAGCTTTGCCTTTCCCTGGAAACTCTTGAGTAATGTCTTCTTTCCACGCCAAGAAGGCTTCTTCTTCAATAATCTCCATGTCATAGAAATGAACAAAGAAGCGCAGTAACATGCCTATCAAAGTAAATTTAAACTTGGTTAGCTTTATAACCTGCTCAGCAGCTTACTGAACTCTTTCAGAAATGCAACGACAAGCCAACTGCACTTACCTTTTGGAAAATTATTGTTGTAGCAGTGCACCTGGAGTGCATATAAAGCACTCACTTGCAGATCAACATGGTCATGGAGGAACTTCTGCATCACTGGCTTGAAGGAAAGAAGCAGCTGTTTTTCCTGCTCGAGCTGCTCTTTAGATGGAGCAGATGAAGAATCCGATTCGTCACTGGGTGGGTTTACTTCACTAGAAATATACTGCAAGAAACTGGACAACAGAAAAGCCAAGCTAAGTTCTGTAAACTAAGATCAAGCACTTTACATTTCAAATTCTGACAGTTATCACTACCAATACCCTCCAGCTTGCACCTGCAGCCAGGAGCACACACAGGGATTTGTACTGTGGTTAACAGCGCACCCCAAAAATGCTTGTTTTGCCTACTGTGGCTCTGCATTTTAGGGAAACACGTGGGTCTAGACTTTGTTCCCAAAGGAAACACTACTACACACTGATGCAAGCCTGAAGACTTTTCTTCCCCAATACAATGGGATTTTAAACAGAGAAGGTTCACTCAGAACACTCTGTCTCTCCCTGTGTACCACATCTTAGATTTCCGTAGAGCTACATTTCAGCCTTTATGGAGTAAGTGCCTTACTGGCAGCTTAACCAAACAAGTACCTAAAATAAAACAGCATCTTACCTGGTCATCAATATATTCACAAATCCCTTATCTACATGAAGCTTGGGTGAAATGTTGTCTTTAATCCACTTATAGATGGCTTGAGGGGATGGATCTGATTTTATTTGCTTTAGCAGTTCCTTCTCCAGTTTCAGAAGTGGGAACAAGAAGCTAAGTCCCTTCCCTTCCAAGATCTCCAGCATGCGATCCTTGTTCTGGTCAATTTCTGACAAGGAAATAAAGACACACGTAAGTGCTTGTGCTCCTCAAGAGCTTCAAGTGATGGCTCCAGCCATCCCTTAAGAAACACCATTCCTAGCAATAATGACAGCTAATTCCATCCAGGTAACCCTGCACGTTATTTCACTCTGGCATAAACTAGAACAACATCTTGCTTACTCTAGGATCAGGTGACAGAAGAGCTCTGTGGCAACTCTTACCTGGTAGCATTTTCTGCATATTCACTTTGCTTTGTTGGAACAATTCTGTCAGCCATTCACGGTCTTGTAACTTAGCTAACTGCTGAAGACAGAGCAGGAAGAGAGGGAAGTGGGTGCCACTCTCCAGTGGTTGAGCCAGTTCGGAAATGCTCACCAGGTCTGAAATAATGGCACGGGCTGCAAACTGTGCTAAGTAGGATTTCACCAATGGGATATCCACCTCCAGTTTGGGGCACTGGTCCAATACATTCAGGAATGCCTAAGAAACAGTACACACACAAGCTGAAATTATCCAGTAATTTTGTTCCTGTGCAACATAATACTCATTGTATATTTTCTGTAATCACTTGCAAAGAGGATCCCAAACTCCCATTCCCCAAATACTACATTCCTTCCTTTCATTGCTTCTCATGCCCATCACAGGTTCATAAACTTTTTACCTCCTCAGATCAACAGGACTTAAAAAATATTTGCACACTGCCTTTACAAGCAGCTACACCTCATAAAGAGCCAAGAAACAAGGAGTGCAAGGTTACCAGACCACAGTACCTGCATGAAGTTGTCACTGGTGGCTATTCCCTCCTGCTTGAGCAAGCTGATCAAAGTACTTGCTTTCTCTTTGTCCTCATCTGATCTATCTAGGGACTGAAGGATTACTTTGCTCAGCATCTCAGGAATGAAGTGTTTCGGAGCTCGCATTTCTCTCACAGTATTGACAGCATCATTAGCATTTCCATTGTTCAGATACTCAGTCACAACAGCCTCCTAGAGAGGAAAGAAGTACACTTAAGCATTCTTCTTGAAGAGCACATCCAAAGCTCTAAGACTCACTATTGCACACTAACTTACAGTTTGTTTAAGTAGCTCTTCCTTAGAAGGAGGTGGTTTCTTCGTGGTCTTTGCAGGCTTCTCTTGTATAAGTGGTGGATTTGTTTTAAGACCAAGTTGAGGCGGCTGAAAGAGAGACCAGAATTTGTTTCTTTGCAGCACATCTACCTTTGCTCCTATCAAGTTTAACAATACCAAACATACAAAGGAAGATGGAACTCCAATGAGTTTGTTTCCACACATTCTTTTCCCAAGTACTGCTGTGCAATCCAAGACTTCTCTCTCCCCTCCCACATTAGAAATTAAGTTTTCTAAGCACAAATAGGTAAATATAGCCAACAATATTTAGGAATTTTTTGTCCTTACCTGTCCCAAAGGCGGTGTCTGAGTGCGTGGTGGTTGAGCACTGGGAGGAATCATAGTTATCTGGGGCTGAAGCTTTGGCACTTGGTTTTTATTCATTAGAAAAGACTGAGCAGGTCTCAGGCTAATCTGTAAACAGTAAGTCAGAAAAAATTCAAACTGTTTCAAGTATTCTGACCAACAATACACAGCCATGGACTCACTCCAACTGATCTCACTGAAGCGTGACTCCATTTCTACAATACTTAAATACAGATTAAGCCACATGTGGTTCTGCAATTCCCCCAAAAGCAAGTTACTGGCATTTAGTTCAATTGGTATAAAAACCTAGAAATGCTCCTTTTAGATGCAGTATGTTAGAGACCCAAGAAGATAATCAGCATGTTTGCTAATATATTTTACAGCCAAGATAAAACTCTACCAAATTGCTCAGAAATCAGGATACAAGTCTGGTTAACACTCAAAATCACAATGCAGTTTACTCTGCATTTGAAATTTTGCCTATTAGCCAGTTCTAAACAAATGAAAACAAACAAAAAAAATTAACCTGGTCCAGCACTTCAGGGTTTCTAAAGTTCAGGATTTTCTCAAGTTTTAATTAAATATATTACTATCAATAGGATGCATGGGAACTGATGTCAGAGTAGTGTTCTTGGAAGTGTGTGGGAAGGAAGGGACACCCCAAAAAATTGCCCTCATATCTCAGTCTTGCTCATAGGACGCTGGATACCCTAAGGAAAGTGAGGCGGGTAAAAGGTGAAAGAGGAAGGGACAAAGGAGGAGAAGGAGGAGGAGAAAGAGTTCCAGCATTAGTCCTCATAATAACGCGTCTTGCTATAATCATTGGGCAATATTTAGAATAGTCTGTAAGTAATGTAGGCAGGTCATGTACCTCATCTGCATTAAGCTGTCCTTTCTTAGAAAACCGAGGTGGCATATCCTTCGACTGTCCTTGTTGCTGGGATAAGAGTCCCTGATTCTGGGTATGGTAGAGTTGGCTTTGCCCCTATTTCAGAAAGGGAGATATAGAGAAAGAAGTGCAGATGATGGAGTGGCGTACATCATATGGTAAGTAGTACCAGAGGGACCAGAGGAACAAAGATTCTATTTGCCAGGAAGGGAGAAAGAAGGAGCAGGGGTGGTGGGAGAGTAGCATCTATCCCTAAAAACAGGGCTATCTTTTAAATAAAACACACCGTTCTGACCCACCAAAGCCACATGCACCTTTCCTTGCAGTTAAAAAAAAAATAAACCAAAACAAAAAGTGTACTTCTTGCACCTTTTGTACAATTTAAAAAGTGGTTTAGAATTTTTGTATCAGCTGAGCATCAGTTACCAGAATCAAATCTGAATAGGTCTTTCAACATAAGCAGTCTACAATCCATAACATACGCATCTCAGGAAGAGCTTCTAAACAAACTGAAGCCATGATGTGAACATCTTCCTTACCTGACTTTTCAGAAAAGATTTGCCTAGGTCTCCAAACTGGGATTGAGCAGAAGGCATGAGGTGACCCCCATGGCCATTGAAGAGTTGGTTTGAACGATGGCGTCCCATGGTGGGTGAAAATCTATCCTGAATAACTCCTGGACCAGTACCAATTCCGCTACCTGGATTAGCAAGGACACAAATTACAGTTTTAGCTCCTGCTCAGCACAGCACGGCTACAGCCATCCCATCACCCCTGCAGTGTCTGTACCTGGCATTTGTCCAAACATATCAGCAAGCCCTCCGAGTGGGTCCCTGTCAAGTTTCATCCTGGGTGGCATAAAGGGTCCCTCCAGAAAGAAGTCGCTTCTCATCCCTTGAGACATCGGAGCAGGAATAAAAACTCCCAGATCCTTTGAAACAGGAATTGTAATTTTGGTCAGTTTTAAGTAACAGTCCCTGAGAAAGCCAAGCTTTTAGCTCCCAACTACTGAAGTCCATCTGATTTTAACTCTTAACCCAACCATCACACTGTGTGAAAACTACTCCCAAGTGCACAGCATCAAGCCAGGCTCTGGACCTTACTACAACACTTACTTTTACTGCATCTTGACGGATTTGATTGATAGTCTTTGGTCCATTGTCAAGAAAAGCTTTGCGAGGAACCCAGTTGTGTTCTCTCAACTCCACAGTATCCTTGGAACAGAATAGGATATTAGGAAAGCATTCAAGACAATTTTGCAAGAAGAAAGCAGCAGGAAACCTTTTTATGACCATACCTGCAGCAGGAAACGAATCCTTGCTGGCAATTCCTTACTTGACATCAAGGAGCGCATACGGGCAAAGTACTGATCCATTAAGGACTGGGGGAACAAAAGTTACAAGTTGGGGTCATTCTGTCAGTGCCTTGAGTGTTTTTACTCAAGACATCCAAGACAAAAACAATACAAACAGGCTGCCCTTTCCTGCCATCTCATCTCCTTGATGACAGAATTAAAGATCTAATGCATCAAGACATTTTACGTCAGAGATAAGCAACACAGCCCAAATTCTCATTCATTTTAAGCTTACATTCCAAACTCCTCAGCTCTCAAATCACCTAGCTGTGCTAACAATAGTTCCTTATCACATCTTTTCAAACAGCTTGTAGGAAAACAGCAGTCTCACTTTTGTCACTGCCTGATGACCCTTAACTACATCCCAGAGAAGTGTAAAACTCTCAAATATTAGCTCCTTTTTCTATTGCGAGAATTGGTGTAGGAACCATACTTGACATTTTTTTCCTCTAAAAAAAAAAAAAAAAAAAAAAAACAAACCAAACCAAAAAACCTCAAACCTCCGTTTTGTACTTATGAATACTGAATACAGAAGGTTCAGGCCATCAGAAGTCTCAGCCACATAATTTAATTAGGTTAATGACTGCATTGGATAAGCACATACCTTGGCTTTTGCATGATCTAATCTAGGTCCCACTGTCCTCATTATCTGACAGAGGCACTCCAAATCCTCCCCCATATCTTTGAGTTGAACTCTCTTCTTCTTTTCCAAAAGCTGAAATATTAAAAAGGGAAATTTAGGATTTAAAACTTTTATAATAAGTGACAATTTATAATAAGCAACAAGCTGGGTACACTGACACACACAAAAACACTGCTTTGTTCTGAAGGCAAGCGGACTTAAAAATTAAGTACTGTCAATTCTCAAGTGTGTGTACTTTTCAAACACCTACAGCACACTTCTATCTAGGCCAAACTACATTTTCCCTTGGAGACAATTCCTATGGCTTTGAACAAAGGTGATTTTACCTCTTAATCATGCCAAAATATAACCATATGGGACAAGTAATCATCAGGAAATATTTTTGTGGCATTTTATGCTCGCAAAGCAGCATCAGCATTTGCCATTTTTTTTTTCATTTTTAAGCCCTGTTGTGCTCCTAGCCCCCACCCAATCTAAATACTCACTGTTTTGATGCACTTATGAAGGATAGATTCATGAATAAGATCAAGCTTGCCAAGTTCTCCAATGAATTTGATGTTCCCCAGCATCTTGATCTTGGCAATGGCTCTCTGTTCCTCCTCCTCAGGGAGGAGGGGACCATCATGCTTATCATAGACTGGAAAACAAAGAAGCCTGTTTTACATGGCTGTGGGAAAGATGACAAATAGATTCTGCATTTGAAGTGGTTTTAGAACTTACTATCAACATTTCTGGTTCGGTTTTCAAATTCATCTTGTAGTTTAGATATTAGGAGGCGTCTGAATGTCTATGGAAAGAGAACAAAGAACACAATTCAGCTAACCAGGTTAGCTACACATGCAAGCAAAATTTACCATTCCACACAGAGATGCACTCACTGTGCTTTGCTTCTGTCCTGGATGACTCTCTGCTGATGGGCCATCAAAGTTGGGTGCATCTTCTGCCAGTCGCAGACATAGTTGAGCGTACAGCGAGCTATACTTGGGCTCTTCAAGGGCTTTGTCTACGATCTGCAGAGATTCATGTTGAGTAAGGCAGCAGCAGGGTGCAAACATTATTAGGAAAGTGAGTTGCAAGACACAGAATGGATTATTACCATTCTCATCAAAACATCCTACTTTCTGCTAAATCAAACAGAAATAGTGTGGTCCAACACCAGTGTTAATGCTGGAGCAAAGGACAAAAGCTACTGCACGCTACTGAAAAGCCTCTGTAACCCTTAACCATCAAAACCCAAGTTTATCATCACAACACCAAAGTTAGTATCACCAATCTGATCTCAGATGAATAAAAAGTGATGTAACAGTTACATCAGTGTCCCAAGAGGTCACCAGTGGTGGCCTTTCCAAAACCACGAGGCTTGGTCCTCAGGAAAACGGGGGTGGGGAAGAAGAGGAAGGAAGTAAGACTGCTAATTAGCGTCTTGGAT